>CP139506.1:392946751-393546751 GCA_021014915.2 Artemisia tridentata subsp. tridentata
TAATTAAAGAAAATTGAAAACAAGATATCGATTTTACGTGGTATAACTCGAGACCATGAGATTGAGAAACTGTATGCATCCATGCCCATGTTCCTCAACATCTTCACATCGTCCTTAAAATTTATTTACTATTCTTTTAGATATAATTAAGAAATAAATTTTGTACGTAAAATGTGTATAACTCATGACAAGTTTCGAGAATTATAAGAAATGTGAACCTTGTATCGATGATAACTATCAGTTGCTGTAATCGCGTTACTATGATCAACAATCTTATCTGAAAATTAATTCATTAGAAGGGTCTATATATATATTATATCATGCGAAATATTGCAAAATAAACTTAAGGAATTAATAAAATTAATCACAAAATTAACCAGGATGTTTTCTAGCAAAAGTATCCCATATACTTGGAGCTCGACCATCGTCATTTGCTCCACCCTCGTTCTGTATAAGAACATGCACATATAGTACTTATGTCATTAATTTGAAAGAACTATCGACTAATATTTATCGTCCATAAACAATTAAAGATTATTACCTTTGATGTTGCTACAAATATGAATCAATTACCTGAAAAGAAGAAGATGCCGAACCAAAGATAAAATCATCAGGAAAACTAGACCGGTTTATCGTAGATAAACTCCAATTTGGAGGTAAACCAACATTAGAAATTGCTTCCAAGCCTTTAATTGTTGAAAATGCATAAATCACACTTGTTATAAACCCTACAATGACAATAGTATATTCTAAAGGCATTCTTAATCAATGAATTTTGGATTCCTAATTTTCTCTTGACTTTCAATAAGTTTATATTTACTTATCTTAGTCGAACTTTAACTTTTCGAATGAAAGTAAATAATAGAGAAGAAAGCCAAGAAAACGTGAGACTATTTATGTCACTAACGAAATGCATGTCCTATCTAACTTAAGTAAATGTATGCTCTACCTACCTTCATCTTTTGTGTACATAAATCCATATCCTATACTTCTATATGTGTGTAAACTCATTTGAAGTTTTGAATTATTGTAAATGTACAAAAATACATGTCCGTATATACATACAAACACGAATTGCTACACATAACTACATAGGTGTGGGATCAATTAAAAAGTTGATATAAGTTAAAAGGGTTTTGTCCATACAATAGCTGTCTACTTTCTCCAATGTCCCGATATGGTACGTGTACTTTTTTTCGTGCCAATATTGGACGTGTACTTTTGGTTTTGTGTTAATATGGCCACTTTTTGACCGGATACCGGGTGCACCGGCTATTTTGAGTACAAGTTTTATTTTAATTATTTTTTGTATAAAAATGGTCCCTTGTGATTTGTTTCTTTTGCAAAATAGGTCCTTTGACTGTCCGTTAACTAGCATTGCAAGGTTAGTCCTTTTCCGTTAAATATCTTTTTTTTCTAAATTATTTTTTTCTGAAATAATTTTTTTCAAAAAATTATTTTTTGCGAAAAATTATTTTTGGAAATTTTTTTTATTCTAAATTATTTTTTTTATAAAAAAATTTTTTCGAAAAAATATTTTTTTCGAAAATATATTATTTTTGGAAAAATTATTTTTTTTTTCGAAGAATTAATTTTTTTCGAAATAATTTTTTCAGAATTTTTTTATTCTAAATTACTTTTTTAGAAAAATATTTTTTTCGAAAATTTTCTTTTTTCTGAAATAATTTTTTCGAAATTTTTTTTCTAAAAAAATATTTTTTCGAAAAAAATAAGTTAAAAAAAAATTCGAAAAAAATTAATTTTTCGAAAATTATTTTTTTTCGAAAAAAAATATTTTTTCGAAAAAAATAATTTTTTGAAAAAATTATTTCGAAAAAAATTAATTTTTCGAAAAAATAATGGATAAAAGTGTAAATACGGACGAAAACGTGTAAATACGGACGAAAACGTGTAAATACAGACGAACACGAGTAAATACGGATGAAAAAGTGTAAAAAACGGATGAAAACGAATAAAAATGGATGAAAACGAATAAAAATGGATGAAAACGTATTAAAACTGATGAAAACGTACAAAAACGGATGAAAACCATAAATTTGGGTTATTTCCTTTAATGTTCTTGCTGCCTAGTGATGACCGATGTTCGATCGTCCGTGGATGACACTAAGTTTGAGGTCCGGTTGTCCGAGAATGAGACTCAGGTTGAGGCCAGTGAGGCGATGAGCATACTACAGAGAACGATTGTCGTGTTGTTGCGAGCGATCGGCGAGCGCCGAACGATTTGAACAGCCCTAATCACACGGGACCATTTTTGTTAAAAAATCACTTTTTAACATGTTTTGCAGGTAAAAAAAGTACACGTACCAAAAATAATATATTTTCGAAAAAAAATATTTTTTCGCAAAAAAGAGTATTAAAAATAATATATTTTCGAAAAAAAGCACACGTACCAAAAATAATATATTTTCGCAAAAAATAATTTTTTGAAAAAAATTATTTCAGAAAAAAATAATTTAGAAAAAAAAGATATTTAACGGAAAAGGACTAACCTTGCAATGCTAGTTAACGGACAGTCAAAGGACCTATTTTGCAAAAGAAATAAATCACAAGGGACCATTTTTGTACAAAAAATAATTAAAATAAAACTTGTACCCAAAATAGCCGGTGCACCCGGTATCCGGTCAAAAAGTGGCCATATTAACACAAAACCAAAAGTACACGTCCAATATTGGCACGAAAAAAAGTACACGTACCATATCGGGACATTGGAGAAAGTAGACAGCTATTGTATGGACAAAACCCAAGTTAAAAAGTCTAAAAAGTAATTTGAGCCTTTATATTATCATTAATGATCTAGATATCTAATCAATGGACCAGATTTAAACAAAAATCTATTAAAAGGGTGGGTCATGTTAAGTGTATTCTCGTCACTTAACAATTAATTATAGATCAAGGTTTTCTACCATCTCTCATCTCTTTCTCCACAATCAAATTCACTTTTTATTATCATCTTGACTGCATCATCCAAATTAAATTATCTTTGTTCACTTTTTATTATCATCTTCTCTACATCATCCAAATTAAATTATCTTTGTGGAACTAAACGGCTGACTCACACGGTTCACTTCTTCAGCATCAAACGCAGATTTGTAAAACAAAATTCTAAATGATCTAGTTATGTTGAAGTTAAGGTCTGTTGATTTGTGCTCTTTCGGTAATTTTTCATGTGCACGTTTATGATTGGGTTTGCTATTAGCATAATTGTAAAACGTGCTTATTTGCGCATATTTTTTTCTTGTATATGCATATACTTCTAGATTCTAGATTTAGAAACTACGATTTAGGTTTGTATTTTACTTGGTAATTAATGAGAGATAAAGACAAAGGGTTTTAATGGTTTATATGTGTGGCAAAGAGTTATTAACACCACGAATTTAATTTAGCAAAAAGTGTTCTCTTGTGAACGTATATAATTATCGTTTATTAGTTCTGAGGTGTAAATGACTGAGCCAAAAAGTGTTCTCTTGTGAACGTCTTTGTGGCAAAGTTATGAACACATACGAATTTTATTTAGCAAAACTTTATAATTTTTTTCGAGGTGTAAATGATTGAGCCAAAAAGGACTGTTCATCAGTTCATTACAATGTTCATCAATAAAAAACATTGTTCATCGTATGTTTTGTTCATCAATAAAAAATATTGTTTATCAATAAAAAGAATTGTTTATTTGTTCATCAATATAAAATTGTTGTTTATCAATAAAAAGTGTTCTTTATAAATAAAAAGAGTGTTTTGGTAGCAGCAAAACATAGCTTATGAAATGTTGCTTCAGCAATGTAAGTTGAAAAGTAATGTTTTTTTTTTCTTAGTTAGCTAATGCTTTTTTAGTTGATGAACATTAGTTTTTTTTTTTTTTTTTTTTTTGTTCATCAGTTATTGACTTTTAGCTATTATGTTATCATAGGTTAATCAGTTAGCTTATGATTTTTTTGGTTCATCAGTTATTGACTTTTAGCTATTATGTTATCATAGGTTCATCAGTCTGTATTTGATCCGCTTATTTTTGATAATTTTCATCAGTTCACTAGTTAGTTTTGGTCATCAGTTATTTTTGATAATGTTCATCAGTTTAAGTTAGTATTGTTCATCAGTTCATCAATTTTCTAATAAAAACACAATGGGCCTGTTTGGTAGGGGCTTTTTGGCGGAGCTGTTAGTTTTTTGTTAAAAAATAATCTCCTCTAAAATAAATAGCTTCGTTTAGATACATTAACTTCAAGCTTTTATTTAAAACAAATAACTTCTAAATAAAAAGCTGATTCATGAAGCTTTTTACACATATTGGAGTTGTTAAAACTTTAAATTACTCATATACCCTCCAAACATTTGTTTACAATTATAGATATGTCCTTTTATGTCATTTCACATCTTATATTTACTTTAACTGCTAACTTACCAAACACTTTTATTTAAAAAAATATACAACTTTCAGCTCATGTTAACAGCTTTGCAGTTTACAGTTTACAGCTTACAGCATACAGCTTGCAGCTAATTTTGCCAAACATACCCAATGTTTATCAGTTCATCAGTTATTTTTTATATTGTTTATCAGTTATTTTTGATAACGTTCATTGGTTATTTTTTATAATGTTCAGCAGTTTTCGAAAAAATAACATTCATCGGTTATTTTTTATATCGTTCATCAGTTATTTTTTATTACGTTCATCAGTTATCTTTTATAATGTTCAGCAGTTTTCGAAAAAATAACGTTCATCAGTTATTTTTTATATTGTTCATCGGTTATTTTTTATAACGTTCATCAGTTATTTTTTGATAACGTTCATCAGTTATTTTTGATAACGTTCATCAGTTATTGTTCATCTTTAACGTGCGATATCTCACTCATACCATATCGGATTTGAGTGATTCAAATTTATGGGTAAAGAATGGCCAAAAAGCTACAACTTTCGTGTTTTAAGTTTTGCAAAATTCGGCCTTTAAACTAGGCAAAATTAGAGCCGAAAATGCCGAAAATTTCAAGAAAATCAACACGCACTTAAAAAGTTTAAAAAAAAAAAAAAAAGTTGCGATTCATATATCATAATGCATACCAAATTAAAGAGAATTAAATTTAAAAAAATTATGGTGAAATCGGTTTTTCATAAAAGTTTATCGTTTGAAAGTTATTTACGTTTGAAGTTTTGGGGTGGAATAAAAAAAGGGGTTAAAATGACCAAAATGCCCCCTAACCGAATTTAATAAGAAAAAATGGATGGAGTGGGTGGTGGACACTTGTCACATTATGAGTGGATTTCTAGCCTTTTTAATTTTCTTTACTTTGTAAAGGATCGCATCTCTAACTACATAAGGCCGGGCGTAAGGAGATTCCAAAGACCGCATTTACACCGTCACTTCAGCGTCATGTCAGTTTTCCTTCTTTAAAATCAATTTCACCACCAACTTAGTGTAATAAGACAACTAATTTCACCACCAAAACATACCTCACCTAAACACAAATATACCAAAACTATTTAATAAACACACACACCAAACCTCGAAGACTCGGTCGTCCAGACGACCGAGTTCTTCAATTTTTGGCCAAAGACGCGTATTTCATGGTATTATTGAGGGTGGTTTAAGATACATTAGTGGTGTACAAAGTAATTGTAGGTGTGTGCAAATCACATTGCCAAACTAAAGATCCACGAAAAAACATGTGGTAGATTACCAAGACACATAAACTAGAAATTTGTTGCATGTAATAAAATCAAATCTAATAAACTTCTCATAAAACATAAGAGGTGATGAGGTGAGATCCCTCACATTATTGTGTTATCTAAAGAACAAATAGGAAGATCACAACCATCCATCCAATGGCTGAGATGAAAGCCAAAAATTACAAACAGTGGCACATTAGTAATTTTACCCGTCTCAATAAAAGGAAAAACAATACAATCCGTCTCATTTAATACGAGACTTTCTCTCTCATCAATAAACTAAATCTAGTTTCTCTCAATTATTACCGGAATCCACGTCGGAATCACCATGAACCCGTCGGATTTATCAATATACCCGTCGGATTCATCAATATACCCGTCGGATTCATCAATAAACCCGTCGGAAAACACCGTGGCTGCCGTTCCTCTAATTCCGATTCACCGGAAAACACCGCCGCCGTCTAATATAGTTAAAATTGATGGTAAAATCCCTTGAGATTCTATATTATGAGATTCTATATATACACTTTGCTTTGTATAAACTGGGAGTACAAAATCCTTTGAAATTCGGTTTTTGTTGTGTAATGTTATGAGAAAAGTGTAAATCTCATGAGATTTGCACTTTGCTTTATATAAACTTGAAGTGGAAATTCCCTTGAGATTCAGATTTTGTTGTGTAATATTATGAGTAAAGTGAAAATCCCATGAGATTCAGTTTTTGTTGTGTAATGTTATGAGGAAAGTGTAAATCCCATGGGATTTGCACTTTGTTTTATGTAAACTTTAAGTAGAAATTCCCTTGAGATTCAGATTTTGTTGTGTAATGTTATGAGAAATGTGCTTTATATAAATTTGAAGTAGAAAATCCCTTGAGATTCAGTTTTTGTTGTGTAATGTCATGAGAAAAGTGAAAATCCCTTGGGATTTGCAGTTTGCTTTATATAAACTTGAAGATGAAATTTGTAACACCCCCTAATTTGGTTTGTGGCAGCGAAAAAGTAATTAGGGTGTTACGGTGAGGATCGAGGTTTAAATTTCAGAAAACGCCCCGGAAGGGGCGTTTTGAAAGTTATATGTCATTCAAAAGAATATTTTTGATACAAAAGTGAATTATTCGATTTGAAAATCCCATGAGAAAATGTGATAATTTGAAAAGAATGACATATTTGATTTTACACCATTTTATTTATCAGAGTATAAGATGCCCGCTCCGTGTCTTGTCCTGCTCCGTTAATTACCTGAGATAAACATGCTTAAAACGTCAACACAATGGTTGGTGAGTTCGTGGAGTTTACTAGAAAAGAACTTGCTTTCAATAAATTTAAAAGGTGTACAGTGATTGTTGAAATAAATACTAATTCTTCATGAAATTAATAACAAATTGTGTTCAATAAAAATCCACAAGTAATTCATGTATGATCTCCAGAATCATAAGTTTCTAGTTTTTAAATGAAAATGAGCTACGTTGTTATATGCTCGAAATGAAATGTTGAGTCAGCTTTTAAATGTAATGACATACCAAGCATTTTGGGTTGCCTTGCAGAATTCTTATTTAAGTCACATATGGTAACAGTTAAAGTTCAAGTACAAGATTTACAATCATATCATATAATAGGAATGATAATCTAGAATCTGAAGTCTATCAGTGTAAAGTGGTGGTTTTCTAAATACAGCTGTATACTAGGATATATATATGAAACATTCATATATTCGTAAAGTTATATTGCCCTAAGCCTCATGATACGCAAACGTTAACAATGTATCGCACAAACGACAAGTATTATACTGCACAAACGGTAAGAATGTATCGCACAAACGACATGTATTATACTGCACAAACAGCATGAATTATACCGCACGAAGCAGTATGAAATGTATCGCACAAACGACATGTATTATACTGCACAAACAGCATGTATTCAATGAGAATCAGTGTCATGTTATGACAAGTAGTTTGGAGTGCTTTTATCCAAGTTCAACATGTAAGGTACGCAAGTAAATTGCAAGTAAAATGAGCATATAACTCTACTAGGGAGTATATCGTAACATGTAACCAAGAATAGTAATTCATAGAAAGCTTCCAAGTTCCGTGTTTAAGCTAAGCAAGCAATTTGCACATATAACGAACATGTATTTTTTTCAAGTATGATTCAAACATGTAAAACATAGTTGATAATTTCGAATAAATTATGAGAGTTTTCAGAGTATACTTAAAACAGTTAAAGCATGTATCTCCCCCAAACGTGTTATTAAAACAAGTGTTAAAAGTAGGGGCCACGACTCACCTTAGCCACAGCAAAGCAAGGATCACACTGACACGACTGGCATCTAGAGCATATCACAACGGTCTCAAAACATCTAGCACGACGATACTCAACGGTCTAGGATCGGCACAACCTAGTACGTATATAGTTATCTCAAAACACGTCTCGCACAATAATAAAGTCTATAAAATATAAAGTGTCATAGTTTTCGTGGATTATTCAGTTTTCCAAAACTTATCAAAAGCTTAGTTTAAATGTTTCATGTGGTGTGGTAAGATAACCTAGACTCGACGTACAACTTACGCCAAAAAGAATAGACATCAACTAACTCAAGAGGATACTGACGAGAACTCAAACAAAGGAGGACAACTTAGAAGCTAAAGTCAAATAAACACCTCACATAAAATAACTAGTTTGTACGTTTCGACAGTTCCCCGTTATCCCCAAATAATTTGTATAAAACATAAACGTGTTATAATGAAAATGAGTTCTAATAAAACTAGTTTTTCCCGAGTCGTCGTGACTTGGGTTCATTCAGTATGAAAATTCAATATTTAATAAGTTTATATTTCGTTATTATTCTTGTAAATACTAGTCTTGGTTTTATTAAAGATTTTGTGTCCGTTTCGTGTGTAATATATTAAGTTCTATACGAGTCTAATATATTACGCCATCTTAAGTCAAAATGTTCAATGACTCCAATATTTAATATTGTACATCCGATAACAATCCATGATTTTCCAAACGTCATAACCCGTATTCAAAACCAATATAACTTGTGACCCTTAAAACCAAAAGCACCCAGTTTGGGCTCCGGCCCAAATAACATCAAACGCACATGAGTCCACTATGGCTCTATAGCCCAACAATTTACAACTCCACTTAGACAATCCCTACAGCACATGTAAATTTTAGTTTAAGAAACTCAAGAATAAACCAATTTCAATTGTAAACTCAAACATGCCTTCTTTTCGACTGATCACACAACGAAAATAGGTCGACAAGCTCTACCGAGATCAACACAACGCCAAACGGACCAACCATGGAATTTACAAAACTTACCGAGACCACTTGATCTCAGGTTTGAATTTACTTGTTCGAATTAGTAAACCGAAACCCAACTATACTCAATCGACAGCAAAAACATGACTCGATCCAAATCAACACAAACAAACACTACAGCTTATCAAAGATACCGATCAAAACCGAGACATAGGCAAGACCAAAACTATTAATCGAATCCGCATACTAATCGTGACTATAACAAGTAACGTACGACCAAATCCATATATCCATGAGTTCAACTCGTATCCACGACAGGTCTAAACCCGACCCGTTCCCAATCCGACTCAAAACAAACACTCGTTTCCAAGTTAACACCACACGAATATAATGATATCACATGTTTTAAATTTCGTTTTATAGTCCAAGGTTAACTCAAATTGATTTAAACCCGTTTTAAATCCACGAACACAAAACAATACCAAAATAGAACGGATATAAAAGAAATATATATAAAAACGGGCTTTCTCGGTTTTACCGTGACGAGAAAAAGACGAGAGCAAGCGGCGGAGATGGTGGCGCAGTAGCAGTGGCGAAGATGGTGGCTGAAAACTCGAACCAAAAAGAACCTCCGTAAGCACACCTTCTATATATACTCGTATGGTTGCAAAAGAAAATGGTGTCGCCGGAAATACTCGCCGGAAAACTGGGTTACCGAAAAAAGATAGATGGGAGTGGGTTTTGAGGCGCGTGAGGTATAAGGAAATGATGGGGATGATGAGGGGATCACAGTGGTGGTGGCGGTGTAGTTGTGTGGCCAGCGGTGGTGGCCGGATGACTGGAAATGGCGCCGGGAAATGATGAGAGAGGAGAGATGGGTTAGCTAGTGAGGGAGAGGGATTGTGGGCTGTGTAAAGGGTGGTAGTGGTTAGTTTTATAGAAAGAGTTTGTACATGTTGCTTGACTTTCGAAGTCTTCAAAACAATCATTTGTATTTACTGTTTGTGAGCAGTATTTGTAGAGGTGGCATGCTGGATAGGAAAATATCTTAGATAGTTTGGTAGCATTTGTCTTTTGTTGTTGGATTGTATAAATATTCCCATGTTTGTAGCTTGGTTTACTTTGTTTGCATAATGAAATTTTTAGTTAGTGTCATTTTATAAATAGTGTATTAATATAAGTTGTAAGTAGGGAGGAAGTATAATAATTAGTGTAAATGGTGATTTTTGTGAACTACTAACTCTTATGTAATAGTTATGTTTCGTAAGGCACGTCTAGTACTAGTGTTGTTATTTGGTAATTGTTGGGATGTCATGACATGGTGAAAATAATATATCAAGAAAAATTTTAAATTTCCTCGTAAAGATGGGTTTTGTTAAATGGTAACTCGAGGTTATTATTAATTAATGAGGATTATCATAATGGATTTTTCGTGGGATCTTACAGTATCTACCCCTAAATTTTGAACTTCGTCCCGAAGTTCAGTCTGCGATAGGTGTTGAAAAATGTGATGTTCTGAGGTGAGAGATTATGAAGAATGTTGTCGAGAGGTTTCTATCCGGAAATAGAGGAAACGAGATCTAATTAGATTTATTCATGCTAGATGGAATAAATTCGAATGTTTGGTTAATTAACAAACCTAAAGGTTGCAAATAATGAGGATAACGGTCAGGAACTGGGGGAATTTAACGGCTAGTGAACAGTGTATACTAACAGTCATGAACGGTGCCCTCAACGGCTAGTTTTGGTTCTAGCGGTTAGATTTAGCCTATAAATATTCCATTTTAATTTTCATTCTTTCACCAATTATTTTTCTCTCATTCCACATCTCAAAATGCCGCACTTCATAATTATGCTAGCGATTGTGTGCGTTATTCTTGTGGTTATCTACTAGAGGTACGCTCCGGAAGAAGATTTCCAATATTTGGTTGTGATTTTAGCGTTTGTCATCCCGCTGATGATTGTAGCCCTTATCGTGGATATGGCGTAGGGAAAATAGATAGTAGGAAGGTTGGAATAAGCAGTTGTAACTTTAGCATTATCGTTGCTAGTTATGCACTAATTTCCGTGTATTCTAATAAGATTTCTTGCTAATTGCGCTTTTCATAAGTCTTTGTGAATTATTAGGGTTCTAATACTTGTACTTTTGTCAGTTTCTTATCATAAGAATGGTGGGTAATATGTGTAGGTATTTATTTGTGGTTGGTCCAATGTGACGTTTTATGAGCAATTTATTTTGTCTCAAGATTTTGCTTTCGAATAGAAGTTGTTATTAGGAATTCTGAAAGATAACTGTTTCATTCATAACATGATTCTTCCTAAATTAGACATAGTTGATCAGGCTATGTATAATTTGAGGACCAAATAATGTAATGCTTGGCTCAGTCACCGTGATATTTATGCTTCTTCAAAGTGTTTTATATGGTTCAATTATAATGGTTTCATCACAAAGTCGGACACCCTCTGATTATTTTCAAAAGAATTAAGAAGTTAATGTTCATCTTCTGGGGAAAATTCCGGAATTTCTAAAGTGAATATAGGATATCCTTGGTATAACTTAGGTTTTGGGTGAGAATTTCTTACAAGATGGTGATAATCTATTGTTTAGTCGGAAGTGGTGCTGAATCAAATTTCTAAAGTGATATCAGGGTATTGTTTCATAAAGGCTATGAATAGGGAGAGTAGAATAGAGATTGAATTAGACGTGGATTTCGATTGTTTCGGAAATATCACAAGGTAAAGTCTTCATACGGTAGAAAGATAATTGTTATGCTTAGGTTATATCCATCGTACCTAAGGTAAAGTCTAAAAGGAGATACAACTTAGAAAGTTTTAAACTAGGGTTTACTTATCCACAATAGGGATTTATCTTCTGCTTAAACTTGGGTGTTATCTTCTGGCATTGTTAAGTTTTCCAAAGAGTTTCCATTCTCTTTCACTGGTCTTTTTGTCCTAAGTGGTACTCTGGGTTGGGCGCTGATTCTGGTAGTATTTCGCTTAACTTTTGATCTAGAAACCCTTAGGCAGTGGTCTGGGTAGGTTTAGCTATTTCTTCTGGACCTTTAAGGTGAGTTGGTTTACAATTCGTGAAACTTTCATCGATATGCTTATGAGTCGCGGTCGTTTTCTTTTCTCCGGTTGTCCTATTGTTGTTACTCGGATGAGCTACTGTAGTCGCTTCGAGTGCCACGGCACGATGTTGGTTATTAAATTTTTGGAAAATTTTAGGAGTCAAGGTTGTGGTTGGTGCTAGTGGAGTATTTGTAATGTTTATGTTGGTCATATTCTATCAATATCCCAAGAAACACGGATTTAAATCCACCTAATGGCCATGTCAGAATAATTCGAGTAACAAGATATTTGTATATTAGTCTTAATAATGTGGTCACAATGTGAGACTTTAACCAGTTGTGAACCCTAAGTCATGATGTGTCTGGGTAATATGGTAGATAAATGTTCAATTCTTGGTATGGGATTGCTAAGGAACAAACTGTTTTATCTACAAAAACTGAAGTTCAACAACTTTCTCTTCATTCATCAAGTTTTCTTTTTGAAATTTTGTCTTAAAGAATTCTATGGTCATAGCCTAGTTATGGTATGTTGGGTATCATAACAATCGTAGGTAATATTGTGGTAGGTCTGGTTATAGTTACCGTAAATATCATAATATTAATAACTTGATCGATTGTTTTACAAAGCAAACGATACAAGGTCTTTTATTAATATTAATGTTCCATGCAGCAGGTTAATATACCTCTGTCTTTCTTATTGTAAGGATTGTCATGTGGGAGTGTTTCTCAATATCTCTGACTGAAACCTTGTCAGTCCGTCCTGAAAGTCCATCTTGTCGGATAAAAGGTCAGATAGGGTGTCGTTGGTTGTGAGTGGTGTTTTGTCAATGATGTTCTGGAGTGTATCAATCTGTTCTTTATGACGCTCCAGTCGCGTCATGCTGGTGGGAGGAGTAGGTGTGTGGGTAACTGTTGTTTCTGAAGCTTTCTCCAGTCTCGAGGACTCGGGCTGGAGGAGTGAAAGCAGGTGGAAACAGTAATGACGAGGGAGACCTGAGAGGGTAAATTCTCTCTAGGAGTCGACTCCCGTTGGTGGGGTGTAAACCGGTAAGTCTGGGTGAGTAGTCTTGACGAGTAGTCGGGTCCAACCGACAGTGGAGGGGATGATGATAGTAGTGGTGGTAAGGTATGGTGATGTTATCCCGATCATGTCTAGGGGTGAAGCAGGGAGTAAGGTGGAAATGGTGGTATAATTGATACTAAGCGTAGGTGTACATTCTTAATAGTTCCATTGAGGTAACTCCAAAATGGTGTCATAAAAGATTCGGGCTCATAAGGTGCTAAAATCCTGACTTTTCTGCGCCGGGCTACCGGGGCAGGTGGGAGTGGTGACGTAGGTAATGGAGAATTTGGCTCAACATCTTTCCAAATCGTTTCTTGGTGTGAATTCTGTCCAACCCCGAAGGTTGTCGGACAACCAATCAACTCTTCATTTGAATAAGGTTTAGTAGTTCTCCTAAGTTTCCGACGTAAGGGTGAGTAAGTAAGTGATGATGGGAGTGGTATCTGAGTGAGTTCTATATCGGGCTGGGGTTGTGACATTAATACATAGGGATCTTCAGTATCTGGAGCGATTTGATAAGTAGTTGATGTACAAATAGTACGGAGGGTAGTTTGGTAATATCAGCTGGTTTTGGAAGACATGGTACTGTAATAGCCGAAAATAATAATTATGAGTAATTCGTACGTTAAGAGCGTAACGGTAAGTGTGAGATAATACAGTGGGTAACGTGTGAAGAGTGAACATCCAGCATGTAAAGATTAGTGCAAAATAATCTTAATAGGTAATGTATTGAGCACGGCAGTCTGCAGACACGGAGGGCGTAAAATGGTATGGTGTAAAATCATTTATTTTGAAAGTGTGGTTATAGTTCGATGTTTGAAAATATTTGATTCTCTATAACCATAGGCTCTGATACCAAACTGAAACACCCCCTAATTTGGTTTGTGGCAGCGGAAATGTAATTAGGGTGTTACGGTGAGGATCGAGGTTTAAATTTCAGAAAACGGCCCGGAAGGGGCGTTTTGAAAGTTATATGTCATTCAAAAGAATATTTTTGATACAAAAGTGAATTATTCGATTTGAAAATCCCATGAGAAAATGTGATAATTTGAAAAGAATGACATATTTGATTTTACACCATTTTATTTATCAGAGTATAAGATGCCCGCTCCGTGTCTTGTCCTGCTCCGTTAATTACCTGAGATAAACATGCTTAAAACGTCAACACAATGGTTGGTGAGTTCGTGGAGTTTACTAGAAAAGAACTTTCTTTCAATAAATTTAAGAGGTGTACAGTGATTGTTGAAATAAATACTAATTCTTCATGAAATTAATAACAAGTTGTGTTGAATAAAAATCCACAAGTAATTCATGTATGATCTCCAGAATCATAAGTTTCTAGTTTTTAAATGAAAATAAGCTACGTTGTTATATGCTCGAAATGAAATGTTGAGTCAGCTTTTAAATGTAATGACATACCAAGCATTTTGGGTTGCTGATGAGGCGAAAAGTGTACCGCTTTTAAGGGGTCATTTAAGCCCGAAATCGTATTTATTTGATCAAATATCGCCCTAAATCGTTCCTTTTGTCATTTTAGGTACTTTTGAGGAGAAATCTGGAAAAGGAGGCATTTTGGACGTTTTTGGAGCATCAAAGTGAAGAAAACGGCAAAGTCTCAAGAATCGGCTAAAAGTTACTCTTGACGGCGTCAGACTTAACTCTGGACGGCGTCATGCCTTGGCAAGAAAAGTGGGATGTGAAATTTACTCATGACGGGCCAGTGAGTTAGCATGTGAATTCTGACGGCGTCACGCTTTAACTAAATCAAGGGCGTCACGGCTTAATTCATAAGGGGACGGCGT
Source organism: Artemisia tridentata subsp. tridentata (assembly GCA_021014915.2). Taxonomy (NCBI): domain Eukaryota; kingdom Viridiplantae; phylum Streptophyta; class Magnoliopsida; order Asterales; family Asteraceae; genus Artemisia; species Artemisia tridentata. The sequence continues at coordinate 392,961,632 of CP139506.1, forward strand.
CACGTTCAAGAGGTGAGGGCGTCAAGCCTTGATAGGCCAGAACGGATTTTGGAGAATTAAAGAGGGACGGCGTCAAGAAGGTCACCCGGGAACCCTAAAAGCGGCGATGTGACGGCGTCACAATGCATAAGGTGACGCCGTCAGATCCAAAAGTCTATATATAGTTTTCTAATTTTTTGTCATTAAGGGAGAGCTTAGTGTGTGGAATTTTGGGATAAAACCCTAAGACGATTTTAGCTACTTTTTCAGGGCTTTTAGCCTTGAGATCTTCCATGTTTCATTGAAAGATAAGTTATCAATTAATCATTCAATATGTCTATGTGTTGTTTGATTCTATCTTATGCTTGTCTTTTGTTTAACATGTTAGGCTAATTTTATCTTGTGTTTGCTTAGATCTAATGAAACCTAGCTATTGATTATTGGTTGTTAGTGTGTTGTTAGTTGTATTGGATGATTGTTTATCTATGTTAGGCTTAAGAAAACTGGCTAACTTCCTATTCGGTAACTTGCTTGAACGTCTTAAGAAACATGAACCAAACGCGTACTAAAGGTTTTTATGGTTGTATTTAATGCACAAGCGAATTCTAGTGATCCCATGTTAGGAGCTTCCTAGCCAGCTCGACATAGGAGTGAAGTAGGAGCTTGTAGAGTTTGGGGAAGTAAGTACGCCACCCCACGAATGGTATTAAGGAATACACCCGTCATCCACGCGACTAATACACACTAATTAACCGGTAAAAGATAGCTAGGGAGTAAGGAAATCTAAGTAAACACATTTCTCTACACATAAGTTTCTCACCACTTTTCATTTTTGTTATTTTATTTTATTGCATTTGTAGTAATTTGGGTTAGTTGACTAGCAACTAATTCCGCCCACTCCTTCAAAACCGAGATTTTACTTGCTTTCATAAAAATTATAAAAACATAAAAAGAATCTTCCTCAACCCTTAGACCTAATTAGAGTAGCCTTTCACACCTAACGAACACTATTCCCTGTGGAGAACGATCAATCCCCCGTACTTACCACTACACTATACTACATCGGTCAGGTACACTGCCTGGTGGGGTTGTAAGCCTCTTGAGATCCCTCGAGAGGTAAAACCTGTTGTAAGGTTACAAAACCACGCATCAAGTTTTTGGCGCCGCAGCCCGGGGAGTAGTTATTGCTTAGGTTGAAATTTTATTTTTATTAGGTCTACTCACAAGATTCATATCAAGTGAGATATTTTCTTTTTATTTTGTAGCTTTCTCGTAGTCTATCTTTTCTTTGTGATTTTGTTTGTAATTTGCTTCAAATGGACCTTTCACTTAGATTTCTAAGATTGCAAGATATGGTTGAGTGGCTAGAACACCAAGAAGTTCAAAATACCTCATTTAGAGACACTTATGAATCATATGAGCCTTCACCTAGGATAGATTCTTATGAACAACCTCCATGTTTAGGATCTTGTTTTAGTGAGGCTAATAGGAAAAGCGACCTAGTTTGCCAAGGAATTGTGGATAGAGCCGTATCAATAAATCATAAGTTGGATGAAGCACTAGGTTTGTTATTATCACTACCTAAGAAAACAATTGACGAGGATATAGGTGATCTTGACACGTGGAATAATGAGGTAAACACCATAAGCCCACAAAATACTCAACCATCATTTGAGGCACCCACACCGCCCGTGACTTACCCGGAAGAAGTAGAAGAGACTTTAGGAATCCCGATGGAGGTAGAACCCTTGGACCAAGCACAACTAGAGGATATAGGTTTGCACACTTTTAGTGATGACCTTACTCATAGTTCTAGGGAATTTCCTAGTGTTGATGAATTGGAACCTCAACCTTTACACAACTTTTCATCCTTAGATTTACATCTAGGAGAAAAAAGAGGAACCGACCCACCCATCAACCAATATTATCCGGGTAGTTTTAGGATGAAGGAAGCCATTCACTCACCCCCTTCACCTCACGTGGCATATTCACACCCTCAGGGTATGTATCGTTACTTTCACCCGCACTTAATCCTAAGTGTAGGGAAAACCTCCCCTATTTTTGTTAAATAAGGGTAGAGTCAGGCTCGTGACTCGAACAAAAACAAGCGCTTATTGGGAGGCAACCCAAGCTTTATTTGCTTTATTTGTTTGATTGTTTGTTTGTTTGATTTTATTTATTTCCGTATGTGTGTTTAATTTTTATTAGTATTGATTCATGTTCAAAACTAAGTTGTGAAAATGCTTTATTTTGTTTTTAACTTCGTCTTAACTACATATAAAGGTATTTTGCAAAAGATAAGTGTAAGGGAAATCTAAATCGGTTTATTAGAACACAATTGAACATGAATCATAATAATAATAAATTAGCATACATATTAGTATTTGTTTGAGTCAAATGCTTGTATCGAGTCATAATGATGTTTTGCAGGATTTCCAGGAAGTAAGGTAAAGGTTTTTCCAGAAATTTTCCGGAAACTTAAAATGAAAATTTTTGTCAGGTCATTTCTGACGGCGTCAGGGTTTATAACCTGACGGCGTCAGATTTAATTTTCAGAAATTTTTGAAAGTTTTGTTTTCATAAAAAGTTTTTATTAAAATCTCCAACTTATAATCTCCAGGAATCTGCAAAATTATCATTCCACAAGCATTATATCCTTATATATAGATTTTATCCCGCCGATGTTATGCAGGTTTTCGTGTTTGTTTTCTCAGGTTTAACAGGTTATTTTGGACAAGGAGATGTTTATGGAATCAAGCTTATGGCGATGCATTAGTCATGGAGCTTCAACATTACCTTGGAAGAAGATTTAACCGTGTAATTTCATTATCCAACGAGCGAATCAGGGGAGTATTTGATTTCATTCTTTTACTTTATGCTTTTACATCTTGTTATTTGAACATTGGGGACAATGTTCATCTTAAGTGTAAGGGGAGGGTAAAAGTACGATTTTAGAGAATGCCATTGCGCTTGATTTTTGTTTGTTTGATGGTAGATGTGTAATAAAACTGAGATAAATACTTGTTAAGGTAATTTTAGTGCCAAATTTAAAATTTTTTACAACATATAGGAGTGAAACTTTGATCTTAATGAGCGTCTCATGGATAGGAGTTATATGACTAGCACAAAAACCGTACCACTAAAAAATTTTCCACCCCCAAATATGTGAGGTTCGCCCCTAGAATTGGTAGGAAAAGCATTTATGCTATGATGTGTGTACCGGTAGCACTTAGATTCTAGAACTTGCGTTAGGACCATTCCAAGGCCACAAGTGAGACTACATTCGTGTAGTTAGATTTACTACATGATAAGAGGCATTAGGATTAACCCATTGTTTTACACCTGTGTTTTTGTTATAATTACATTGGCTACATTGGTCAAGTAATTCTCCCACACCCTTTGCGTTGTACTCATTTTTAGTACACGATACCCCTAGTACACCCCTCAGAGCCTATCTTTTCGTTTCGACCTTTAAGCATTTTACTTAAAGGAAGAATTTGTTACACCCCACTTAAATGTACACCCAAATCGCCTTAGCCTACCTTGTATGCACTCATCTTTAGTGCATTATTGTTACAACATTTGTTTAAACCCAAGTTAATTATCTAGTTGATTACATGGTTGCTAAGTCGAGTCATATCCTTGTACATATTGTTTTGGGACGATTGGGACTCATGGGTAAAGTACTAGTGTAATGGAGTAATGGGGAAGAACATCATTTATTACCCCCATATGTGCTAAATATTTTAAAAGTACTCCAAGTTTTTCAATTATCTTAATTCGAGTCATTAGATTAGTAATTGTAAAGTTATGTAAAAATTCAAGTGTAAGGGGAATGCAATGCCCCTATGATGTATTATTTTGGATGGTAGGGTAAAAGTGTATGCAAAAAAAAAAAAAAAAAAAAAAAAAAAAAAAAAAAAAAAAAAAAAATCATGAAAAACACAAAAAAATGAGAAAATGAAAAATAGAAAAAAAAAAAAAACATACGGACTACCATCCCGTTTCATTTTATGTTTGTTTTATGTTTTTGTTATTTTGTTATTTCGTTTCTAGCTTAAGATCGAGTCTAGTCTTGGCTTAGCAACATTGTATAGTACATGTAATTGACCAAGATTTTTAACTCGCCACCAGTAAAATATCCTTTATCCAACCAAACCGTGTTTTCCTTTTCCCTACACCTAACATTACAACCCATTTAAAAGCCCTCTTTGATAGTTTATCTTAGGTGCTTACGCCTAGTGGAGGAGGTTTTCGATCCTTTCCCAAGCCTATGGTAATCTATTTGCTATGACAGGTAGTGAGAGATATTTTCCGTTTTCATTTATGAGATTTATTTTGATGACACTTGAGAGATGTGAGTATCTAAACACTACTTGTGAGGTGCTAGTATGTAATCTCCGTGCTTATTATGATTGAAGTGGAACGAATATTTGTTGTAATTACTTTTATGTTAGCGTTAAATGACCCCTAACTTGTATTTTGATTAGAATAAAAGCGCATTTGCTTGGGGACAAGCAAATCTCAAGTGTAAGGGTATTTGATGAGGCGAAAAGTGTACCGCTTTTAAGGGGTCATTTAAGCCCGAAATCGTATTTATTTGATCAAATATCGCCCTAAATCGTTCCTTTTGTCATTTTAGGTACTTTTGAGGAGAAATCTGGAAAAGGAGGCATTTTGGACGTTTTTGGAGCATCAAAGTGAAGAAAACGGCAAAGTCTCAAGAATCGGCTAAAAGTTACTCTTGACGGCGTCAGACTTAACTCTGGACGGCGTCATGCCTTGGCAAGAAAAGTGGGATGTGAAATTTACTCATGACGGGCCAGTGAGTTAGCATGTGAATTCTGACGGCGTCACGCTTTAACTAAATCAAGGGCGTCACGGCTTAATTCATAAGGGGACGGCGTCACGTTCAAGAGGTGAGGGCGTCAAGCCTTGATAGGCCAGAACGGATTTTGGAGAATTAAAGAGGGACGGCGTCAAGAAGGTCACCCGGGAACCCTAAAAGCGGCGATGTGACGGCGTCACAATGCATAAGGTGACGCCGTCAGATCCAAAAGTCTATATATAGTTTTCTAATTTTTTGTCATTAAGGGAGAGCTTAGTGTGTGGAATTTTGGGATAAAACCCTAAGACGATTTTAGCTACTTTTTCAGGGCTTTTAGCCTTGAGATCTTCCATGTTTCATTGAAAGATAAGTTATCAATTAATCATTCAATATGTCTATGTGTTGTTTGATTCTATCTTATGCTTGTCTTTTGTTTAACATGTTAGGCTAATTTTATCTTGTGTTTGCTTAGATCTAATGAAACCTAGCTATTGATTATTGGTTGTTAGTGTGTTGTTAGTTGTATTGGATGATTGTTTATCTATGTTAGGCTTAAGAAAACTGGCTAACTTCCTATTCGGTAACTTGCTTGAACGTCTTAAGAAACATGAACCAAACGCGTACTAAAGGTTTTTATGGTTGTATTTAATGCACAAGCGAATTCTAGTGATCCCATGTTAGGAGCTTCCTAGCCGGCTCGACATAGGAGTGAAGTAGGAGCTTGTAGAGTTTGGGGAAGTAAGTACGCCACCCCACGAATGGTATTAAGGAATACACCCGTCATCCACGCGACTAATACACACTAATTAACCGGTAAAAGATAGCTAGGGAGTAAGGAAATCTAAGTAAACACATTTCTCTACACATAAGTTTCTCACCACTTTTCATTTTTGTTATTTTATTTTATTGCATTTGTAGTAATTTGGGTTAGTTGACTAGCAACTAATTCCGCCCACTCCTTCAAAACCGAGATTTTACTTGCTTTCATAAAAATTATAAAAACATAAAAAGAATCTTCCTCAACCCTTAGACCTAATTAGAGTAGCCTTTCACACCTAACGAACACTATTCCCTGTGGAGAACGATCAATCCCCCGTACTTACCACTACACTATACTACATCGGTCAGGTACACTGCCTGGTGGGGTTGTAAGCCTCTTGAGATCCCTCGAGAGGTAAAACCTGTTGTAAGGTTACAAAACCACGCATCAGTTGCCTTGCAGAATTCTTATTTAAGTCACATATGGTAACAGTTAAAGTTCAAGTACAAGATTTACAATCATATCATATAGTGGGAATGATAATCTAGAATCTGAAGTCTATCAGTGTAAAGTGGTGGTTTTCTAAATACAGCTGTATACTAGGATATATATATGAAACATTCATATATTCGTAAAGTTATATTGCCCTAAGCCTCATGACACGCAAACGTTAACAATGTATCGCACAAACGACAAGTATTATACCGCACAAACGGTAAGAATGTATCGCACAAACGACATGTATTATACTGCACAAACAGCATGAATTATACCGCACGAAGCAGTATGAAATGTATCGCACAAACGACATGTATTATACTGCACAAACAGCATGTATTCAATGAGAATCAGTGTCATGTTATGACAAGTAGTTTGGAGTGCTTTTATCCAAGTTCAACATGTAAGGTACGCAAGTAAATTGCAAGTAAAATGAGCATATAACTCTACTAGGGAGTATATCGTAACATGTAACCAAGAATAGTAATTCATAGAAAGCTTCCAAGTTCCGTGTTTAAGCTAAGCAAGCAATTTGCACATATAACGAACATGTATTTTTTTCAAGTATGATTCAAACATGTAAAACATAGTTGATAATTTCGAATAAATTATGAGAGTTTTCAGAGTATACTTAAAACAGTTAAAGCATGTATCTCCCCCAAACGTGTTATTAAAACAAGTGTTAAAAGTAGGGGCCACGACTCACCTTAGCCACAGCAAAGCAAGGATCACACTGACACGACTGGCATCTAGAGCATATCACAACGGTCTCAAAACATCTAGCACGACGATACTCAACGGTCTAGGATCGGCACAACCTAGTACGTATATAGTTATCTCAAAACACGTCTCGCACAATAATAAAATCTATAAAATATAAAGTGTCATAGTTTTCGTGGATTATTCAGTTTTCCAAAACTTATCAAAAGCTTAGTTTAAATGTTTCATGTGGTGTGGTAAGATAACCTAGACTCGACGTACAACTTACGCCAAAAAGAATAGACATCAACTAACTCAAGAGGATACTGACGAGAACTCAAACAAAGGAGGACAACTTAGAAGCTAAAGTCAAATAAACACCTCACATAAAATAACTAGTTTGTACGTTTCGACAGTTCCCCGTTATCCCCAAATAATTTGTATAAAACATAAACGTGTTATAATGAAAATGAGTTCTAATAAAACTAGTTTTTTCCCGAGTCGTCGTGACTTGGGTTCATTCAGTATGAAAATTCAATATTTAATAAGTTTATATTTCGTTATTATTCTTGTAAATATTAGTCTTGGTTTTATTAAAGATTTTGTGTCCGTTTCGTGTGTAATATATTAAGTTCTATACGAGTCTAATATATTACGCCGTCTTAAGTCAAAATGTTCAATGACTCCAATATTTAATATTGTACATCCGATAACAATCCATGATTTTCCAAACGTCATAACCCGTATTCAAAACCAATATAACTTGTGACCCTTAAAACCAAAAGCACCCAGTTTGGGCTCCGGCCCAAATAACATCAAACGCACATGAGTCCACTATGGCTCTATAGCCCAACAATTTACAACTCCACTTAGACAATCCCTACAGCACATGTAAATTTTAGTTTAAGAAACTCAAGAATAAACCAATTTCAATTGTAAACTCAAACATGCCTTCTTTTCGACTGATCACACAACGAAAATAGGTCGACAAGCTCTACCGAGATCAACACAATGCCAAACGGACCAACCATGGAATTTACAAAACTTACCGAGACCACTTGATCTCAGGTTTGAATTTACTTGTTCGAATTAGTAAACCGAAACCCAACTATACTCAATCGACAGCAAAAACATGACTCGATCCAAATCAACACAAACAAACACTACAGCTTATCAAAGATACCGATCAAAACCGAGACATAGGCAAGACCAAAACTATTAATCGAATCCGCATACTAATCGTGACTATAACAAGTAACGTACGACCAAATCCATATATCCATGAGTTCAACTCGTATCCACGACAGGTCTAAACCCGACCCGTTCCCAATCCGACTCAAAACAAACACTCGTTTCCAAGTTAACACCACACGAATATAATGATATCACATGTTTTAAATTTCGTTTTATAGTCCAAGGTTAACTCAAATTGATTTAAACCCGTTTTAAATCCACGAACACAAAACAATACCAAAATAGAACGGATATAAAAGAAATATATATAAAAACGGGCTTTCTCGGTTTTACCGTGACGAGAAAAAGACGAGAGCAAGCGGCGGAGATGGTGGCGCAGTAGCAGTGGCGAAGATGGTGGCTGAAAACTCGAACCAAAAAGAACCTCCGTAAGCACACCTTCTATATATACTCGTATGGTTGCAAAAGAAAATGGTGTCGCCGGAAATACTCGCCGGAAAACTGGGTTACCGAAAAAAGATAGATGGGAGTGGGTTTTGAGGCGCGTGAGGTATAAGGAAATGATGGGGATGATGAGGGGATCACAGTGGTGGTGGCGGTGTAGTTGTGTGGCCAGCGGTGGTGGCCGGATGACTGGAAATGGCGCCGGGAAATGATGAGAGAGGAGAGATGGGTTAGCTAGTGAGGGAGAGGGATTGTGGGCTGTGTAAAGGGTGGTAGTGGTTAGTTTTATAGAAAGAGTTTGTACATGTTGCTTGACTTTCGAAGTCTTCAAAACAATCATTTGTATTTACTGTTTGTGAGCAGTATTTGTAGAGGTGGCATGCTGGATAGGAAAATATCTTAGATAGTTTGGTAGCATTTGTCTTTTGTTGTTGGATTGTATAAATATTCCCATGTTTGTAGCTTGGTTTACTTTGTTTGCATAATGAAATTTTTAGTTAGTGTCATTTTATAAATAGTGTATTAATATAAGTTGTAAGTAGGGAGGAAGTATAATAATTAGTGTAAATGGTGATTTTTGTGAACTACTAACTCTTATGTAATAGTTATGTTTCGTAAGGCACGTCTAGTACTAGTGTTGTTATTTGGTAATTGTTGGGATGTCATGACATGGTGAAAATAATATATCAAGAAAAATTTTAAATTTCCTCGTAAAGATGGGTTTTGTTAAATGGTAACTCGAGGTTATTATTAATTAATGAGGATTATCATAATGGATTTTTCGTGGGATCTTACAAAATTCCCTTGAGATTCAGATTTTGTTGTGTAATGTTATGAGAAAAGTGAAAATCCCTTGGGATTTGCACTTTGCTTTATATAAAATTGAAATAGAAATTCCCTTGAGATTCAGTTTTTGTTGTGTAATGTTATGAGAAAAGTGTAAATCCCTTGGGTTCATAATGAATCCCATGGGATTCAGCATGAATCCCAAGTGATTCATAATGAATCACTTGAGATTCAGCATGAATCACATGAATCCCATGTGATTCATAATGAATCACATGTGACTATTTGATGCATCCCCTGAGATTCAGTTTTATGTTATCTTAATCCCTTGAGATTCTGTTTTTTATATACAGATTCTATGAAATCACCAAGACCAACTTTATATGAACACACTGAGACACAGGGCGGATCGATATATTGGGAGCCTCATGTAGAAGGAATTCTTGTACCAGTTGAGGGAAAATACTATGACACTATAGACGAAGCTATAGAAATGCATAGTAACTGCGCTGAAGCAGGAGGTTTTCAAATTAAAAAAGCTGGACAACGACTAGCAAAATCTGGAATTGTACAACTCAAATACATCATGTGTAACAAAGAATGAGCTCCAAGACATATTAATATCGACACTTTGGATCATAAAGACAGTGACAAACAAAAAGAAATAAAATTTTGCATGTAACAGGTTGTAAAGCTCGAATAAGGTTAGAATTGGATATCGTTTCTAGAAGATACAAGCTAGTTCAGTTTATTGTTAAACACAACCATTTGCTTATACCAAAAGAGTACAAACATTTCACAAAAAAGGAAAGAAAAATTACACAAGCAGAAAAATTGTTTGTTGTCAAAGCGGCAACAAACAAGATTGGTCCAACACGGGCTCACCACTTATTAACGAGTATGAAAGGTGGGTATGAATATGTTCATGGGATAATTGATGATTTTAAGAATCATCAGCAGGATATTAATATGTTCGTTGGGGAAAGTGACGCACAAATGCTTATAAATAAAATGGAAAACAGAAAGATGTATGTGCCGAATTTTACATTTCAGTATAAGGTAGAAGAGAGTGATTTAGTGGCAATGTTTTAGGCTGATGAAGTTGCAAAATGAAATTATAAGGAGTTTGGAGACATAGTATCTTTTGATGCAACATTCAGGAGTAACAAGTAGGTTTTTTTTTTTTTTTTTTTTTTTTTTTTTTTTTTTTTTTTTTTTTTTTTTTTTGACATGATTTATATTGGATTCACAATGAAATCCCATGGGATTCATTGTGAATCCCATGGGGTTCATTCTGAATCCCATGGGGTTCATTCTGAATCCCATAGGATTATGTATGTAATCACATGGGATTTTGCTACTAAAACTTATATTATTTTTAGGTACAACATGGTGTTTGTACCATTCACCGGCGTCGATAATCATAGAAAGTGTGTCACACTTGGTTCGGGAATGCTTTTAAGAGAAGACACTGAATCATACACATGGTTACTAAGGGCATTCATGACTGCTTTCCATAAAGAACCAACCATGGTGGTAACGGATCAAGATGGGGCAATGAAGAAAGCCATTGAAGCCGTTTTCACTAGATCGAAACACAGACTTTGCATGTGGCATATTCACCAAAAGATTCCAGCAAAGGTAATTTATTGAGTTTAACAAAAATTTGTTTTTTTATCACATTTGATATATAGATGAACCACATTGGATTCTGTATATCCTATCTAAATGTTTTTTATCTGAATCACATGGGATTCTGTATAAATCTCATGTGATTCTTCTATATATCATGTGTGAATGTTTTTTATCTGAATCACATGGGATTTTGTATGAATCTCATGGGATTCATAATTGAATCACATGGAATTTTGTATGAATCTCATGGGATTCATAATTGAATCCCATGGAATTCTGTATAAATCTCATGTGATTTACATGTGTATATCATGTTATTTATGCTGAAAATAAGCTTCTAAAACTCTATTCTATCAAAAAAAGATTTGTAAAGAAATATACAAAGAAACTGATTTCAAGAAGCGTTTAAATAAGATCGTTTGGAATATGTTCATGGAACTGTTGGAATCTGAAGAGAAATGGGCTAAGTTGATTGAAGATTTTGGTTTGCAAAACCACAAATGGATGACCAAGATGTTTAAACTACGAGAAATGTGGATTCCAGCTTATTTTATCGACTCGCCATTATTTGGATTGATGAGAACCACATCAAGGTCTGAGAGTGAAAACTCGTTCTTCAAAAGTTTCACAAGCCCAGGAGCAACGCTAGTTAGTTTCATGATGTCCTATGAATCAGCAATGGAAAGACAACGTTATATTCAAGAACATCTGGACTTTAAAACACTAGACGCGGCTCCAAAATGTGAAACAAAATTACCGATTGAACGTCATGCCTCAAGAGTGTATACTAGAATGATATTTCTTCTTGTTCAAAAGGAAATAATTGAAGCATGCTGGACTTGTACGATACAAGATCTAAAAATGGAAGAAGGTTGTGAGATTGTCATGATTAGAGACAAAAATGTGTTGGCTTATAGAATCCTTAATAAGGAAGTTGCAAAAGAACAATCGGAGGAAGGAGAAACAGCAACATAAACATTTGTAGACTATAAGGTATGTTACTTCTTGTTATAAACTACTATAACATGTGATTCATATAGAATCCCATGGGATTCATATAGAATCGCAAGTGATTCATTATGAATCACTTGGGATTCATTATGAACCCCATGGGATTGACAAATGAATCCCATGTAATTCATAATGAATCATATGTGATTCAGCATGAATCCCAAGTGATTCATAAGTCAATCCCATGGGGTTGAGGATGAATTTTAATTCTTTAATTCTTGTGTTTTAAAAAGGTACTACGTACTATAGAAGATGGGTCGGTGGTATGTACTTGTAGGCATTTTGCCCGATACGGTTTTCTATGCCGACACATATTATGTGTCTTCAAGAATCGTGATATTAACGTCATCCCAAAACAATATATTCTGAGGTGTTGGACAAGGGATATAATACCACCTGAATTGAGAAGGAAAAGAAACAGATATGAGGAAAAAATGTAGAAGTTGAAAGACTTACAAACGAAGCAACTTGTCTGGTGGACGATTGTCTATTTCGCTTGAGCAATAATGTAGAGAAGATGGGTGCATTTGTAGAAAAGTTGAAGAGTTTGAAGACAGAAGTGGAGGCTGAGGTGCCAAAACCTCCTTCAAGAAAAATGGGAGATGTGATTGGAGATCATTTTGCTATTTCTAAATCTGAGAACCAAACAGTTAAAGATCCAACAAAGGCAAGAAACAAAGGAAACAATACAGAAGGAGAACGGAATGAAAGGCGAAAGAGTGAAAGAGAAAAAGCACTTCAAGTTAAAAAGAAACAAATGAAGCCTTGTGGCCATTTTGGAGGGAAGACCAACTTGCATACGAAAACAACTTGTCCAATGAACCCAAAGGCAAGGCGAAAAGCGAAACAAATTGATGAACAAACATAAGTTACTTTTATTCTAGTTTTTTGTTAGTTATTTTTCTTCTTTACTTGAAAATTTAGATGATTTGAAAAGAAAATTCTTGTTTACTTTGAATATATCTTGTTTACTTTGAATATATCATGTTTGTTACTTATATTCTGTTTCAATAACTTGATCAAATGGGTAATCTATATGAATTACAAGTGAATCATCTGAGAATCCCATGGGATTCTGAATGAATCACTTAGGATTCTTACTTGTCAAAAATATCAAATACCAACAATAACTTGATCAAATGGGTAATCTGTATGGATCACATAGGATTCTATATGAATCACAAAGAATCATAGAGAATCCCATGGGATTAAGGATGAATCACATGGGATTCATCAAAAGAATCCCATGGTTATAAAAACTGTTCTAACATTAACAAATGACTATCTTCTTGAATGCTTAGCTGCGCTCACGTGCATCCCTACTCCTAACTGCTTCAGAAATTATGGACATCTTTTCAGAAGAAGGAAGTTTATCAAACTCCTTTGCTAATTCAAACATCTTACCCGCATGCTCATTAATCTCGTGCAACAATATCTTCGTGGCATACTTGAATCTCAATCGCCTCAGCATGTCAGACTGCCCTTTAGACTCAGCAACCAACCCACAATCCCATTTCGCTGCTGCTTCACCGGTGTAGCATTCCATATGCAACATAGTGAATATGCCACAATCTCGGAAATTTTTCTTTGTTCTCCACTTAAGCTTTGGGATTCTTGGCTTTACTTTACGAATGCTAGAATGCTTTTGGTGACCATACAACTTAAGATGACGGGCAAACAACGTTTTCTACAAAATTATTTAAAAAAAAAAAGCATAAATTACTAGAATTCAGGGAAAATGTCAATTGTGATTCAGGATGAATCCCATGAGATTCACATGGGATTCTGTATGAATCACAAGGGATTAATCTAATATCACATGTGATTCTGTATGAATCACAAGGGATTCATCTAGAATCACATGGGATTCTGAATGAATTACTTTACAACAGAAAACTAAAATACTTACAAGAAGTTCACATGTATCTTCATACTTTTCAGCGTACGTTGCTCCACAATCACTGTTATCTAGTATCGTCATTGTTGTTATTTTTTTAGTAAGGCTAAAGACGACCACATAAAAATGGTCTGATTTGCGAATTGGAAAAAAAACCTGTTTAAACAAAACAAATAACATAATAAAAATGATGAAAAGTAAACTCATAAATAAAAATTTAAAACAAAAAAAAATTAATTTTACCAAGTCAATGCCATTGAGAGCCAAGCCACCAACATTATATTTAAACTGAGCTAAAACTTCTTTTTCAAATTCTTCAAATTTATCGTCCTCAGACGGCAAGGTTCCATCAAGCATAGCGTTTGTCTGTATATGCAATTTACAATATGATGTTATGAAATACATTACTTTGGGGGTGTTTGGTAAGTCAGATAAACAGATAATCAGTTTATTAAGCAAATCAAAAAATAACTACTTACAATACATCCGGTTGGGAAAAAGTGTCGTGATGGAGAACCAACTTCTCTAAAACTCTCTTCATGATTAAGAATTGTAACCCAACAGTCGACTACATTAGCATCGATCCACAAACCGGGTGCTAATGTTTCCATTTTCACGCGCACTGAATATATACTGAACTCCCCAGAATGTGTTTCGAAAATCTTTCACTATAAGAAAAATAAAATAAAATCATTTAAGAATCATATGGGATTCTCTATGATTCACGTGTGATTAAGAAAAAGAAATTTTCCATATGATTAAATGTGAATCCCATATGATTCACTATGAATCCTATGGGATTCTTTGTGAATCACATGGGATTCTATATTAATCCCATGTGATTCTATATTAATCCAATGTGATTCCTTCGCATTGAATCAGATGATAAGATACTATGAAACTTATATAAAAAATACACATGTAAACTTACATCTTTTCGCCTTGCATCGCAAACAAACTATTACCAAGAATAAACTCCAGCCTAGTAATTTTGGGTACAACCTTTGTCTTCTTGTTCACATACGGAGATAATAGGTAGGAAGACGGTTTCACCAAACGCTTTTCAGGACTGGGATTTACATTCAAAGCACGAGTAGCCATTTTTTGGGAGTAATGGTACCTGGATTCACATCATTCTTTCCCTCCAAACCTTCTTTGAGCGTGTTAAGCTGAATAAAATAAAAAAGATTTAATTAAAAAGAAATAATTATTAGGTAAAAAAAAAGAAAGTATTATTATGCAAGAATATCACATAATCGTTCTCAGCAGCTACACACACCATCAGCTCATCAACCAAATCCACATTATTATCTAACCATTGAGTTAAACCCTCAGGTGTGCTGGTGATCTCATACTCTTCACATGTTTCTTCACCAGATGGATCAACTTGCTTCTCGGCATCATCATCAACTAGCTTTTCGGGAATTGCAGTTTCTTCTTTATCAGATGGTTTGTTGCCTAAATCTTCTAAAGCCACTCTACTACCATCATTTCTTTTACCTGCATCATCCCCATTACCTGCATCGTCGTCATCATCCCCATTATCTGCATCATCGTCATCATCCCCATTACCTCTATCATCATCATCATCCCCGTTACCATCATTTCCATCACCTACTAAACTAGGCTCCCCATTACCATCATTTAATGGAATTGGTCTCTTGAAAATTTGAACATACTTTTCATGAAGTTCAAGAAGCTTTAAATCAGCAGGGTATTTTAAAAAAACTTTCCTCAAATATTCTTCAAGAGCATGTCTTTCATTACATATCACATCCAACTTTTCTTCAACTTTATTAAACAAATCCTGGAATAAATAGCATTGGAATAGTCATAATAAGATAAGCACATTGGATTTGCAGTGATTCTAATAAAAATCCCATGGGATTCATAATGAATCTCATGGGATTCTAAACAAAATCACATGGGATTCTGTATGAATCCCATAGGATTCTAAACATGATCATATGTGATTAAATAACAATAAATGAAAAACAAAAACCAAGAATTAAACGAACCTCTTTAAAAGAAGTTTCAGAAGAACCACCATGAATAAAACCTTCAGACTCTTGAACCTCGGATTCAGACCATTCTTTATGAAGGTCTAACATGCCCATAACTTCTTCTTTAAGTTCCAAGTCCTGTCTTTGTGCCATTAACAATGACGACCAGTTTTTGATAGCCGGACGTGTGCGAACAACAGAAAGCCTCTCGTACTTTGTTGAATCTAAATAGAAAAGCTAAAAACAAAAAACAAAAAACAAAAAAGTGTAAGAAAGTTGCAACAAATATGTCACACAAACATGAAAACAATTTAAAACTTCGTTTAATTTAAAACTTACAATGAGGAAGGTATATGGACCAGTGTATTGGTTAAGAAGAGTTGTCGGGAGTTTACTGTATTTAAGGCAGTTATGAATGTAGTCACACCAATCAATACCACTAATTTCAGTATCTTCACGAACCCGCCTAACAACATTCAAATTAATCTGCCCCTTCAACCCAGCAACCATACCCATCGTGTTTGTAAAAAGTGTAAGAAAGTTAACTTTAAAAAGGAAGTCAACTTCCCTAGACTCAATCAACTTCAAAGCGATATTATTCACTCTGATATCCTTAACTGATTTAGGGTAAAACTGACGAACCCAATCCTTCTCAAAATCATCTTCAACTGGTCTAGACTCTAAAGAAAAAAAATATTGACCACCAATAGGAATACCTAACATATCATGAATTTTGGAATGAGTGGCCTCGATTGACTCGCCATTATCCAAATTCAACCGGTAAGTCTCTGCATCAAATTTTGAAACCACATACCTACCCAACCTTGACAGAATGTAGTCTATATTAAGCTTGTGAAATGAACTAAAACCTATCTCTGCCAGAAACTTCTCCATATTAACCTTTTTTGAGTCACGGATGGCAGTATAAAGAGCAATAGGTGTCGTCATAGCATGAAGAATTGGAAAATCAGAAAGATACTTTTCATGTTGTGCTTCTTGAGGCGTCAACTCCTTTTCTTTCTTCTTGCCTTCCTTCTTCGACTTCAATTGAATCTCCTCATCAGATTCTTCTTTAATAAACTTATTCTTCAACAGATTCTTCATAAGATCGTTAGGTATAACTTCCTCAGGAGATGCAGAATTGTCCTTTTTTATTTTTTCTCCTTACCCTCCAAATTCTTTTTCTCCTTATGGGGTATAACTTGCTCAGAATCGGAAGAATCGGAACCTAAATTGTCCCTCTTTATCTTCACCACAACCTTACTCTTCAAATTCTTTTTCTTCCGATCAACTTCAGGATCTTGAAAATCATTGGTGTCTACATAAAAAAAGACATAATATAAATAACTTGATCACAAGGGATTCAATATGAATCCTATGGGATTCTATATGAATCATAAGAGATCATATAGAATCCCAAGGGATTCTGTATTAATTACATAAAAAGACAGATCTACACCTTTTTGGAGCTTGACCTTCGCTTTCTTTTTACTCTGATCAACTTTTGATAAAACCCTTTTCCGCTTGGGTTTATCTTCTTCCTCAACTGGCTTATTCAACCTCAAAACAGGCGCTTCCGATAAAGCTTTAGCAGCCTTTGTCTTAACTAGGGAAACAGACTTCGGCGCTCGCTTGTCCTTACGCTTATCCTTGGTAAGAACTGGCTTATTCAACCTCAAAACAGGAGATTCCGATAATGCTTTAGCAGCCTTTGTCTTGACTTGTGAAACAGACTTCGGCGCTGGCTTGTCCTTTGCCTTTTCCCTTGGCTTGTCCTTTGGCTTCTCATTTGCCAAATCAGTAACAACATCCGAAATAACTTTAACAACATCAACCTGCACCTTCTCCTTCTCCTGAACAACAACAGTCGTCAACTTCTCTGTAACAACCGGCACCTTATACTTCTCCTGAACATCAACAGTTGCCAACTTCTCCGCAACAACCGGCGCCTTCACTGCAACAACAGTCGCCAACTTCTCATAAGGATTAAACTTAGACAATGGCGTTGGGTTCAAAACTTTGTTGGCAGGTTGGCCCACTGATTGACACATACTTGATGGAATCCACCTCTTCCTAGGTGAAACACTAGAAGTAGCATTAACAACACCTAAAATAATAATAATAATAATAATAATAATAATAATAATAATAATAATAATAATAATAATAATAATAATAAGAGTAAACTGAAAAAATAGTATTAGTTATACAATAAAAAAGCATTAAAAATAGCATGAGATTCTGTATGAATCTCATGGGATTCAGAATAAATCACATGGGATTCAATATAAATCACATGGGATTCAAGTTATATGTTACAAGCATGAATCAAGTTATATGTTACAGCAATCTGAAAATAAGCAAAAAACAAGCTAATCGATCACAAACTTCAATATACTGATTCCTATAAGCAACAAAATAAGCTAATCGATCACAAAACTCCAATCTACTGGCTGAAATAAGCTAATCCAAACACTCAGTCCATCACAACTTCAATCTACTGATTCCTATAAGTTAATCCAAACACTCAGTCCATATAAATCATTCCATCACAAAACTTCAATCTACTGGCTGAAATAAACTAATCCAAACATTCATTCCATCACAAAAATAAACTAATCGATCACAAAATAAGCTAATACAGTCACAAAATAATATAATCGATCACTCACACAAGTCTAACCGAATAACGAACGCACGCACGAACATCACATTTCCGTTCCACTCTCACGCCCTGACTCACTATATACATCACAACCGCCAAATCAAACACAATAACTAGTTAATCTCCTCATATCTATCAAATAATCGTTCATAACACTGGTGCAGAGTTAATGAGACTTTATAAGCTTTAAAAACCTACACTAACTTTCTCCTCACATTATTAGCTCTACAAAACGTAAACTCGAGCTCACACTAATCCTAACCGACTACCGCACGCACGCACATCACATTTCCGTTCCACTCTCAACCTTCACAACCGCCAAAACAAACTCGCAAACTTATAACACTCTTAATATCATCAAACAATCGCTCTAAAACGAAATAAGCAACATATCACATCTATACAAAAAATAATAAAAAATAAGTAACAAAATAAGCAATGCAGCAACATAGACTGACTAATATAACAAAATAAGCTAAAAATATACCAGAATCTTCATTTGGAAGCTTATTTTGATCGGAAAGTAGCAATGAATCCGATTTAGCCAACGAACCGCCTTTAGATAGAGCTAGTTCTTCTCGTATGTCCATTTTAATGGAATGATTTAAAGAATTAGGGTTTCGCGATGGTTTGACGGTGGTTTAGGGGTGGTTTAGGGCACGGTTTGGCGGTGGTTTGGAGAGAGAGTCGATTTGGGGGTTTTTGATCTAATGCGTGTAAGTGTGTGTGTGTGTTTGGGAGGTTGCAGGTGAGTGGGAGGTGTATTATTACTTTTAGATAATGACTAAAATGCCCCTCAGTATATTTTTATTTTAAAATGCTAATTAATCTAAACCATTGGATGAAAGGAGGATGGATGGTTGAGATCTTGTGCTTTGTTCCTTAGATAAATGTTGTTTCGTATGAAACTTTTGTCAAGAGGTGATAAATAATTCTATAATTGCTTTTGAGATAACGGTCATATAAGAGGAGGGGGTGCAGCTCGTTGTGGAGCTCGTTGTGGGTGACGTGGAGCTCGCCGAAGCCTCGCCGCTGCACCATCTATGCTCGCCGGAGCTCGCCGAAGCAAGGCTCCTCGCCTACGCGACGAGCTAATGTTCTGACTCACACACAATATTTAATTGTTTTTGGAACGGGTATTTGATTAAAAGAAGAAAAAAAATAGATAGTGGTGGGGCCCAAATGAGTAAGTTGTGGTTTGTTGTTGGGGAGGGGGGTTGTTAGTTGTGGTTTATTGTGGTGACGTGACACCCCGTGAGGCCCGAATGAAGAGGCTTGCTTAGCCATTGCACCCCATGCTCTAAGAAGTTAACACTCAGCAGTCAACACAGCTATTATGGGCTGGCCCACATTAAGTAGTGGAAACTGGCCCACCTGTAAGTCTGTAACCTAAAAAGACAAGTGGGCCTAGCCCAGTTGTTTGGACCATAGTTGAGTATGAAATCAGAAATCTTTACAACACCAACCATCATCTACTCAGTACTCATTTCAGTACCTAAACTTACAAGTTACAGCCTCCATCACTAAAAATCATTAAAAAAAAAAAGGTTACAATTCTTATTTTATAGCTAGTGACTTTAATAAGTCCAAGAGACCACGGCCAAACTTATAACTATAGACACAAGTAACAATGCAACTAAACAATTTGTTCAAATAAGATTTCATGTCCAACAAGTTTGACTCAGAGTGAGATCATGCATACATTCACAAAAGATCCAAAGGAGAAAGATACAAAATGAACCCGAAACAGATACTGAGACGTTCCTATCGGTCCCAAGAACATAACAACCAACAACCAAGATACCAATATGATGCAAGAAACCATTTCCAGGCTCAAATGTTTGGTCAAATGCATCCTAATTGATCAAACCGAAAACAAACATTAACAAAACAGGACTAAGTAGTATGAACCAACACCAGGCCAGCCTCAAACGGGTACAAAGTTGTCGTTTCTCATCTGCATTCGACGCCAGCTTCAGCTGCGCGATGAGGCTTGTTTTTCCTTCTACTCCCAATATGACGAAAACCATTAGACTTGGTTCCATTTGTGCTTTCATGTTTCACTAAATCGCCTTTTTCCTTAACCTGTTTGACCCGTTTCCTTTTCTTTCCATCAGAGTTTCCATTTTCGTCCTCATGATCATGTTCCTCATCGTCTTCTTCCGTCTTTTCGACATCTTCATCAATGTCATCTGTTAACGGCTTTTGAGGCCGACCTCTTCGCTTATGAAGTTTTTCGTCATCACCGCTAGCTGGATCATCATTGTTGTTAGTCAAAGTGTACTTCTTTCCCTTTTTAGCCCTACCCATCTTTTCACCAATCAAGAAACTCACAAAAACAATAACAGATCCTGCAAATTTAATCAAGAAAACAATGCTAAAAAACCCTTAAATCAGGAACCTTTTACATGAATTAGGCACTAAAGGCAACTTATATCAAGAAATCCATAATGGGTTTTTAGTACATTGAACTAATTGAGCTACCAAGAACCATAAAGATCAAAACTTTAGCATGATTTAGTCACTAAAGGCAACTTAAATCTAGTAATAAATCATGGGTTTTTGGTACATTTAACAATTTATATCATCAAGAACCTTAAAAATGAAAACTTTCTTAGTTTCATACATGAAAACTTTATATAAAAAAAAAAGTCATGTTAAAATCACTCACTCAGAACCATAGATAGCATAATTATTAGCAAGCTTATAAAAAGTTAAATAAAATAGACATAAATCAACTAAAAAACTAGATCCAAAAAACAGAATTTAATGTAGCAAATAGTACTCACAAAACAATATAAAGATTAAGAAGAAATGAACTTACCATATGAGGTAGTGAACCAGCTAAAAGAAAATATCTAAATGATGTGATTTTTTTTTTTTTTTTTTTTTTTTTTTTTTTAAATGGGTGTTAGAGCAAGAAACAGAAAAGAAGAAAGAATTGATTGGTTTAATGAATGAGTGAATAAATGTTTGATGGGAAATTAGTATGGAAAGTGAAATGGGTTGAAGTTGTTGTGAGGAAAGGAAAGAAATCTAAACCCAAATCCAAAGACAAGGTCAAGGACAGAGTTATTTGTACAACTTGTAAGATAAAGGTACAACATTACTCACTCAGTCTCATATTTATTGCTCATATTTTCTTTTATAGATGTCTCAAATTAATTATTCATTTGTCATTTTTAGTAAGAAAAAAAGAAGGCCCATCTTATCCAAACCCCCTAAGGGGTGTTGGCTTTTTCCCCTGCTGTCGCCGTTTATACTATCTGCTTTATCGGGTTGTACATTCCACCAAAAATAGCCGGACCTCACATAATAGGTGAGGTGTGGATAATAGAGGCCAAAAAAGAATTTATTGAGAGAATATTATATTTAAGTAGTTGAGAATTATAATAGTCCCACTTTTTTTAAACTTTGTGATTCTTATCTCCTCATAATAATTTTGAGAAGAAAGAAGTATATTTCTATCTTCTCAAATTTGTACTCACTACATAATCTTCATCAATAAAAAATCAATGCTTAAAAAAAAACATAATTATTATTATTTTCTCTCTTTACTTTTACAGTTTTACTTTAAAGTGTTTAAATAATTATTTCTTTAAACTTTGTAATAATAAACTTAAGTGAAGTCAATATGATAAATTTAATTAAAAAAAATTTCCACTTTAAGTAGTGAACAATTAATTTATGATGACTTAAAAAGAAATATGGATAATAAATGTGGAACAGAAGTAGTAATAGAGTACTCTATCTATTAATGTCTGCCGACAAAAAACACAGTTAAAAAAAAAACATGATTATTAAATTTTTTTTTTTTTTTTTTTTTACTTTTTACAGAATGACACTTTACCCTTAACTAATTAATTGATGTTTTCTTAAATGTTTGTAATAACAAATTCAAGTAAGAGTAATATAGTAATCTTAAACAAATTTCCTAGAGAGTACAATTTTTGTTATTTTTTAAATAAAGTGATTTCCTCAAGCTATAACAAATATAACAGTGAGGGCTATTTAAGGAAAATTTTTTTTTTTCTTTTTTTTTTTTTTTTTTTTTTATTAATAATTACGAAAGAACATTACCGGTCAAGTCATTCTATATAAAAGGTCTCAATCCTTTTATATAATGTGAAACTAATCTATCCATTATACATTCTTGTTCAAAATGACAATCATATTGTTGGTGGTTTACATTTCATATATCGAATACATCAAAAAGTTTGGTAGTGTGTTATTTTATTTCTCGCCAAAGTTGTATTTTTAATTATATATATATCTCAGATTAATTGTCCAACATTAATAATTTTATTAGAATTGTTGTTCAGTTGTAAAGAAGGGTATATTTGCTTAAACTTCTCATTCTACCCACGCTTATTACACTTTCATATGATAAGACGAGTTTTTTTTTTTTTTTTTTGAACGGCAACTATATTAAGAAAAAAAACTAGCAAGAAGCTAGCACAAACTTACAAGGAAATAAGAGAAGGGTTTTTACACCAAACATCCCAACTAAAAGAAAATTTACATCTAGAGGAAAACCATAAAAAAGAACGCTCAACAATGTCGTCAAACATCATTGCTTTCCGAGGCTTTTTTGACGAAAAAATCTTCAAATTTCTGTGCATCCAAATCATCCACCAGGAAACATACCAAACACCTTCAAATAGACTTTTAATCCTGGGACCCATTTTAATCGACAACAACCAAGAAAGCCACTCGGAGTAAGAGCCACAAGGCACCCACTCCACATCCCACCAACGACAAACAACCCGAGAGACTTCAATCGCCAAAGTACAGTTGAAAAAAATGTGCGGCACATCTTCATCATAAGAAATACAGTTCGGACATATAGGAGAGTCAACCTGAATACCCCTTCGAATCAGATTTGATTTAGTCGGCAAACGATCAAGATATAATCTCCAAGCAAACACATTGAGCTTAATCGGAAGATGAGGAAGCCAATGCGTAGCCACTTCATCTTTTGGAAGAAAAAAAGTCATCAAGCATATTCCGGGCATCCTTAACTCTGTAAGTCCCAGAACCATTCAAGTCCCAAAACCAAAGGTCACGAGAATTAGACAAAATAACCCCTTCAATTAATTCAGAAAGCGACTCCAGTTGAACCGACTCGCTCCCTCCCCTAACGGCCCGCCGAAAAGACGTATCAACCGAGTGTTGTAACTTCTCCGCCA
Source organism: Artemisia tridentata subsp. tridentata (assembly GCA_021014915.2). Taxonomy (NCBI): domain Eukaryota; kingdom Viridiplantae; phylum Streptophyta; class Magnoliopsida; order Asterales; family Asteraceae; genus Artemisia; species Artemisia tridentata. Next base: position 392,985,220 of record CP139506.1, read on the forward strand.
CACTAATCGATTTATTAAGATCAAGGGAAAAAAGACACGAAAATTCATTACACAGCTTGACATTACCAATCCAGGGATCGAACCAAAATTTAGTAGACAAACCGTTTCCCACCCGTTTTAAATAGTGGGATAAAATATCCACTCCTTGGGCCTTCAGCCCATTAACCTCTGATGAAGCGAAAAGTGTACCGCTTTTAGGGGGTCATTTAAGCCCTAAATCGTATTTATTTGATCAAATATTGCCCAAAATCGTTCCTTTTGTCATTTTAGGTACTTTGGAGAAGAAATCTGGAAAAGGAAGCATTTTGGACGTTTTTGGAGCATAAAAGTGAAGAAAACGACAAAGTCTCAAAATCGGCTGGAAAAGTACCTTTGACGGCGTCAGGGATTGTTCTAGACGGCGTCACGGCTTGGCAAAAAGAGGTGGATATGAAAAATACACATGATAAGCCAGGGAGTTTTACAAAGGAAGTCTGACGGCGTCACCCTTTAAGGTGATCAAGGCCATCACGGTTTAAGTTAAAGAGGGACGGCGTCACGCCCATTTCTGACGGCGTCAACCTTTGATAAGCCAGAGCGGATTTTGGAGCACTAAAGAGGGACGGCGTCAAGAAGGCCATCCGGGAACCCTAGACACGGCGAGGTGACGGCGTCAAGTCCTATAACGTGACGCCGTCAGCCCTTAAACTCTATATATAGTTTTGCAATTTTTTGTCATTAGTGTGCAACTTTGTGAGGAGAAACCCTAAGACGAATTTCTGCCATTTTTAAGGGTTTTCATACCCTTGGATCTCCCATGTTTAATTGAAGATAAGTATTCATTTAATCAATCAATATGTCTATGTGTTGTTTGATTATATCTTGTTCTTGTCTTTTAATTAACATGCTAGGCTAGATTTATCTTGTGTTTGCTTAGATCTAATGAAACCTAACTATTGATTATCGGTTGTTAATGTGTTATTAATTGTATTGGGTGATTGTTTATCGATGTTAGGCTTAAGAAAACTGGCTAACTTCCTATACTGTAACTTGCTTGAACGTCTTAAGAAACATGAACCAATGCGTACTAGGTTTTTATGGTTGTATTTAATGCATGAGCGAATTCTAGTGATCCTATGTTAGGAGCTTCTTAGCCGGCTCGACATAGGAGTGAAGTAGGAGCTTGTAGAGTTGGGGAAGTACGTACGCCACCCCACGATTGGTATTAAGGAATACACCCGTCATCCACGCAATTAATACACACTAATCAACCGGTAAAAGATAGTTAGGGAGTAAGGAAATCTAAGTAAACACATTTCTCTCCACATAAGTTTCACAACCTTTTCATTTTCAGTTATTTTATTTTATTTGCAATTGTAGTTATTTGGGTTAGTTGACTAGCAACTAATTCCGCCCACTCCTTCAAACCCGAGATTTTACTTGCTTTCATAAAAAATATAAAAATACAAAAAGAATCTTCCCTCACCCTTAGACCTAATTAGAGTAGTCTTTCATACCTAACGAACACTATTCCCTGTGGAGAACGATCAATCCCCCGTACTTACCACTACACTATACTACATCGGTCAGGTACACTGCCTGGTGGGGTTGTAAGCCTCTTGAGATCCCTCGAGAGGTAAAACCTGTTGTAAGGTCGCAAAACCACGCATCAACCTCACTAGTAATGGTTCTCCATAACGAAGAACCAGATCGAACCTGAAACGAAGGACCATGAACCGCCGAAATAAAGCGACACCAAAACGAATTATCATGAGAAATAAAACGCCAAACCCATCTCATGAGAAGGGCTCTATTAAGAGAAAAGAGGCTAGAAACTCCAAGACACCGAATTGTTTTGCTGCTAGAACTTTACTCCATTTAACCCATGTAATATTCTTATCAGTTTCTTGTGAACCGTAGAAAAAATTTCTACGAATTGCTTCCATGGAAGACAAAACAGACTTTGGCACCTTATATAAAGACATAGCATAAATAGGAGAAGAACCAAGTACCGATTTTAGCAACGTGAGTCGCCCGCCTATGGTAGCACCCCTTTAAGCGTGATGCGAGCTCCATCAGAAAAGTATAAGAGAAGAAAGAGAGATATTTGATCTTTAAACTTGATTGATTACTTTCATTAATGACAGAACCTTAAATATTAGTTATGTGATAACTCACACAAACACAAGACTTATCCTAAAACATAACAAATATGTATCCTAAACACATATCCTAAACAATTGATAAGTATGATGGTTATCCCAACCCATCACGAAGTCCCTGTGCATATCCATAGGCATATCATTCCTCACTCCTTCAAAACCACCTTGCCCTCAAGGTGTTGTCTTGAAAAACACTTTTAATTCTGGGATCCCATAATCTTCTTTGAATTGCAGCCTCCATCTTTTTCTTCTTTATGTACTTGTGATGTGTCTGAAAACGTATATATAAATAATATGCAGACGGATACACGTGAATAAAGACAAATCAACTCTTTAGGAAAAAGGCTAACTTGCAAAAACTCACGTTTGTGTGTGATACCAGGTAAGTAATTACCCGGGTCGTGTCCCAACGAGGTGTGAATAGGCGATATCGTTAAAGGTTTAGATTAGAGTGACTGATGAGTGGGATATGAAATTTTGCTTTTTATTTTAATTCTAATTAAATAAGGAGAAACAAATTCTCAAAATAAAATTAAGATTAAACTAAATTATATTAAAAACACAAAACGGGAAATCTAAAATCGGGCTAAAAACTGAAATATTAGGAAATTTAATCTTAAAAGTTCAAAATTATTTTTCTTAAATCCTAAATAATAAAAGAAAATTTTAGAAAAAAGATTTATATTTTTTTGACTTTTATATTTTTTATTATGAATTAAAAACTAATTAAAAGGTTTAAAAATAGTAAATGACTTAGGAAAAATCTGAAAAATTCAAGGTAAGCCTAAAATAATAATTTGAATCTAGGAAAAATAAAATTAGAAGTTATCTAAACCCTAATAAGCAAATGGGCTAATAAGCAGTTTGGAAATAAGCCCAAAAATAAGCTAAAAAGCTCTAAAAATTACCAAAGGCTAGGAAACAGATTATTATACTAATGGAAGCTTAAAATAACTTAAAAAGCACAAATAAGCAAAAGAAATAAGCGGATAAGCAGTTATGCAGATTCACAAATTAGGGCAGAAATGACAGTAAAATGGCCAACTTGCAGATCAAATTAAGCACTTCTAATAAGCAGATAATTGGAAACTTATGGGGGCAAAATCTCCCTAGTACTATAGGCTACATTAAAACACAAAAATGCCCAAATTTAACAACCCAATTGAACTCCAATTTGGCACTAGATCAGATGGCAAAGGAAACTTGGAATGTGCAGGCTGAAAGTAGTGAAATGGGGGAAATTTGCAGACTAATTTTAAGCTATGAAATAAGCTGAAAAGTGCAATACCATATACTAATCTAAAAGCTAGATATGTAAGCTAGTTGGAAACCAAAAATCAGGACCAAGGCACAAGGGAATAAGCAGATAAATAGCTGAGATCAGCAACTACTTATGTTGTTCTGCTCAGTGTATACTGAGTGGATTATGACAGATTTTGGACCCTAACTTGTTCAATTCTTGATCAATCTTAACCAACTCTTGGTAGCTTTCTCTAACCACTAAATGGGACTCAGAAATGCCAAAAACTTCTATTCTAAATAAGCTGAGCTTATTGGTAGCTTAATAGGGCAGTATTGCTTATAACATGCCCTACTGATACAAACTACTTAAAACATTCCAAATCTCCTAAAATCCTATTGAAAACAACTTTTCTAGCTTAAGATAAGCCTGATCAAAGATCATCAAATGGCATATGAATAGTGCAAGCTCATATGACCAAAAAATAATCTTAAACCAAACACCCCTTTATTAGGGTCTGTCTTGGTTTTGAATTAGCACAGACAACTTTAGACTATAATTTCTGATTTTTACTGATTAACTAACTTAATTTAACTATAATTAACAACTTTTAGAACAAAAATAAGCAATACAATAAGCTATACTCTATTTGGCTATTTTTGGCTTTTTATAAGTTTTTTTAAGCAAAATAAAAAAATGACTATTTAAAACTGATAAAACAGAAGAAATACAATTATAAACTATCAATAAGCAGAAAATGTATAAAATAAGCTATAATTAAGCACTAGTACAGTAACATGGAAATAATGCAAAAGATTGAGAATTGCTTACAACTGAATTAGGCAATGAAGCAAAGAAAACTGATCAGAACTAAACTTGGTTTGTCACTTACCAAACTTAAACACCACTCAGCTCATCCACTTCAGCTTAACTTCACCAAATTGCTTATTTGACCAATCTTTGACTTTGTTGACTTTTATGGTTTTTCTTGGAACAGAACATGAGCTTATATAAACAGATAATAGGCTTTTGAGTTAACACTTAACTCAATTCGAACTTAACAGGAAACTTGAAAAACATGGAATTTCATTAACTTGAAAAATCATTACAAAACAGAAGTAATTTAGAACAAATGACTTGAAACCAACTTGAAATGACAATAAACTTAAATTGAAACTAAGATTAAGCAATAAGTAAATTTACACTACGAAGTGGTCTAAAACTGTGACAATTATTATTCTTGGTCTTCATTTCTTTAAATAGACATCCACTTAGCTTCTCTGAATCATCCTGATCAAATCCCACTATTGATGGGTTAAGGGTAATGGTTTAATAGGTTTTAGTTTGATCCGGTTATGTGTAGATTTAATCACAAGGACCAAATTGTAATTTAGGAAACTTCAAGGACCAAACTAGCCAAGTTTCAAACTTCAGGGACCAATCTTGTATTTTCTGAAAATCATCTCCAAGGGTTATTCTTGACAAGTAGAGCAATTTCCCGGACCAAACTCATAAATTCCGTCCCCGCCCTCGGCTTTTGAACTTTTCCAATCTTGTGCTCGGTTTTGTCTGTTTTTAACCTGTTTTCGATCCTTTTGTACCTGAAACACATAAAAACACAAACCAAGGATATTTACAGTATAATATGGTCTATTCTGGTGTTTTTGGTCATTTTTGTGTCTTTTATGGGTGTAAAATGATGAGTATTTACACACTCATCAATCCCCCACACTAAGCTATTGCTAGTCCCTAGCAATCCGATCATATGAAGTAATGAAAGGATCAAAAGAATACCAAGTATACCCCGTTTTGATTTTTTATATAATGCAAGAAATTTAAACTTAGAACAAAATATATAACATGCTTGATTTCCAAAAATGGTATCACGGAACAGGATTCACACAAACTGGGTGTCTCCAGGGAATTGTAATCGTCATCCTCTTTTTGATACTCCCAACTAAGCTTAAACTCAATGTGCAAATGCTTTTGTAAAATGCTAACACTACTTATACCAATAATCTATGTAAGCCGAAACTTAACTTTTCACTCCCACAATTATTAAGTTTATTATGGTTGTTATTTGTTTAAGTCAAATACTAATTTACCGGGAACCTCGAAAATCTAAGGATCAAAAGGGCCTTTTCCATGTAGCGGCTTTCTTCTCGGCACATCCCAAACCAGTTGGTTTTAGGTGACCAGGCTTTTGACACCTTACAGAGAATAGTACCGGAATCAGCGGAATTTCGATTTCAAAGATTTAAGATATTCCCACTAAGCTAGTATTAAAATACTTAAATAGATAACAACAAACGATCATTTAGAGATTAGAGACTCAAAGATGAGATCACTCCATGTAACGGCTTACTTCTCGGCACATCCCAAACCAGTTGGTTTTAGGTGACCAGATTTTTGACACCTCACAGAGAATAGCACCGGAGCTTTCGGGATCTTTGAAATCAACAATCTACTAAATTACCGTTTAACTTTTATACAAAATTGACGAATCCAAGTTCAAGTTCCGATTTAAATTTAAGAGAAAGCAATTTTCCTACATTTATTAACAATTACATCTTTATTTTCACAATATCAAAACTTATTGCATTTTGCAATATCTTTATATTTTTGCATTTTGCAATATCATTCCATTTTATTTTATTTTTCATTTTCATTTTTTCATCTTTTTTTTTTCATTTTTTTTAACTTTAATAATATACATATATGCTTTCTCAAAAATAAAAATAAAAAGTTGAACTCGGGCACTATATCAAAATTGTATAAAAATTCGTTTTGCATAACAACATGATTTTAACGTTCAAACGTTTGAAAATAGCACGCATTTAATCAGATTAGTTATCTTCTGGGAGGAAAAGCCATAGATTACTTATATAAGCTCTAAAGAGAACCAACTACTCTACGCTTAGCATTTTCATTTGCACATATCGTAAAACCTTAGTCTAGTAGTTAAGGAAGCAGCCAGATCAATACTCTGGCAGAGTCAGGATTCCCTTTGTTCTAACCTAATCAAGACTAAACACTTCTATTTTTAATGCAATTTCTTATCTAAAAACGAAAAAAATTTAAAATTTTGGCCAAAACGGGGGTACTAGGGCACTAGAAGGTACAATGTGACAAAATTCGAGAGAATTCCCCCCCCCCCCCCACACTTAGAATTGAATATTGCCCTAAATATTCAAAGTACCGGCTATTATGCCGACACTTAGAACGTAAAAAGGTAAGACTAATAGCCAAGTGTGTGAAAGAAATCTCTATTTTCACAAACAGGATTAAAAGGATATCCCTAGATAATCGTTAGCAAAAGGATAGGATATTGGGCGGCTGGATTGAAAACAGGCGCGGCAATCATCACAATCCAAGGGAAACCTGTAAACAAGAGCAAACAACACACAAAAACACAACACAGTAGAGGAATTCCCCCCACACTTAGTGTCAGAAAAATAGAAAGAAGTCAGAAACATGGGTTGTCACCCATGCAATGCTAATGTTTTTGTTAACCGAGTCACTAGCTTGACTCGACCCCGAATTCATTTGTTCATGGGGGAGCAAGTAGAAGAAACCATCTCCATCGGACTTTCATTCAATATGTTTAGATAAACATTGAATTTCTTGAAAGTTCCACTCCGATGAGATACATCCGGCTCAAAAGATTGATAAATGGAGATGTCGGGATCGAAAACTTTGTCCTCATTCCCAAACGAGTGAATGAAAGGACAATCTACCTTATAGGCGAAGAAAGGTAGAAAAACTCGAACGACATATGTGAAGTCAATATAATGGCGATCCTCAACGGGAAATGTCACATATGTCGGAGAAAGATCAATATCGGGATTAAGAGTTGAGGTCACATCATCAAGTTTATGAATAATAGAGTCCTTGACCTCATCGTTTTCTAACTCTTCATCAAAGAGAGGATTTATTTTGCTAGAAAAGTACTCATCATCAAATTCAAAAAGAGAATTCGAATAGACTTTGAGACTTTCCTTTTGAACTTCCTCATCAGAAAGTGATTCATCATCACTAGAGGAAAAATCATCATTTGAATTGAAAAGGGGATTAGAGAAAATACCGAAAGAATCATCGTTTGAATTGAAAAGAGGGTTAGAAAACGTCCTGAAAAAATCATCAGTAGTGTCAAGAGGTTGATCACTACGAAAAGAACCATCACTTTCACTGTCGGAAATATCCTCAGACTCACTTGGGATTGGGATAAGGTTCTCAGCACTAGACTTTATGAATTCGTCTGATTCCTTTTCAGGAATAGTGCTAATATGCTCATCCCCCATAATAAGAGAGTCCTCGGAGTCCAAAGTTGGAAAGAATGATGTGTTTGAAATAGACTGAGGGAGTTGAGAAATGATATCGCTAAAAGGAATAGCACTCTCCTCGTCGTCGTCCTCATCAATATTGCTAGCATAAATGGCTTTTATACGTTCCATTTGCTCATCTGCTAGCAATTCTGCAATAGTCTTGTCTTCCTGCCTTTTCTGGACAGGTATGATTGCAGCAGACGAATTCTCGCAAACTCCCCACATAGAATCTTCATCATCGTCATCGCAAATGAAAGTTTGACGATATCTGGAACTTATTCTAGCTGTTTGTTCTTCAGCTAGAAGTTCTCCAATAGTTTTCTGATGAGGATCTTCTTGGGGAGGTTTAACAGCCAAATTTTTAAGTTTATCTCGCACATCTTGAAGTTTTTGGAATACATCTTCGAAAGATTCTTCAAGAGGTAGCTGAGGCTGAGTTTGAATCGTTTGATGCTGTGGAGGCTGGTCGTGATAAGAATGATCATAATTGTCACAAGGGCCATGCTCATAGACAAGCGGGGTCCTCATTTGACAATCGGATTCATAATGCGGACCTCCACAGAATTCACAACAGTAAAACTGTTGTGACTGACTCGGAGAATCATATGGATATTGGTCATTACCAAAGTTTTGATTACATGGAACTTGCTCGTTGACAAGCGGGTTCCTTGTTTAACAGTCAAAACCTTGGTGCGGACCTCCACAATACTGGCAAATATCATTAGGCACATTTTGAAATGATGTGTCATCGAAGTTTTGATAGCACGGTTCTTGCCAAAATGAATTTTGAGGAGGGTTGAAATCGTTTTGAAAATCTGGATAAGTAAGCGTATTTTCGATTTCAGAAGTGCAACACGTGCAAAGTCCATGAGTAAACCCACATCCTTTGCAAAAACATCGTTCACAAAGTGAATCATCCCCCAACGGATCTCTACAAATAAGGCAATTTTGCAGATAGAGTGAAGATGGCTGGGGTTGTGGAGGGTGTTCGGAAAAACTTTTGAGGGAATTAATGATGGAATTAAGCTCTCTTTTGAGGCCTACTTCACACCAATAACAAGATCCTCTTGGGTTGTGATTTCCACACCGCTCACACTTACACTTGGAACAACGATGATTATCACCCACTGGACCTTTACAATCAAAACAGTGATAGCCCAGTGACGACATGAGAATTAAATGCTAAGGAGGGTTAAGAAGATAGAATCAAACGGTTTAAGAGGATGAGGAAAAATATTTTTGGGTTTTTGGTTTTTTCAATTTATTTATTTATTTATTTATTATTTTATTATTATTATTATTATTATTTTTTTGGTTTTTTGGAAAAAACTTAAACCTTAAATCAAACAAGATTGAAGCAAAACACAAGGAACTTAAAACCTTAAATCAACAAGCATACGGTAGCTCTCTGACTGAAAAACGCACAGAGTGGCGGAGAAGCAAAGGTGGGCAATAAATGCTCCTTAAAAACCCGCTTCTTTCGGTTCGACAATTTAATGTCAAACCCTCCTTAAACCTCCGTTAGAGTTTGTTTATCAATCAAAGGTGAGCCGAATTCGCAAGCGACACAAAGGCAAGTTTTAATCTGATGTTTGGGAACTTATTATGATAATACCCAAGTTGAGGAATATTATATTAATTTTGCTTTTATCTTTTATTTTACAATAAAACGGAAAATGTTTTTGGGTTTTTATTTTTTTATATGATAATATATATATTAAAAGAAAAGAAAAACATTTTTGTATTTTATATGGTTTTATGAAAGTGGAAACTTCTAAAAGAAGGATCTCAAGTCACTAATCGTTTTAAAATCTCAACGATATTGTCGCAACACAACCTCCCCGGCAGCGGCGCCAAAATTTGATGCGTCTGAAAACGTATATATAAATAATATGCAGACGGATACACGTGAATAAAGACAAATCAACCCTTTAGGAAAATGGCTAACTTGCAAAAACTCACGTTTGTGTGTGATACCAGGTAAGTGATTACCCGGGTCGTGTCCCAACGAGGTGTGAATGGACGATATCGTTAAAGGTTTGGATTAGAGTGACTGATGAGTGGGATATGGAATTTTGCTTTTTATTTTAATTCTAATTAAATAAGGAGAAACAAATTCTCAAAATAAAATTAAGATTAAACTAAATTATGTTAAAAACGCAAAACGGGAAATCTAAAAACGGGCTAAAAACTGAAATATTAGGAAATTTAATCTTAAAAGTTCAAAATTATTTTTCTTAAATCCTAAATAATAAAAGAAAATTTTATAAGAAAGATTTATATTTTTTTGAATTTTATATTTTTTATTATGAATTAAAAACTATTAAAAACTAATTAAAAGGTTTAAAAATAGTAAATGACTTAGGAAAAATCTGAAAAGTTCAAGGTAAGCCTAAAATAATAATCTGAATCTAGGAAAAATAAAATTAGAAGTTATCTAAACCCTAATAAGCAAATGGGCTAATAAGCAGTTTGGAAATAAGCCCAAAAATAAGCTAAAAAGCTCTAAAAATTACCAAAGGCTAGGAAACAGATTATTATACTAATGGAAGCTTAAAAAAACTTAAAAAGCATAAATAAGCAAAAGAAATAAGCAGATAAGCAGTTATGCAGATTCACAAATTAGGGCAGAAATGACAGTAAAATGGCCAACTTGCAGATCAAATTAAGCACTTCTAATAAGCAGATAATTGGAAACTTATGGGGGCAAAATCTCCCTAGTACTATAGGCTACATTAAAACACAAAAATGCCCAAATTTAACAACCCAATTGAACTCCAATTTGGCACTAGATCAGATGGCAAAGGAAACTTGGAATGTGCAGGCTGAAAGTAGTGAAATGGGGGAAATTTGCAGACTAATTTTAAGCTATGAAATAAGCTGAAAAGTGCAATACCAGATACTAATCTAAAAGCTAGATATGTAAGCTAGTTGGAAACCAAAAATCAGGACCAAGGCACAAGGGAATAAGCAGATAAACAGCTGAGATCAGCAACTACTTATGCTGTTCTGCTCAGTGTATACTGAGTGGATTATGACAGATTTTGGACCCTAACTTGTTCAATTCTTGATCAATCTTAACCAACTCTTGGTAGCTTTCTCTAACCACTAAATGGGACTCAGAAATGCCAAAAACTTCTATTCTAAATAAGTTGAGCTTATTGGTAGCTTAATAGGGCAGTATTGCTTATAACATGCCCTACTGATACAAACTACTTAAAACAGTCCAAATCTCCTAAAATCCTATTGAAAACAACTTTTCTAGCTTAAGATAAGCCTGATCAAAGATCATCAAATGGCATATGAATAGTGCAAGCTCATATGACCAAAAAAATAATCTTAAACCAAACACCCCTTTATTAGGGTCTGTCTTGGTTTTGAATTAGCACAGACAACTTTAGACTATAATTTCTGATTTTTACTGATTAACTAACTTAATTTAACTATAATTAACAACTTTTAGAACAGATATAAGCAATACAATAAGCTATACTCTATTTGGCTATTTTTGGCTTTTTATAAGTTTTTTTAAGCAAAATAAAGAAATGACTATTTAAAACTGATAAAACAGAAGAAATACAATTATAAACTATCAATAAGCAGAAAATGTATAAAATAAGCTGTAATTAAGCACTAGTACAGTAACATGGAAATAATGCAAAAGATTGAGAATTGCTTACAACTGAATTAGGCAATGAAGCAAAGAAAACTGATCAGAACTAAACTTGGTTTGTCACTTACCAAGCTTAAACACCACTCAGCTCATCCACTTCAACTTAACTTCACCAAATTGCTTATTTGACCAATCTTTGACTTTGTTGACTTTTATGGTTTTTCTTGGAACAGAACATGAGCTTATATAAACAGATAATAGGCTTTTGAGTTAACACTTAACTCAATTCGAACTTAATAGGAAACTTGAAAAACATGGAATTTCATTAACTTGAAAAATCATTACAAAACAGAAGTAATTTTGAACAAATGACTTGAAACCAACTTGAAATGACAATAAACTTAAATTGAAACTAAGATTAAGCAATAAGTAAATTTACACTACGAAGTGGTCTAAAACTGTGACAATTATTATTCTTGGTCTTCATTTCTTTAAATAGACATCCACTTAGCTTCTCTGAATCATCCTGATCAAATCCCACCATTGAATTAGCCTTAATTCCTTCTTGGCCGTTAAAACGGATTCTGGCGGGAAAATAGTCCGTGTGGGTTTTTGGCTTTTTCTGAGCATGTGGGGGTGTTAGCTTGTGAAAGCTTCTCATTGAAGGAGGGGGGAGGTGATGGTCAGGGATAAGGGTGGTTTGGCAGAGAAAACAGTGGGTGAATGTGGTATTGGCGGGCAAGTGGGAAGAAGAAGGGAAGTTTGACTTGGGTCAAACTTGGGTGTTTATCTGAAATAAGAACGGGGTAAAAGGGTTGGGTTGTTTATCGGTTGGGCTTGGGTTTAGCAAATGGGCTGGGGTTATTAGAATTAGGATTGGGTTAAATGGGATGGGTTTATTGATGGGTTAAGGGTAATGGTTTAATAGGTTTTAGTTTGATCCGGTTATGTGTAGATTTAATCACAAGGACCAAATTGTAATTTAGGAAACTTCAAGGACCAAACTAGCCAAGTTTCAAACTTCAGGGACCAATCTTGTATTTTCTGAAAATCATCTCCAAGGGTTATTCTTGACAAGTAGAGCAATTTCCCGGACCAAACTCATAAATTCCGTCCCCGCCCTCGGCATTTGAACTTTTTCAATCTTGTGCTCGGTTTTGTCTGTTTTTAACCTGTTTTCGATCCTTTTGTACCTGAAACACATAAAAACACAAACCAAGGATATTTACAGTATAATATGGTCTATTCTGGTGTTTTTGGTCATTTTTGTGTCTTTTATGGGTGTAAAATGATGAGTATTTACACACTCATCAACTTTTCATTAAGACGCTTCAAGAACGGAATAAGAACATGTAGGGTATAAACAGAGTATTTGACTTCTTTATCAACCCCTTTGTTATTTTCATTTAACCCCAACACCTATAACCCCTTTACCTTCCAGCACGTTTGGCTCGTCACTGTTTTGCTCATTGGCCACACCCACCACTTTCACCACTTTTGCGTCATCTTATTTACCATCAACTAACACCTTCACAAATACAGCCTCGTCAACAGGTTCCTGACGCGGCACAATAAAACGTAACGTTGTCAAGTTTTGGTTTTGCAGTCCGCTGTTGTTACTACTTGTTTTGTTGCTGTAAGAAGGCGACCACTGATCCTCAAAACGTGCTTTTGTTGCACGGGCTAATGAAAAAGCTTCACCTAAAGTTGTGGGGTTTGACCTTAAGGATGAACATTGTAGAACCGGTTTAAGGCCAGAGATATAAAACTATTTAAGTAAGTTTTCAGAGATCTCTGTTACTCGATTTATAAGTACCTCAAATTCACTATGATATTCGGCCACTGTACCCATTTGCAAAAGCTTAGATAGTGCGTATAAAAGGACCAAAATGCCCTTACATGACCTGCACGTGAGAGATTTAACGAGATAAAATTAACGGTCGCTCGGTGAAAAACCGGTCCATTAAAAATGGGCAATCACAGGGACAACCAGTGTAATTATTAAAGGTAAAGAACGAAATGTGAAAAAAGGTGCAAACCACATGAACGAAATTTGTAATTAACTCTCATAAGAATGGTAAAACTGTTAGCTTAAAAGATAAAAGTGTTATACTTCATTTAAGAAAAAATGCCATATATTTTTGCTTAAAACGGGTAAACGAACGTGATTTTCCATGTTCATGTTAACTAAGAACAAATCTTTGACTCAGATATACAAGGTGTAACCGAACAATCATTGTGACCATTTCCGAACTTCTTTGTTGTCACATTCAAATGTGTATATGTTGAGGTAAGGTTTCAACTCTAGTTTTTCAGTGAAAACTTTCAGAGGTAGGGTATGTAATTCCTTCACAAAGAGTATAGCAAAAGGTTATTTGTTCAAAACTTCAAATGATAAAAGAAAGAAAAGGTTTGAAACTTTTTATTATAAAAATCTATCATGCACCAGCTGTTTTAAGTTTTATGTACAATCTACGCGTTTGAGCTCATAATGGCTTTGAAAATTACAACTTACGCCACGTCTTAGAATCCTAAGCCCATAATATTACTATAAGAAATTGCTCCCAGCCCAAAAGTTCAAATATTTGTTTTAATATTCCTATGAACCAATGATAAGAAAGGGCTATTAAATAAGTAAATTCATGGTTGAATTTAAAGTCCTTGGTGCAACAGCTTTTGTCGTGGTCTTTTGTCATGTGAAATCTATGTGATGATAAATTTGCATTATGTAAATTTAACTTCATCAATCAGACATCATGATTAAATTTCAAATTTCAAATGATGATATATATATATATATATATATATATATATATATATATATATATATATATATATATATATATATATATATATATATATATATATATGACGTAATGATTATATTCAAGTCTTGTGAAAATCATTCTTGTATGCAAGTTATCAATAGAGACAAAAATGATATATTAGTCTTGTGAAAATCGTTCTTGTATGCAAGTTATCAATAGAGACAACAATGATATATTACCTAATGAATTACCAATAATCATTGTACTTATAATTATAGACATGGTATGTTTATTATCAGCAAAACTGAAGCACGCTATATCTAAAATAACAAAGTCCCAAATTTTTATGTCAACTAACACAAACATTCTCTTGGAGAACACAAACATTCTCACACTGCATGTTGGAAATCTGGTATTGGGGTTTGAAAAATCAAGGATTAACACCCATCTTGTTGCGTTGTAGATTACCGCCAGGCAGTCTTGTGCCACAAATTTCAAAACCCGAGCTTACCACTAATGGACCAAATATAGTCTATGATCCTCGCGAAAATGATTAAGGTACCATACTAAACACAATTCGAGTTAATACTAAACCTTTACGTGAGAGGGAAAAAAAAAAAAAAAAAAAAAAAAACAACTTATATTGGAACAAAGGGAAACAACTTTTTAAAATATTAAAATGTTCTCTCTTTAGAAAGAACTCAAAAACCATACATAGCATGCCTATACCATTTACTCATCTATATATAGCAAAAGCGAAACATAGATGTCTTACACGAAATATTTCAGCGTGGTATGGTTCTTAATTCTTATACGAGTATGCAATTAAACTATTCTTCGAAGAGAAACAAAGATGTTGGCGGTGCAATGATGACGCCAAAGTTAAGCCACATGGCATACACCATTTTAGCCATCTTGGCGTCGTCACATTGCACCACTAACAACCTTGTTTCATGATTAATGTCGGCGATCAAGATGACTCCACTAGAGGAAGTACCTATCTTAAAATATCATAACTAAATGTTTGATGATGACAAAAACTGAACCCCTCTCGACTCCTTATATAGAGTCCTCAATCTAACCCGAAATTGAATATATAGATTCTTATGTAGTGGGATACTCTTCATATGGACCATTTCCCTTTGATAGTTTGCATTCGACGGTGTTGATGTGGTTTGCATATTCATTGTAGCAAATGATCGTTTCAGTAGTGACTTATTCGAGTTTAAAATGAGCACGCGAACATGATTCCTACCTCCATTATAAAGAAATGACATAGGAGTCAATCTTAATTATGTACTTTAATTTCTGGGGTGATGTCATAGGGAATCAACAAAAGAAAGAAAGAAACATCCACTTGTCATTTAACAAGGTAAAAGTTCTTATGCAACACTAAAAAACATGGCTCAAAAGTTGCAATTGTCATCATATCATGAAATCATAACTAATACTCGTAATAAATTCATCAAAATCAATAGTAAGCCACACGTAAGCTAACAAAACCAAACCAGTAGATAAAAATCACATGAACTAAACAAAAGAATGATATATTAGTTAAAATAGAGACTTTAATTATAATATCCTAGGTAGAAATTTTTAGCAAAAACTTACACACACCCTACATATATTTTTGTCCATGATGGGACTTGAACCGTCAACCAATTTGAGGGACACCTTATCTACTCTCTGAATACCGCTAAACCAGACATCCGTTGGTAGAACCAAAACACTGTTGGTTTCTCTTCTTCATCTATGCAACACTAGTTCTGTGTCGGGTTTGAATTACTCGGTGGACGCTTCCTCAAACTAGCTTCCACCGATGTCTCAGTCTCGTTCATGGATGCACCTATCTTAGATGGATTTGTAGAGAGTGATGTGAGAGTATAAGCTAATAGTCTTCTTGGTTGAGTTCTATCTTTGACAGACAATGAGTTATTAGGAGAGCACGTAACTAGATGATGAAAGAAAATCAAGGAAACTATAAATACGAATACTTTATATGCCATATTCTTGAATCTTGATTGTATTGAAGAAAATGAGATGACTGAAATGAAAATTTTCTTCTTAAATTTTAAAGAAAGATGGCAAAAAGATTATAAATCGAAGCAGCTTGTGGTGAAGTCTGACATAGCATGTGTAATGTTACCTATTATTAATAGAATATCAAAAGAAAGCATTTCCAAGAAAGAAACAAGTGTAAAGTGCAGTCTTTTAGAGTCAAAGATTTGTAAAGGTTTATACTTTCACTACAAGAAAAGAGAGGACGGGCGAGGAAAGTTTTGGCGGGGACGCCCTTGTCCCCGCTAAAAGTCGCTAAACGACAAAAAACATGCTGACCTGACACTCAAATTGGCTGACCGTTTAGTAAATTTTCAACGCACACTTTTGGGCATGTCCCCGCCAAAAGTCTATATGATTTTCACAAAATTTTGATCAAAGTTATAGCTTACTAATTGTTCCCGCCTTTTTTTCCCTCCAACACTTTTTTCGGGGACATGTCCCCGCCAAATGTTTTTGAACAGATTTCAATCTTTTTGGCGAAAGTGGGATATTTAAAAGAATTTATTTACAAATTATTTAAAATTATTAAATTTTATTAAAATTAATTAAAAATGAATTAAAATTATTAAAATTTATTTAAAATTATTTATAAATGATTTAAATTTATTAAAAGTGGTATATTTAATTAAGTTAAAAATCATTTAAAATTATTAAAATTTATTTAAATTAATTAAAAATGATTTAAACTAATTATAAATAATTTTAAAATGATTTAAACTAAAAATAAATGATTTAAATTCCTTTTTGTATTAGACGACGAAATGGAAGACATGTCCCGTCATTAACTATTATATTATATATACTACGACACATTACAAAGTTATAAATAATAGAATGACCATCACTTCTTTTTACATTTCTTTGATGCTAACATTATGTATATTAACAGCATCTCGACTCATCCGATTAACATCTTATGTGTATCCATAGCATCTTGACTCATCCGATTAACATCTTATGTATATCTATAGCATCTCGACTCATTCGTTTAACATCTTATGTATATTAATAGCATATCGACTCATTAGATTAATATCTTATGTATAACGATGTCATCTCGACTCATTCGTTTAACATCTCATGTATAACCATATCATCTCGACTCATTCGTTTAACATCTCATGTTATCAAGAATCATTCGTTTAACATCTCATGTATAACCATATCATCTCGACTCATTCGTTTAACATCTCATGTATAACTATATCATCTCGAATCATTCGTATAACATCTCATGTATAACCAGATCATCTCGACTCATTCGTTTAACATGTTATGTATAACCATATCATCTCGACTCATTCGTTTAACATCTCATGTATAACCGTATCATCTCGACTCATTCGTTTAACATTTCATGTATAAATAGATCATCTCGACTCATTCGTTTAACATCTCATGTATAACGACATCATCTCGACTCATTCGTTTAACATCTCATGTATAACGATATCATCTCGACTCATTCGTTTAACATCTCATTTATAACGATAACATCTCGACTCATTCGTTTAACATCTCATGTTCGTTTAACATCTCATGTATAACCATATCATCTCGACTCATTCATTTAACATCTCATGTATAACGATATCATCTCGACTCATTCGTTTAACATCTCATGTATAACCAGATCATCTCGACTCATTCGTTTAACATGTTATGTATAACCATATCATCTCGAATCATTCGTTTAACAACTCATGTATAACCGTATCATCTCGACTCATTCGTTTAACATTTCATGTATAACCAGATCATCTCGACTCATTCGTTTAACATCTCATGTATAACAATATCATCTCGAATCATTCGTTTAACATCTCATGTATAACCATATCATCTCGAATCATTCGTTTAACATATCATGTATAACCATATCATCTCGACTCATTCGTTTAACATCTCATGTATAACCAGATCATCTCGACTCATTCGTTTAACATGTTATGTATAACCATATCATCTCGACTCGTTCGTTTAACATCTCATGTATAACCAGATCATCTTGACTCATTCGTTTAACATGTTATGTATAACCATATCATCTCGACTCGTTCGTTTAACATCTCATGTATAACCGTATCATCTCGACACATTCGTTTAACATTTCATGTATAACCGTATCATCTCGACTCATTCGTTTAACATCTCATGTATAACGATATCATCTCGACTCATTCGTTTAACATTTCATGTATAACCGTATCATCCCGACTCATTCGTTTAACATCTCATGTATAACGATATCATCTCGACTCATTCGCTTAATATCTCATGTATAACCATATCATCTCGACTTGTTCGTTTAACATCTCATGTATAACCGTATCATCTCGACTCATTCGTTTAGCATTTCATGTATAACCGTATCATCTCGACTCATTCGTTTAACATCTCATGTATAACGATATCATCTAAAGTCATTCGTTTAACATCTCATGTATAACTATATCATCTCGAATCATTCGTTTAACATCTCATGTGTAACACCCCCAAAATCACAATATTCGCGGAAGCATACACTTTGGGGTGCTACGGGTTTGATAATCATCACACAAGATATAGTGAACGGATTAAAAATCCGTTTTAAAATATATTACATAAGTCAAGTCATGTAGCGATACATAAAAACCATTTCAGATGAAAATGAAGCCCATTTAAAAAAAAGGTCCAGTTGTCAGAGTAAACGCATTAAAAACATTTCCATCATTTATTGTGACGGACGCCATGCACTGCACCCGGCTAAACGCACCTCAGTTTCCTGAGAAAAACATGCTAAAAGTCAGCTAACGCTGGTGAGTTCATAGGTTTAAATAAATAGCACACATGGACCAATAGCAATATCATAAAACAAATCAGCAGATACACACTATCAGTAATGCAAACACTAAGCCTCATCCTACCGAAACTAAGACAATGCAGTACGAACAACGTTAGCAAATAAATAAGGGTGCCCGCGAGTGTTAATCCCTAGACACCCGGCTAAAAACCCGAATGGTATACGTTCGCCTTGGCTATGCCGAGCCAACCGAACGGGGACGTCACTCCCAATAGATCTATTTATAACAACCGGCTTCCCATCAGGAATTAACGGCAGATGATAGTGGACACAAAATGGGATTCAGCAAACTTAGGTTTCTGCATACTAGTGTGATCTTAAAAGCAACTTCAATTCTGGTCCATGAAAACAGTTTTGCATGTTTCTCACCCCAAGCTTATAAAACCAAAAATCGTATAAAAATATGGGGCTATAACCTCACCTTTCAAATACAGCAATTCAGCAATCAATCAAAATAATGCAACCGCGCCGATCAACACCCTAAATTAGTACGGTAAGTCTTAGCAAATCATTCGTGGTTCAAGTGTCTTTATTTTATTTGAAAAGTTTTACGTTTGACCTGTGCTCGTGTATTTCTTACTTGCTGTGTGGTAAAATATATTTCGAAACGATTTATTATTGTAACTCTTGGGGGTAGCTCATGGTGAAAGTGCATGGTGGGAATACGTAACGGAACATCCGTGCTAGTATTCGCGATTTAAATGTGCAAGTGTTATATATATATATATATATATATATATATATATATATATATATATATATATATATATATATATATATATATATATATCATAAGTTAATTTCTCATATATTTAATTAATGGAGATTAATTAAATAGCTTTGAAGAATGGTTAATATAATGTAGTTAGTGAAAAACTATTATATTTAGAAAAGTCGTTTATTACTTTTGTTACAACATTTATTATAAAGAAAACAAGTTTGTTAAGTAATTTCATAAAGTTTACTTAAATTGTGGATTTTCTCAAAATACTCTAAGTGTTGGATTTTTAGAAAATTTGGGCATGACCCGTTCGTTTATACAACGTTTCCATTTATCTCACGTGTTGCAAACTTTACTCAAATACTTCGCTAACTAGTTATAAATGTAAAGTACTTTAGTGATATATGTTAAGTGTCGTGAATATATATATTCGTCGTTATATTGTTTGTTATCTTAACTTTTAAGTAATAACACTAAATTTCGACACGAAGTCAATATTCTTCAAAAAGTCAACAAAAGTCAATTTCAATGTCATTTTAGGAAAAATGTCAATTTTTACCCTTTCGGAGACTAAGCGTCTCAAAACAAGTCCAAAAATAGTTATCGTTATATTTATCGTTTCGTTAAACATTTTTAACTTCGGCGAGTCGGAAATATTCCAAAAATCAAATTTATCATTTTTCTTTGTAAATTGGGCCGAACTATCAAAATAAGCCCAATTACCATTTTTGACCCAAAACACATTTGTAGTTATAACGTATATATCGATACGTTACTAAAAATCATTTTACTCGTTCAATACATCCGTTTGGTCAAAAAGTCAAACTTTCAAAATTTCATATGGGCTTCGGCCCAACAGTAAAATCGTGGGCTTTTTGGCCCAAAAAGCCATTTAGTCCAACTTGTATTTATTTGGTACTTATTAGTTATTTTTAGTTACCAAATACACTTTATACTTATCAAATAATCTCTAATAATTAAGCTACTTAATCAAAAGTCAAACTTTGACTTTTCTACTGTTCATTCGAACCATTTAATGCATCTCAACTTATTTTCACCTTTTAACTAATTATTTTTAGTAACTTATAACTTATTAAATCAGCCAAACTAATTAAACACTTTACTATATTTTTCCACCATTTCACCATTTGAGCCAAAATTTTATGTTTTTCAAAACCCCAATAATCTTATATTTTTAACACTAGTCGAACCATGTATGTGCTCAAAAATTCAATATGGTGCTTAAATTAGTGTAAAATCCATAACTAGTGTTTGTATCCTCAAACTAGCACCATATGCAACAATATTTACCACACAAGCAAAAAATCTACTAATTAACTCATATTCATCCAAAAAT
The DNA here is from genome assembly GCA_021014915.2 of Artemisia tridentata subsp. tridentata. NCBI lineage: Eukaryota > Viridiplantae > Streptophyta > Magnoliopsida > Asterales > Asteraceae > Artemisia > Artemisia tridentata. The sequence continues at coordinate 393,006,288 of CP139506.1, forward strand.
GTCGAGCACTACAAACTCTAGATCAAACCATAGCTTAAATCATATTATCAAAACATATACATTTAACACTTTTAAACATCACTATACACCATATAAACAAGAGATTATTAAATTTAGAAAAGTTTTAAGAATCCTTACAATGGGTTGAAAGTTAACGTGTGATAGAGGAACCAAGAACACCCAAAACCTTGCTAATATTACCCAAACCAAGCTCCAAATTACCCAAAACCTTTAGCAAACCCTTATGATCTTGATCTTTTGTAGAGAAAATTTTGTAAGAATGATGTTTGTGTGTGTATTGTTAGGCGTACAATATGGCTAGAAAAAGGGATGATCATGTTTAATTTGGGAAGTATTAAGTGATAAGGTCTAGAAAATCCAAAAGCATATTACTAATTTTGGCAAAAGCTAGATTGCATTTAAGATAAGCCTTAAAGTTGTCCCATGTGGGTTTGTGTGGCACCATAGGGCCGGTTTTGGTTTAATTAGGGGAGGGCAAAATTAGTTTTGATCCCGCTTTGGTGTATAGTGTGTCGGTTTAAGTTAAAAAGTTACCGTAAAGTACCGGTTTGACGTTTTTGGACCCGATAACGTAAAATAACGTTTTTAACCACGTTTTTGTCAGAAATATAATAAAATGTCATTACTGACTCAAAAAAATATTTATTTGACCTTTACCATATGTACTGGGCTGTCGGTATGCGCGTGCGGTTGTTTTTCAGAAAAATGCGAGAAAGCTCTCAGTAAATTATAATACTTGTCAGTAACTATCTGAAATGTGATAATTTAACTTTACTGACAAAAATAAACTTTTCTGCTGTGACTGTAAGCTACAGTATGCTGGGACAGCTCCCGAAAATGCTCAAAAATACTCAGAAACATGCAAATGCGCATAGAAATGCTTAGCTTAAAAATAATTAATACTCATATAATATTAATTAACAACGTGAAAATTACCATTTGTCACAGTCTCCCCATCTAATCGGGAAATCCGTCCCGGATTTCAATTGACGCCACTCTTGGTTTTCGGAAAAAGATGAGGGTATTTTCGTTTGATCTCGTCCTCTCGCTCCCAGGTGTAATCGGGGCCTCTGCGAGAGTTCCATCGGACCTTCACAATTGGGATACGACTCTGCTTTAGTCGTTTCACTTCCCGGTCCATGATTTCAATCGGTTCTTCAATAAAATTTAACCTCTCATCAAGCTGGATTTCATCCAAAGGAATAACTGCGCTTTCATCGGATAAACACTTCTTTAAATTACTGACGTGAAAAACGTCATGCACAGCACTGAGCTCAGACGGCAGTTCGAGTTGGTAGGCTACCGGCCCGATCTTGTCAAGGACTTCAAAAGGTCCTATATAGCGAGGGTTCAATTTTCCACGCTTGCCAAATCTGATCACGCCTTTCCATGGCGAGACCTTCAACATTACTTTATCTCCCACTTGAAACTCAAGGGGTTTTCGCCTCTTATCAGCATAGCTCTTCTGACGGTCACGAGCCGCCTGCATTCGGTTCTTAATATGTACAATCTTTTCAGTAGTCTCATGGACTAGCTCTGGCCCGGTAAGTTGGCTTTCTCCAACTTCTGCCCAACAAATTGGTGATCTGCACTTACGTCCGTAAAGTGCTTCATACGGTGCAGCTTTAATGCTGGTGTGATAGCTGTTGTTATAGGAAAATTCGACTAAAGGCAAATGCCTATCCCAGCCGTTTCCGAAATCAATTACACAGGCTCTTAACATGTTCTCTAATGACTGAATGGTTCTCTCACTCTGACCATCCGTTTGGGGATGATATGCCGTACTCATATCGAGTTTAGTTCCCAATGCATCCTGAAGCGACTTCCAAAAATTTGACGTGAATCGACTGTCTCGATCAGAGATAATAGAAACAGGCACACCATGCCTTGCAACAATTTCCTTAACATATAAACGCGCGAGTTTATCCATTTCAATTTTCTCCGCTATAGGAAGAAAATGCTCTGATTTAGTGAGACGGTCAACGATTACACAAATCGTGTCATAACCATTCGATGTCCTAGGCAATTTCGTTATAAAATCCATAGTAATGCGCTCCCATTTCCATTCCAGAATCTCAGGTTGAACAAGCAGACCGGACGGTCTTTGGTGTTCTGCCTTAACCTTCGAGCACGTTAAGCACCTGCTGACATATTCTGCTATATCGGCCTTCATGTTTGGCCACCAATACAACTTTTTCAGGTCTAAATACATCTTGTCAGATCCTGGGTGAATGGAGTACTTGGACTTATGGGATTCATGCATAATAAAATCACGAATTCCTCCATACAATGGAATCCAATACCTGTCTCCATAACGCAAAATCCCATCGGATCTTCTTACTAATCCATTCTCAAGTTCTGGCATTCTGTGAATCTTTTCACTAGGTCGGTTTTCATCTTTGAGGGCCTCATCCTGAGCCTCAAGAATTTTTGCTGGAAGCGGCGAATTAATCGTCATCCCTAACGATCTAACCCTAAGAGGTTTGATCCGTTCTTTTCTGCTAAGGGCGTCGGCAACAACATTTGCCTTGCCTGGGTGATAACGGATTTCACAATCATAGTCGCTAAGCAATTCCAACCATCGGCGCTGTCTCATGTTCAGCTCCTTCTGGTTCAATATATGCTGTAGACTCTTGTGATCAGTATACACTACGCACTTAGTTCCATAGAGGTAGTGTCTCCAAATTCTCAGTGCAAACACGACTGATCCTAATTCTAGGTCGTGGGTTGTGTAATTTTTCTCATGGGTTTTCAGCTGTCGAGAAGCGTATGCTATTACCTTCTCTCTTTGCATCAACACGGCTCCCAAACCTTTGTGTGATGCGTCACAATACACAACAAAATCTTCGCTACCCTCGGGTAAAGCTAAAATAGGCGCACTACACAATTTTTCCTTAAGGAGTAGAAAAGCTTCTTCCTCATCATTTCCCCATTCGTATTTCACATTCTTTTGAGTCAATTTCGTCAACGGTTTAGCTATCTTAGAGAATCCCTCTATAAATCTTCTGTAATAACCGGCAAGTCCTAAAAATTGTCGGATTTCCGTCAGCGTTGTGGGCGTTGCCCAATCCTTAATGGCCTCAATCTTAGCAGGATCTACGTGAATTCCTTGCTTATCGATCACATGACCAAGAAATTGCACGGTCGATATCCAAAATTCACACTTCGAAAACTTAGCATATAACTCTTCCTTTTTCAATAATTCCAGAATTAGCTTGAGATGTTCCTCATGCTCTTGCTCATTCTTGGAATATATCAAGATATCGTCAATGAACACTATCACAAATTTGTCCAAATACGGCTTACACACACGATTCATGAGATCCATGAATACTGCTGGTGCATTTGTCAAGCCGAATGGCATAACTTGAAATTCATAATGGCCATATCGGGTTCGGAATGCGGTCTTCGGGATATCCTCTTCCCGGAATCGAAGTTGGTGATAACCCGATCTCAAGTCTATCTTAGAATAAACCGATGATCCCTGCAACTGATCAAACAAATCGTCTATCCTCGGGAGTGGGTATCTATTCTTAATGGTTAGCTTATTCAGTTCCCGATAGTCTATACACATCCTGAAGGATCCATCCTTCTTCTTAACAAACAAAACAGGAGCTCCCCAAGGCGATGAACTCGGTCTAATGAAACCTTTTCCAGATAATTCAGCTAATTGATCTGACAATTCTTGTAATTCCGTAGGTGCTAAACGATAGGGTGCTCGCGCTACAGGCGCGGCTCCTGGCACTAATTCAATGTGGAATTCGATTTGTCTGGCCGGTTGTAGTCCCGGTAAGTCTTTTGGAAAGACCTCTGGAAAATCCCTTACGATTGGCACATCTTCCAACTTTTTCTCTCCAGGTTCCTTTTCTTTCTTTTCAGTGACATGAGCTAAAAAGAGATAACATCCCTTCTCGATGTACTTCTGCACCTTCGTACACGAGATGATTGCCAATCTTGACGAACGCGCACGATCAGAACGGTTACCTTCAACAATCAGAACTTCGTTCCCATAGGGAACTCTAACAATTTTCTCATCACAAACGATGACGGCATGATATTTCGATAACCAATCCATTCCTATGATGACATCAAAACTACCTAATTCCACTGGCATCAGATCAATGTTGAAAGGACGATTCAACAAGTTTAGAGTGCAACCCCTGATGATGGTACCTACTCTTTCTAGGTTTCCGTTTGCTAATTCTACGTCAAAGGCATTATCTAAGGTGGTCGGGGCTATGTCAAGTAAAGGACTAAAATTGGTTGATACAAAACTTCTATCTGCTCCCGTATCGAAAAGTACTGAAGCATAACGATTATTTAAGAGAAACGTACCCGTCACCACGTTCGGGTCGTCCTGTGCTTCTCTTCGGCCTACGGCATAAACTCTTCCACGAGCTCTTCCTTCATTTCCCTGATTCCCATTGTTAATCATTGCCACTTGGTTCCCTGGTCTACCACCGTTTCCTTGGTTTCGGGGCTTATTGCACTCATTCCGATAATGACCTTTTTCACCACACCCAAAGCAGGTGACATCCGCCTTACGATTGTAGGCTGGTGCTGCTTGTGCTGTGGCTAGTGGTCTTGATCCTCAGTTCTTGGCAATTGTTACACTTCACAGTGCACTGTCCCCTGTGATGTAACTTACAGCGGTTACAAAAAGGCGTATTCTTATCATAACCCTTCTTGTCTCCTGAACCAATTGCATAAACCTTGCCTCCATTCTGCTTTTTGTTTTGAGAGCTGTTGTTGTTACCCTTGGAGTGATCTTCCCACTTCCTTTTGTGGTCAGTACTCTTCTCTGGAATATCCTCCAGTTCCTGATCCATTAATTTGTTTGCCGTCTCCATGGTCTCATGAAGATCTACAGCTCTCGAGGTAATCACATCACCTCTTATGGATTTCGGCAAACCACCGATATACCTTTCAATCAATCTGGCTTCTGTCCGAACCAGTTCTGGACATAGCAAAGCCAACTCCTGGAATCTCTGGTTGTAAGCAGCGATGTTGTTGTTTTGCACCTTCAAATTCCAAAACTCAATTTCTAACTTCTTAATCTCATTTCGTGGGCAACACTTCCTAATCACTAGTTCCTTAAAATCTTCCCAAAGCATGGCATAAGCAACCTCCATATTAGCAGACTTCATGTAGTTGTTCCACCAGGTCAAAGCGGAATCCATGAAAGTGAATGACGCAAACTTAACCCTGTCATTCTCATGACATCCACTGATATGAAATACGGTCTCAAGCTTCTCAATCCATCTAGTCAAACCAACGGCTCCTTCTGTTCCTCCAAATCCTCCAACCATGATTTTTCGGAACTCAGCATAAGTACAACCTCGGCTGTTGGTTACTGGTCTAGATGTTCCGGTGTTGGTGGTCGAATTGGTCACAGCTGCGAGAGCGGCTGCCACACGGTCAGCAACAAGTTGATCCAGTGTTGCTTGATTCATTGCTGGGGTAGCAGTTGCGGCCCTAGTTGGTGCCTCTTCCTCTGCTGTTTGAACCGGTGTGTTAGCAGGTCGTCCTCGTGTGACTCTGATCGGGGCAGTGGGTTCAACAGTCCTTCCCCTCACTGACCTTGTCTGAATGGGTGTGTTAGCGGGTTGTCCTCGTGTGGCTCTGGTTGACTTTCATTTTTGTGCCATTTATCTGCATCACAAAAGATGGCGATAAATGAGATCTTTGGTTAAAGGAAAATAAGTTATACGGATACGTGAATAGCGAAAACAAAATACAAGAATAAAGTCAACCACAGAGGAGCAACGAAAGAAGGAAAGAAAAGTATAAATCGGATAGAAAGACTAAGCTTGTTATATATATCGAAGGATGAAGGTTCACAAAATTACAAGCTCGTCAATAGATAGTTCTAAGATACTACGGATATACTATTAGTCCTAGGAATACATCATCACTACTACGAATCTAGGAATACATCATTACTACTACTATTCTAGGAATACATCATCACTACTACTACATCTAGTGGTTGGTCCTAGCAATGCGTAGCTCCTCAAATGCTCGGGTCAATCCTCCAATGGTGGTCTCTAGCTGGGCTACACGGTCTCTAAGCTCCTGGTTCTCCCTCATCACTGAACCAATGATAATCTCAGCGGTCACAATCCTCTGCCACTGAGTACGATCGATTCCTCTAGCTCGTTGCAACATACCCTGAATCCTCTGCTGGCCTCTACCTAAACCAATGGCCCTAAAGTCCAAACCTCTAAGCTCTCTACCATGTAACCTCTCTAAAGCATCCAATCTAGCCCTCAATCCAATCATCACCCTACGGTCAGAATACAACTCTTCAAACAAAACACAAGCTGCCTGATCAATAGTCCCAATCCGCCTCTCCACAGTCTGAATATGCTCAGACTGCTCCAATCTCCCAAGCCGATCAGAATGAACATCAAGTAAGCTTGCCTGGTTCGTCAACTGAATCCAGATCTGATCCATCTCGGTAAGCTCAGGCTCTGTAAGTGGGGAACCTACTGGTGAAGGGAGTGGAGTAGGCATCGGAGATGGTGGTATAAAAGAAGGAGATGACGGTGTGTACTCTGGGCTAGCTGCACGTACACCCGTGCCAACATCACAAGCAATGTCCAACCACTGACTATCATCCAAACCCTGAATCTGTGCATCTCTCGAGCTCTGTCCAACCTCAAACAATCCATGAACATCCTCCATAATACCCTTTCCATCCCTCGGCATCCTAACCTGATCTATGTCCATAGGAGTATCCCTATCCCTATCATCCTCTAAACCCATAGAAGTGTGCTCAACAGGTGCAGTCACAGTAGGAGTAGGCTCATCCTGAACCTGCTCTGGATCCTCCACTGGATCCTCATCCTCATCAGAATAAGTCTCCACTAATCTCCTACGTCTCTGACTAGGTGGGGAATCATCTGGAGATAACATAGGTGACTGAGGTGGTGAATCAGCAGGAGTACCCATATAACCATAACGGGTCCTACTACGAGATGAAGTCAATACTGAAGATAACTGAAGACGACGTCCACGGACTCGCCTATATGATGCCCGACGTCTGACAGGTGGAGCATCGAGATCATGATGAGTAACGGTGTACAACTGAGCTGGTGATGAACGGTGTGCTGTGGTAGATCTGTGTAAATACGGCGAGGTAGATGGAGTGGTGTGTACAGGCTGAACTGGAATAGATGGCTGAGCAGCAACACGAATAACCTCCATCAGTGGGTCATCCATGAATGGAACTGGCTGCTGTGTCTGAGAAGTGAATCCATCAATATCCACCTCGGAGTGTATGCCGAATGGGAGAGACATGGTCTGTGACAAATATAGTGCGACACGTATAAGTATATAGAAATTACTTATATCATATATGCTTAGTATAATATACTCAAATAGCATGCCAAAAACACTTAATCAAATAAGGCAGACAATGCTCAAATCAAATAAGCAACTAATGTTCAAATCATAGCAAGCTAAACTGGCAGGCATCCAGCGGTCATGATGGAAAGTTTTTCAAAATCGGTTATAGTTTGAGGTTTTTATAAACCACGTTCTCTATAACCTAGGCTCTGAATACCAATCTGTAACACCCCCAAAATCACAATATTCGCGAAAGCATACAATTTGGGGTGCTACGGGGTTGATAATCATCACACAAGATATAGTGAATGGATTAAAATCCGTTTTAAAATATATTACATAAGTCAAGTCATGTAGCGATACATAAAAACCATTTCAGATGAAAATGAAGCCCATTTAAACAAAAGGTCCAGTTGTCAGAGTAAACGCATTAAAAACATTTCCATCATTTATTGTGACCGACGCCATGCACTGCACCCGGCTAAACGCACCTCAGTTTCCTGACAAAAACATGCTAAAAGTCAGCTAACGCTGGTGAGTTCATAGGTTTAAATAAATAGCACACATGGACCAAGAGCAATATCATAAAACAAATCAGCAGATACACACTATCAGTAATGCAAACACTAAGCCTCATCCTACCGAAACTAAGACAATGCAGCACGACTAGCGTTAGCAAATAAATAAGGGTGCCAGCGAGTGTTAATCCCTAGACACCCGGCTAAAAACCCGAATGGTATACGTTCGCCTTGGCTATGCCGAGCCAACCGAACGGGGACGTCACTCCCAATAGATCTATTTATAACAACCGGCTTTCCATCAGGAATTAACGGCAGATGATAGTGGGCACAAAATGGGATTCAACAAACTTAGGTTTCTGCATACTAGTGTGATCTTAAAAGCAACTTCAATTCTGGTCCATGAAAACAGTTTTGCATGTTTCTCACCCCAAGCTTATAAAACCAAAAATCGTATAAAAATATGGGGCTATAAACTCACCTTTCAAATACAGCAATTCAGCAATCAATCAAAATAATGCAACCGCGCCGATCAGCACCCTAAATTAGTACGGTAAGTCTTAGCAAATCATTCGTGGTTCAAGTGTCTTTATTTTATTTGAAAAGTTTTACGTTTGACATGTGCTCGTGTATTTCTTGCTTGCTGTGTGGTAAAATATATTTCGAAATGATTTATTATTGTAACTCTTGGGGGTAGCTCATGGTGAAAGTGCATGGTGGGAATACGTAACGGAACATCCGTGCTAGTATTCGCGATTTAAATGTGCAAGTGTTTTATATATATATATATATATATATATATATATATATATATATATATATATATATATATATATATATAAAGGTATGAGCAAATATATATACATATATATATATATATATATATATATATATATATATATATATATATATATATATATATATATATATAGGGGGACTTTCAAACGAGAACCATTTTATCCGCAAGAACTGAGAGAACCACCAAAAACATACATGCACGCCTTTTAAAATAAAATAAAAATACATGCAAATCATCAATAATCGTAAACATCCACCTATGTTCTTCAATATCATTATGAACTCATCCTATTTTTTCACAAAAACCTTACACACGGCCGCAATATTGTCGTTGCATGTTTTATAAGAACATACATGCACACCTTCAAAGAAAATTTTTGTATTTCGAATTTCTTATCAAATTCTTTAGAACAACTATGTTTTTTTTAAAACATATGTGTTGTTTTGAAAACATATGTGCAAGAATACAATTATTGAAGGCGTGCATGTATATTTTTGGTGGTTCTCTCAGTTCTTGCGGATAAAATGGTTCTCGTTTGAAAGTTACACTATATATATATATATATATATATATATATATATTATATATATATATATATATATATATATATATATATATATATATATATATATATATATATATATATATATTTATTTATATATCATAAGTTAATTTCTCATATATTTAATTAATGGAGATTAATTAAATAGCTTTGAAGAATGGTTAATATAATGTAGTTAGTGAAAAACTATTATATTTAGAAACGTCGTTTATTACTTTTGTTACAACATTTATTATAAGGAAAACAAGTTTGTTAAGTAATTTCATAAAGTTTACTTAAATTGTGGATTTTCTCAAAATACTCTAAGTGTTGATTTTTAGAAAATTTGGGCGTGACCCGTTCGTTTATACAACGTTTTCATTTATCTCACGAGTTGCAAACTTTACTCAAATACTTCGCTAACTAGTTATAAGTGTAAAATACTTTAGTGATATATGTTAAGTGTCGTGAATATATATATTCGTCGTTATATTGTTCATTATCTTAACTTTTAAGCAATAACACTAAATTTCGACACGAAGTCAATATTCTTCAAAAATTCAACAAAAGTCAATTTCAATGTCATTTTAGGAAAAATTTCAATTTTTACCCTTTCGGAGACTAAGCGTCTCAAAACAAGTCCAAAAATATTTATCGTTATATTTATCGTTTCGTTAAACATTTTTAACTTCGGCGAGTCGGAAATATTCCAAAAATCAAATTTATCATTTTTCTTTGTAAATTGGGCCGAACTATCAAAATAAGCCCAATTACCATTTTTGACCCAAAACACATTTGTTGTTATAACGTATATATCGATACGTTACTAAAAATCATTTTACTCGTTTAATACATCCGTTTGGTCAAAAAGTCAAACTTTCAAAATTTCATATGGGCTTCGGCCCAACAGTAAAATCGTGGGCTTTTTGGCCCAAAAAGCCATTTAGTCCAACTTGTATTTATTTGGTACTTATTAGTTATTTTTAGTTACCAAATACACTTTATACTTATCAAATAATCTCTAATAATTAAGCTACTTAATCAAAAGTCAAACTTTGACTTTTCTACTGTTCATTCGAACCATTTAATGCATCTCAACTTATTTTCACCTTTTAACTAATTATTTTTAGTAACTTATAACTTATTAAATAAGCCAAACTAATTAAACACTTTACTATATTTTTCCACCATTTTACCATTTGAGCCAAAATTTTATGTTTTTCAAAACCCCAATAATCTTATATTTTTAACACTAGTCGAACCATGTATGTGCTCAAAAATTCAATATGGTGCTTAAATTAGTGTAAAATCCATAACTAGTGTTTGTATCCTCAAACTAGCACCATATGCAACAATATTTACCACACAAGCAAGAAATCTACTAATTAACTCATATTCATCCAAAAATGTCGAGCACTACAAACTCTAGATCAAACTATAGCTTAAATCATATTATCAAAACATATACATTTAACACTTTTAAACATCACTATACACCATATAAACTAGAGATTAACAAATTTAGAAAAGTTTTAAGAATCCTTACAATGGGTTGAAAGTTAACGTGTGATAGAGGAACCAAGAACACCCAAAACCTTGCTAATATTACCCAAACCAAGCTCCAAATTACCCAAAACCTTTAGCAAACCCTTATGATCTTGATCTTTTGTAGAGAAAATTTTGTAAGAATGATGTTTGTGTGTGTATTGTTAGGCGTACAATATGGCTAGAAAAAGGGATGATCATGTTTAATTTGGGAAGTATTAAGTGATAAGGTCTAGAAAATCCAAAAGCATATTACTAATTTTGGCAAAAGCTAGATTGCATTTAAGATAAGCCTTAAAGTTGTCCCATGTGGGTTTGTGTGGCACCATAGGGCCGGTTTTGGTTTAATTAGGGGAGGGCAAAATTAGTTTTGATCCCGCTTTGGTGTATAGTGTGTCGGTTTAAGTTAAAAAGTTACCGTAAAGTCCCGGTTTGACGTTTTTGGACCCGATAACGTAAAATAACGTTTTTAACCACGTTTTTGTCAGAAATATAATAAAATGTCATTACTGACTCAAAAACATATTTATTTGACCTTTACCATATGTACTGGGCTGTCGGTACGCGCGTGCGGTTGTTTTTCAGAAAAATGCGAGAAAGCTCTCAGTAAATTATAATACTTGTCAGTAACTATCTGAAATGTGATAATTTAACTTTAATGACAAAAATAAATTTTTCTGCAGTAACTGTAAGCTACTGTATGCTGGGACAGCTCCCGAAAATGCTCAAAAATACTCAGAAACATGCAAATGCGCATAGAAATGCTTAGCTTAAAAATAATTAATACTCATATAATATTAATTAACAACGTGAAAATTACCATTTGTCACATCATGTATAACCATATCATCTCGAATCATTCGTTTAACATCTCATGTATAACCATATCATCTCGACTCATTCGTTTAACATCTCATGTATAACCAGATCATCTCGACTCATTCTTTTAACATGTTATGTATAACCATATCATCTCGACTCATTCGTTTAACAACTCATGTATAAACGTATCATCTCGACTCATTCGTTTAACATTTCATGTATAACCAGATCATCTCGACTCATTCGTTTAACATCTCATGTATAACGATATCATCTCGAATCATTCGTTTAACATCTTATGTATAACCATATCATCTCGAATCATTCGTTTAACATCTCATGTATAATCATATCATCTCGACTCATTCGTTTAACATCTCATGTATAACCAGATCATCTCGACTCATTCGTTTAACATGTTATGTATAACCATATCATCTCGACTCGTTCGTTTAACATCTCATGTATAACCAGATCATCTCGCCTCATTCGTTTAACATGTTATGTATAACCATATCATCTCGACTCGTTCGTTTAACATCTCATGTATAACCGTATCATCTCGACTCATTCGTTTAACATTTCATGTATAACCGTATCATCTCGACTCATTCGTTTAACATCGCATGTATAACGATATTATCTCGACTCATTCGCTTAACATCTCATGTATAACCATATCATCTCGACTCTTTCGTTTAACATCTCATGTATAACCGTATCATCTCGACTCATTCGTTTAACATTTCATGTATAACCGTATCATCTCGACTCATTCGTTTAGCATCTTATGTATAACGATATCTTCTCTACTCATTCGTTTAACATCTCATGTATAACAATATCATGATATCATCTCGACTCTTTCGTTTAACATCTTATTTATAACGATATCATCTCGACTCATTCGTTTAACATCTCATGTATAACTTAATTAAAATGATTTAAAAATAATTTTAAATTATTTAAATTTAGTATAAATGATTTAACTTAGTTAAAAATGATGTAAATAATTTTAAAAAGTTTTAAATTAATTAATGATGATTTAGAAAATATTTAATAGTGATTTAACTTAAATAAAATGATTTAAAAAAGTTTTTTCTTTATTTTTTCTTTTTTTTTTTATATAAAATACTTTTCGGTGGGGACATGTCCCCGCTAAAAGATTTCACCAAATTTTTTATTTTTCCCTCCTCACTTTTACTTTATCCCGCCAAAGTTTTTGGCTAAAAATAAAAACTTTTAGCGGGGACATGTCCCCGCCAAAAAGCCAGCTAAAAAACAAAATTTCTTTTAGCGGGGACATGTCCCCGCCAAATGTTATCGCAAAAAATAAACCCAATTATTAATATATCTGTAAATCACACTTACAAAAAAAAAAAAAAAAAAAATCAACTCAAGTTCATCTCCTTCCTCTAGATCAATCTCCACTACACCACAACACCCCCACCACTACACCACAACGCCACCACTACACCACCACTACTTCACCGCACCACCATCTCCACCACAGCACCCCCACACTCGAATCAATGTGCACATCTCTTTCTCCCCTCTCCCGTTTAATTCTTTCTTTTTCTCATCTCCTTTCTTCCTTTCTTCCTCTCATTTACAAACCCAGGTAAATTTTTGTTAATTTTTTGATATTTGTTATTTTTTTTTTTAATGTTTGCTAATAGTTTAAGGTTTTTGTGATTTTTTGTTAATAAGAATTGATTGTATGTGTGTTTTTGTATTTTTATTAATTTTTTCATTTTTGTGTGTGTTTTTTTTTTTTTTTTTTTTTTTTTTTTTTTTTTTTTTTTTTTTTTTTTTTTTGCAGCCGTGAACAAGCCGAGAACCACATTTGCAGCCGAGACAAAGGTTTAGCTTTACTTGACTTGCCTTGGATTTAATGATACTTCTACGTTTTTGGTATATAGCTAGTGTGTATGAGTCCACATGGGTATGTTAAATTGTACTAATTTTGTCTAGATTAGTTTATTAAAACTGTTTATTGCGTTTTAATACAATTTGTTAAAACTATTTATTGCATTTTAATTTTGTCTAGATTAGTTTATTAAACAGTTTGAGTGACCCAACTCAGGTTATGTTGGTAATGAATGCTTTACGTTGTGGTGCTGTTGCGTTGGCTACTGATCAAAATGGTCATCATGTTATTCAGTATTGTTTGGTTAACTACCATTGTGATCTTAACAAGGTACATTTATATTGAGTATTTACATTTGTTAATATTGTTTGATGCTCATATCTATTTTGTAGAAATGTTAGTGCTGGTATCTTAGTGTAAATATAAAATGATACTAGTGCTCAATTTGTGCGCCTTTGAAAGAACATTGTTAACGTTGTCTTTGTGTAACAAGTTTTGTACATAGTTTGTAGATGCAAGTTGTGTTGGCTTAGAGGATGTTTGGGATTGCTTATTGCAACTGCTTGTGTTTTTTAAAATAAGTTGAAACACATAATTTTTGTATAATGAGTTGTAATTAATATAGTGCAATGTGGGATGTGTTTTGATTTGTTTCTGTCTATAAATGAATAACTTATTTGACTGTCTACAGTTATGTTTATTTAAAGTTTTAAGGCATAGTCAAGTAATCGCTTTTAATAAGTATTTCCAAAATTTGCAAAAGTTACTAATAGTTTCGGTCATCCATGTCCCTTTGGCAGCCTATTCTCAATGAAATAGCATATGAGTGCTATAAAGTAGCAACGGATAGAAGTGGATGCTGTGTGTTTCAAGCATGTGTAGAACGCCCTCGTGGTGCAGTTAGAACTCGTATTATCAGTGAAATTGTGACCAACTCAGTACACCTAGCTCAAGATCCTTTCGGGTTCGTATCTCTAAATTTTGAAAATAGAAATGTTATTCTCGTCTTTACGCCGAGTGATTATTAATATTGTTTCGTTTGGATTTGTGTCACTAAATATATATTTACAAACGAACATCTGTTTTGTCTTTAAGTGTTTATTATTAACAAAGTTTCTTCGCGTATGCTTATATTATTAACATCTGTTTTGTCTTTATATATCAATTGGTTTAGTTTTAAGTACTCATTTTACAGCAAATAAACATTTTTATCAAAGCACTCAAAAATTGTCTACTTATATTATAATATTAGCATACAAGGACTTACATTAGCAATCACAAACATCCTATTTATAGTTTTGTAGTTTTGTATAACTGTTTTTGTGCTTGTGTACGTAGGAAAAGAAAGGTGTGGCTAGGGACATTCGAAACAGTACAAGAAGCCGCTAAAGCCTATGACGAGGCTGCCATTCTAATGAGCGGTCGCAATGCAAAAACTAATTTTCCTCTTAACAAACCAGATTCAAATACTTTACCACCATCATCTACGACGGCAACAACCAAAACTTCTGCTCTTTCTACAATGCTAAGTGCAAAGCTACAAAAATGCTGCAAGTCACCGTCACCATCACTCACCTGTCTGAGGCTCGACACTGAGAGTTCGCATATTGGAGTGTGGCAGAAACGGGCTGGTATTCACTCGGATTCTAACTGGGTCATGACTGTTGAGCTTGGAAAAAATAAGGCCATTAATGAAAAGATAGAAGAGGTGACAGCATTTGAAGGTGATTGTAGCCGTAGGAGCAGTGATGAAGAAGATAAAATCGCGTTGCAAATGATTGAAGAATTGCTTAATACGAGTTAGTGAAGGT
Source organism: Artemisia tridentata subsp. tridentata (assembly GCA_021014915.2). Taxonomy (NCBI): domain Eukaryota; kingdom Viridiplantae; phylum Streptophyta; class Magnoliopsida; order Asterales; family Asteraceae; genus Artemisia; species Artemisia tridentata. The sequence continues at coordinate 393,021,565 of CP139506.1, forward strand.
TAGCTACGTACGTATAGAATAAATCTGACAGTGTATCTCATCCAAGGGGATGTTGTGCTATGTTTAACTGTTTAAGACTAGTTGCTATTGATGTTAGGTGTGAATTTCACAACTCGTTTTCTTATGAATGGTCGATTTGTGTTATGCTATTGATGTTAGAAGATCATGTTTTAGGGATCACGGTTTTTGAACCGTTTGGCGAATTTCTAATTTATAATATTATGTTTAGCGAATTTGAACCATTTGTGGTGTTGTAGCATATTTTGTGATGTTGTAGCATGTTTGTGGTTGTAACACAGGTTGGGTTATTGTAGATTTTTTCAGGAAAAAATCTGGAAATTGCCCATTTTGCAGCAATATGCTGCAAAATGGGTCAGTCACTTTTGGCGGGGACATATCCCCGCCAAAAGGTTCACTCAGTTTTATATGGTTGGAACTTTTAGCGGGGACATATCCCCACCAAAAGAGTCACTTAATTAAATTAATCAATTTATTAGTGTCTTTTTGGACTAATTACAAACGCTTTTGGCGGAGACATGTCCCCGCCAAAAAGTGTTGCTACGCTGGACAATCTTTGACCAGCTAAAAGGCGGTGGGACCCACAGTCCCCGCCCAAAGTTGATATACGTCCCTGCCGAAAGTATCAGTGATGAGGCTTCGGCGGTGACCTTTCATCGGGAACATGTCCCCGCCGAAAGGGTATTGGCGGGGACATGTCCCCGCCGAAAGACGAAAAAAGTCCCCTCCGAAAGGGTCAAATGTTGTAGTGTTTCTGCATGTAATACGTGGTTTAGATCATTTATTTTATACCCTTATGGCGCAAAAAGGCAATTGTGGCGTGGGCATTGTTTGTGGGTCTTTACTCCTTTGTGTTAACATAGACACACAGGTAAATGAGCCTTGTGGTTCCAACATGAGCCTTCATAAGCTTTGCATGTATATTTAACTGCATACGTATCTAAGGCTATGCACAATCGATGGGTCAAGTGATTCGTCATAGCTCGGTCATGGTCAGTCACATCGACTGTGGGTGTTTGCTCATGGGTTGGTCAAGCAACAAGGTTCTCCCAAATCGGTGGAAATTTCGACCGATATTTTACACACCATTTTTTTTAACTTGGTCATCGACTGTGGCAACTTGGTTATCATCAGGTCGTCGGAGAGAGAAAGTTGATGTGCCAAGGTCGTATCTGGTCACGACTGTGCCCAGCCTAAAGAATCGTGGTAGTTTATGATGTTCCAAAATAGAATCTAGCTCAGGTGTCCCAAGGTGGAGCTCTGGTACAATGTATAACGTTTTGTCATTTTGTATTATGCGATAATATGAAATACGTACTCGCTAGTACAAGTCTGTAATGGGTCGGATTTTGATCAGACCAATTAATGATCTGATACGACTAAGGAGTTAGGGTCAACTAACTGATGGATCCTGTTGTTCCCGTTTAAAGATTCACGTAAGTATTTTCAACGTTTAGATTCTTATCAGAAATGAATCAAAGAAGATAATAAGATTGTTTGCGGAATAATAATTTAAGTTGAATGATAATATTTGGTGATCTCCTTAGTTAACTTAAACACAAACCAAAGTTCGTGTTTAAGAAAAACTGTGCTATTACTCTTAATGTATTCAGGGACTTAGTTCTTATGGAGGAGTAAATGTTTTGTTGCATGCGTATCATATTCGGGGTTGTAAACGAACTAAACGTTTAGTGAACATTTCATGAATTGTTCGGTAAAAAGTTCGTTTATGTTCATTTATTTATTAAATGAACGAACATGAACAATATCTTACGTTCACTTAGTTAAATGAACGAACATGAACAAAACTCTTGTCCGTTCATTTATGTTCGTGAATGTCCGATTATGCGTTTGTTAATGTTCGTTTATGATTATTTATTTGTTTATGTTTGTATATCATATCTTTTAGTTATATAATTTTAAAATTGGTTTGTTTAAACTAAACAACAATTATAAAACTAAATATTATGCATAATTTAATAAAGTTTATGTATTTTTTGTTCTACGTTCCCTTATTTTGATCGTTTATGTTCGTTTAGAGTTCGTTTAATATCTTAATGAACGAATATAAAAGAAAATGAACAACTTAGTTTCTTAATAAACAAGCATGAACAAGGCTCCGGTCATGTTCATCCAGTTCGTTTACAGCCTTAATCACATTTATTGCAAGAGATAACATTTACTCATTTAAGACATTCTCTTTGATAGGCAGAATACAAGGTGGTTACCCGTAGAGTAATAGGGACATGCCGAGCATCTAACTATACAATACACTACTATCTTACTGCCCTAATTTGTATATGGAAATGGTCCAAGTGTTTTTTAGTGTAAGTGAGCATAACAAAATTTTCTTACTAATTGAAATGAAATAAATTAAAGTCTAAACTGATCCTAAGAACTAATGGCACAAAATATTACATTAATATTCATAAGTTACATCATACAAAAACAGAAAATATGTAAGTCCTTTTTCAGGCTTGTTCTTCCATTATGCCCATCAGGTCCATCTTTACTTTCTTTGATAGGAGGAAGTCATTATCATCCTTCATTTTTTATCTCGCCCTCTGATGAGTGGCCTTTTACTCATCATTTTATACCCGAAAAACCCCACAAAAATGACCAAAAACACCCAAATGGACCATATAATGTTACAAATATCCTTTGATTGTGTTTTATGTGTTTCAGGTACAAAAGGATTGAAAACGGGGCAAATACGGACAAAATCGAGCTTAATTTGGAAAAGATCTCAAAAGCCAGGACCCGGGAAGAAATTCACGAGTTTGGTTCGAGATAAAGCTCGAAGAATCCCAAAACGACCCTTGGATTATTTTTAGTTGGCAAAATTGGCCCTTGTATTGACTTTGAAGAAATGGCAATTATGGTCCTTGGAGTTTCAAGATTTACAACATTGGTCCTTGAGTTAAATACTACTTAGCCTACTACTAAATCCTATCCGGATCCCTTAAACCCACTTGTACCTCAACAGCCCACCACTAAACATAATACCCAAAGCCCACTTAGAATTAACTATACCCAGCCCATACACCCCAAAAGCCCACACCCATTTTTAGTTAAACAAAACCGGGTCTAAACACACCCATACTAACTACTTGGTCAAAATCCCCAAATTGGGTCAAACAATCCCAATCGAACCCTGATCACTATTCAACCATCTTCAACCTCACTTTTCACATTAATCCCTCGTTAACCACTCAACCATCACTCTCACCCTCCACACCAGTCCAAAAGATTCACATGGGCATGCCTCTGGTCCCCCCTCCACCTCAGCGATCCGAAGCAAAGGTATCATCTAACGGCTCAAGGTGAAAGTTGTAGAGACCAAGTTTTAATCCAAGGGTCAGCAAAGAAGCACAAGTGCACGAAGGGGAACACACTCACACAACAAACACACTCATTCTAGGGTTTTTGTTATATTTTTTAGTATAAATAGGATAGTAGAGAGCCGTTTGGTTCTAGGTTTTATTTTAGCTTTTTTTTAAGGTACTTTGTAATTTTTAATTTCAGTTGTAATTTACTCTTATTTTAATTTTAATATCAGTTTTTCTTTTTGAAAGTCCAATTAGTGTAGCTTATTTTATCTGCTTATTATGTTTTTTTTATTTTGCTTATTTGTTTTGTTTGGTATTTGATCAGTTTTGTGGTATGCCTATGTTGTGTTTGTGGTATGCCTATGTTGTGTTTGTTAGGGCCTATGTTGTGCTTGACTGTTTGTTAGTTATTAAATCGATTGTTAGCATTTAGTTATCACTTGGGAAGCATTAAGCTGGTCTAAATTCACTAGTGTAAGATGTCTGTAGAAGAATTTTAGCTAATTTTTAGTACTTTGAAGTTTTCAGTTGGTTAGTTGAAGTTTAGGTGGATAACTGCTTGAACCTGCTTAAGTGAGAGATGAGCAGTCTTATGATTTTAATTGTGTTCTGAGTTTTATGATTTTAGTTTGAGGTGGTATTTTGTTCTGAGCTTACTTTAGTGTGGCAGATCTTGAGAACCTTTTTGCTTATTTGATGCTTGTTTCTGTTTTTCATTGTTCTTTGTGGTTTGGATTCTTGTTTTTAGTTGTATTGTAGCTTATTTCTAAGTTTTTAGCTTATTAGCTTGTATTAGCTTATTTACATTTTGCCACTTTAGTTTTTTTACTGATTCAACAAGAAACTGTTTCTGAGCTTGTATTTGATTTTCAAAAAAGTATCTCAGTTTTATCATGTTGCTTATTGATTAGTTCAAGAAGAAAATCAACAAAAAAAATACTTAACAAAAAAAAAGGTGACAGGACTGGGGTTCGAACCCCAGTCTATTGCCTCACACACACAATGCTTTACCAAATGCCCTAGGACTCTTTTAAATTCTATATTTGAAACTTTTTTATTTAACATTTTTTTATTTTAGCTTATTGTAGACTGTTAAGCTTATTTTTAACTTATTTCCAAAAGCTGTTTCACTTTTTACATTTTTCTTAGCTTTCTGGTAGTTTAAAGTATTTTAGAAAAAAATTTCAGAATTTTGTTTTTCCATTTAGTATTTTTAATCAATTATTTTCTTTTAAATCGTTTTTAAATTATAAAAAATTATTAAAAAGTCAAAAAAATATAATTCCTTTTATCAAAATTTTCTTTTATCAGTTAGGACGTAGGAAAATTATTTTGGTACTCGTAGGGTTAATTTTTAATAGATTTAACGTTTTTGCTCGTTATTAGTTTCCGGTTTACGTTACGTTATTTTGGTTTTAAGTAGAGATATCAATCAGCCTTCGTTATTTCAAGCATTTTAATTCCGAACCCCAAACGATATTCTCAATTTCACGCCTCGTTGGGACCTCGACCCGGGTATTCACTTATCCGGTTATTAAATCGATTGTTGTGTCGAACCGTCGCGGGTTGACTTTTCTTTGTGAAGAGGTTTAGCTTGTGACGCGTTTGAAACGACATATCAAATTTTTGGCGCCGCTGCCGGGGAGGTGTGTTGCGACAATATCGTCACGGTTTGACGATTAGTGACTTCAAGATCCTTCCTCGTGAAGTTTCGTTTTTAATCTTGTGAATATTTTTTATCCAAAAAATCCAAAAAAAATTGAAAAACCAAAAAAACCCAAAAATATTCTTCTTAACCTAATGTTCTTGGTGCATGCGCACACGTTCTTCTTCGTCATCGAGTCCCTTACTTGAACTCGTCGCAATTCCGCGAAGACGTAATCGTAGACGTGCTGCCTCATTAGTCGAACCCGAGATTCGTACTAATCCCGATCCTCCCATTGTCATAATGGCGGAGAATCGCACCATGCTTGAGCTTCTCCAAGCACCCACCGAGGGTTATGGAGATGCTATTGTTGTTCCCCCGATCGTTGCCGATAATTTTGAACTTAAACCGGCATTACTATCCTTAGTAACGTCGAATCAATTTTACGGTTTCGAGAAGGATGATCCTCATTCCCACATTCGATGGTTTAACAAAATTTCATCTACCGTCAAATGTAGGAATGTTCCTCAAGAAGCAATCAAATTGCTTCTCTTTCCTTTCTCTCTCGAGGGGGCAGCCCGGATTTGGCTAGAAAAACAACCCCCTCGTTCTATCCTAACATGGGAAGATTTGGTGTCGAAATTTGTGAATGAATTCTTTCCCCCTTCCAGAACCACAAGTCTTAAGAATGAAATTACCAAATTTACTCAAAAATTTGATGAATCATTTAGTGAAGCGTGGGATCGTTACAAAGAATTACTTCGCAAATGTCCTCACCATGGATTTTCTGAGTTGCACCAAATTGATACTTTTTACAATGGATTGAACCAAACTGACCAAGATTCTCTAAACGCCGCCTCCGGTGGTTATATATTGAATCGGACTACGGGTGATGCTTTGTCCATCATCGAGAACAAGTCAAAGGTTCGCACTTCACGAAGCAAGCCGGTTGTTTCCCAAGTGAGTGCTTCGCCTCCTTGTTCACATTCGATGAATACTTCTAGCACGGATGCTAGAATTGACAAGCTCACGGATGCAATTCAAGCTTTGGTTCTCTCTAATCAGAAAAATCTTTCTTCTTCTTCTACCACCTCTTCTACCCCACAAGCTTCTCCACCCGCTCAAGTCAAAGCGGTGGAAGAAAGTTGTGTTACTTGTGGTGGTCCTCATGCTTATTACAATTGTACCGCCACCGATGGCCGTCCTTTTGAAATCAATGCCGTAGCCGGGTCTTACAACCAAGGAGGTACTCAATACCGTCCTCAAGGTGACTCGAGCTATCGTGCTAGCTATCAAGCAGGACCACCCGGTTTTCCTCAAAACAATCAAACCAGATTTAATCAAAACCAAAGTAGGGGGCAAAATGTTCCATATCAAGCCCCTACTAACCAATACCCGACCCAAGGGGTCAATTACAATCAAGGGTATCAAGCTCAAAATTACCCAGCCCCGATTGCTCCCTCTAATGATCTTTCAAATTACATTAAGACAAATGAGGTGAAAATGAGGGCTATGCAAAATCAAATCACAAATTTGAAAAACGAATTTGAAAATTCAATGATTAAGCAGGGTAATGAGCTTAAGAACAAAATCGATCAATCTCAAACAAAGATTGAAAGTATGTTTGATACCCTTATCAACCAATTTCACCAAGCTTCATCCTCGGGAACTCTCCCGGGTAATACCATTCCCAACCCGAAGGGTGAGTTGAAAGCTATTACCACCCGAAGTGGTAAAGCATATGATGGACCCTCGATTCCTACTCCTTCTCCGGTGAGGGAAGTAGAACGAGAGACCGAGGTGACAAAGGACAAGGTGCATTCCACAAGCTCACGAAGTACCGCACACGTCCAACCTTCGGTAGTCCCAACCCCAATTCCGGAACCCGATGTTCCGAAGTCTCAACCTAAACCTTCTATCCCATACCCATCTAGACTTAATGACCAAAAGCTCCGCGAAAAAGCTAGTATCCAAATTGAGAAGTTTTTACAAATCTTTCAAGATTTACACTTCGATATTAGCTTCGCGGATGCTCTTCTTCTCATGCCAAAGTTTGCTTCGACAATCAAAAATTTGCTCAGTAACAAAGAGAAATTATTTGAGCTAGCAAAAACTCTGGTAAATGAGAATTGCTCGGCAGCTCTCCTTAAAAAGCTTCCGGAAAAGCTTGGAGATCCCGGAAAATTCCTCATTCCTTGTGATTTTCCGGGCATGGTTCAATGCTACGCCTTGGCCGATCTTGGTGCAAGCATTAACCTTATGCCGTTGTCCGTTTGGAACAAGCTTTCTCTACCCCCACTTACTCCCACATGTATGACTCTTGAGCTAGCCGATAGGACTCTTACTAGTCCTAAAGGTGTAGCCAAAGATGTTTTTGTGAAAGTGGGGAAGTTCCACTTCCCGGCCGATTTCGTCGTTGTAGATTTTGATGCCGACCCCCGAGTTCCTCTTATACTTGGAAGATCTTTCTTGAGGACGGGTCGGGCATTGATTGATGTTTATGGTGAGGAACTCACCTTACGTGTTGATGATCAAGCTGTGACATTTAAGCTTGATCAAACTATGAGATACTCCTCCACTCACGATGATACATCGGTTAATCGTATTGATGTGATTGATGTTGCTTCTGAGGAGTATGCTCAGGAGATTTTAGGATTTGTAAACAAATCCTTGAGTGGCAATCCCACTCCTCCTTCTTCTCAACCTATTCTTTCCGACTCTTCCCCTTCCCTCACTCCTTTTGAGGGAAGTGATTTCATTTTGGAAGAGATCGAGGCCTATCTTAAGGATGAATCAGTTTCGCCGGAAATTGATTATGCTGACATTGATCTGGAGGGAGATATTCTCTTGCTTGAGAAATTGCTTAATGATGATCCATCACCTTCTCTCCCTCCAAAGAAAATTCAAATTGAAGAAATCAAAGAACTTGAGCCAACTAATCCTCCGGAGCCCGAGCTCAAGGATTTACCTCCTCATCTTGAATATGCTTTTCTAGAAGATGATGACAAATTTCCCGTCATTATTTCTAAAGAATTAAAAGATGAGGAGAAGGTTCAACTTCTTGATGTGCTTAAGAAGCACAAGAGTGCCATTGCTTGGCAACTCTCGGATATCAAGGGTATTGACCCTAGATTTTGTACTCACAAAATTCTGATGGAGGATGACTTCAAACCCACGGTTCAACAACAAAGAAGGGTGAATCCGAAAATGCATGAGGTGATCAAAACGAGGTTCTAAAACTCCTTGATGCCGGAATGATTTACCCCATTTCTGATAGCCCGTGGGTTAGTCCCATCCATTGTGTCCCCAAAAAGGGGGGGTATGACCGTTGTTACCAACGAAGAAAATGAGTTGATTCCTACACGCCTCGTCACGGGATGGAGAGTGTGTATTGATTATCGAAAACTCAATGATGCTACCCGTAAAGACCATTTTCCGCTTCCTTTTATGGATCAAATGATTGAGCGTTTGGCGGGAAATGAGTTCTATTGTTTTCTTGATGGCTTTTCCGGGTATTTTCAAATACCAATTGATTCCCAAGATCAGGAAAAGACCACCTTTACATGCCCCTATGGAACATTTGCTTATCGACGTATGCCTTTCGGCTTATGCAATGCTCCGGGCATGTTTCAAAGGTGCATGATGGCCATATTCCATGACATGATCGAGAAAACAATGGAGGTCTTTATGGATGATTTTTCGGTGTACGGAAATTCTTTCTCTTCTTGCCTCTCCCATTTAGACAAAATGCTTAAACGGTGCGAAGACACCAATCTTGTTCTAAATTGGGAGAAGTGCCACTTTATGGTCAAAGAGGGCATTGTCCTCGGCCATAAAATTTCTAATGCCGGGATCGAGGTCGATCAAGCTAAAGTCGATGTTATCGCTAAGCTACCTCATCCCACCACTGTAAAAGGAATTCGAAGTTTCCTTGGTCATGCCGGTTTCTACAGACGATTTATTCAAGACTTCTCTAAAATCGCCCGGCCTCTGACCCGTCTTCTTGAAAAAGATGCTCCATTCTTCTTCTCTCCCGAATGCATCGAAGCATTCGGGATTCTTAAAAAGAAATTAACTGAAGCACCAATTTTAGTTGCCCCCGATTGGGACTTTCCATTTGAGCTCATGTGCGACGCTAGTGATTATGCTATTGGGGCAGTCCTGGGGCAACGGAAATCTAAGCACTTTCAGCCGATACACTATGCTAGCAAGACAATGACCGAGGCTCAATCTCATTATACTACTACGAGAAAGAGTTATTGGCCGTTGTCTATGCTTTTGAGAAATTTAGACCATATCTCGTCTTATCTAAGACCATAGTGTATACGGATCACTCGGCTCTTAAGTATCTTCTTGCTAAGCAAGATGCTAAGCCGAGATTGCTTCGGTGGATTCTCCTCCTACAAGAATTTGATGTCACTATTCGTGATAAAAAAGGAGCGGAGAATCTCGCCGCCGATCATTTGTATAGACTTGAAAATCCCTATCAAAGTGATCTCGAGAAAAAAGAAATTACCGAAACATTTCCTCTCGAGACACTTGGGATGATTTCTTTGAAAGATGATCCGAGTACCCCATGGTTTGCCGACTTTGCAAATTACCATGCGGGGAATTTTGTTGTGAAAGGGATGTCGTCCCAACAAAAGAAAAAATTCTTTAAAGATGTGAAACATTATTTTTGGGACGACCCCTACTTGTTTAAAGTATGTGCCGATCAAGTGATTAGACGGTGTGTTCACGGCCAAGAAGCCATGGATATTCTTAAGGCTTGCCACAATGGACCCATCGGGGGACATCATGGCCCGAACTACACCGCTAAAAAAGTATTTGATTCGGGTTTCTATTGGCCGACGATTTATCGTGATGCCCACGACTTGGTGAGGTCTTGTGACTCTTGCCAACGTCAAGGAAAAATCTCACAAAAGGACGAAATGCCTCAAAATGCAATTCAAGTTTGCGAGATCTTTGACGTGTGGGGCATCGACTTTATGGGCCCATTCCCGTCTTCACGAGGGAACAAGTATATACTCGTGGCGGTCGATTATTTGTCTAAATGGGTGGAAGCGAAAGCGCTCCCCACCAACGACGCCCGAGTAGTTGTGAAATTTCTAAAATCTCTCTTTGCTCGGTTTGGAGCTCCTCGTGCTATCATTAGTGATCGCGGTACGCACTTTTGCAATGACCAATTCGCAAAAGTCATGCTTAAGTACGGTGTCACTCACCGTCTTGCGACCGCGTATCACCCACAAACAAGTGGGCAAGTGGAAGTCTCAAACCGAGGTTTAAAAAGAATTCTTGAGAGGACCGTAGGAGAAAACCGTGCCTCTTGGTCGGACAAATTGGATGACGCACTATAGGCCTTCCGTACGGCTTACAAAACACCCATCGGGTTACTCCTTATAAGCTTGTGTACGGAAAGGCGTGTCATCTACCGATCGAGCTTGAGCACAAAGCCTATTGGGCCTTGAAGCATGCAAATTTTGACCTAAAGACCGCGGGTGATCATCGAAAGCTTCAATTGAATGAATTAAATGAGCTTCGGGATCAAGCCTACGAGAATTCTTTAATCTACAAAGAGAAAACAAAGAGGATTCATGACTCTAAGATCAAAAACCGCGTTTTCAACATTGGTGATCGAGTCCTCCTCTTCAATTCTCGATTAAAGATTTTCTCGGGCAAATTAAAAACCCGTTGGTCTGGGCCGTTCACCGTTGCTCAAGTTTTTCCATATGGAACCGTCGAGTTATCTCAAACCGACGGTCCCAACTTCAAAGTGAACGGTCATAGGTTGAAGCATTATTTTGGAGGGGACATACCATCCATGGTTGTCCCGGATCTCCAAACTTTCCCCATGGACAATTAAATTCGGGGTCAAGTCAGGCTCGTGACTCGGTCAACAAAAACAAGCGCTTCGTGGGTGGCAACCCATGCTTATCATTCTATCTTCTTTCTTATTTCTAACACTAAGTGTGGGGGAGTTCCTCTACTTGTGCTTTGTTGTTGTATGTTTGCCTTTGTTTTCAGGATTCCCGTAGATCGTGATGATTGATGCGCCTGTTTTCAATCCAGCCGCCCAATATCCGATCTTTATATTTATGTTTATCCAGGGATATCTTATTAATCCTTTTTGTGAAAAAAAAAAGATTTCGTTTCCACACTTAGCTAGTTGTATTTCCTTTTTACGTTCTATAGTGTCGGCTTAGGCCGGTACTTTGAATATTGAGGGCAATATTCAATTCTAAGTGTGGGGGGGAATTCTTGCGAATTTTGACCAAATTTTAAATTTTTTTTTCACATATTGTACCTACTAGTCCCCTAGCACCCCGTTTTGACCAAAAATTTTTAAAATTTTTATCGTATTTTTCGTCAAAAAGAAGTGCTTGGCACAATAAAAATAATTTGCTAAACATTAATACTTCGGTATTAGTAGAAGTTTAGACTTGATTAGGCTAGAACAAGGGGAATCTCGACTCTGCTAGAGTGTTGATCTAGCTGCTACCCTTAACGTTTAGGCTAAGTTTTTACGAATTGTGCAAATGAAAATGCTAAGCGTGGAGTAGTTGGTTCTCTTTAGAGCTTATATAAGTAATCTATGGCTTTTCCTCCCAGGAGCTCCTAATCTGACTAAAATAAGTGCTATTTTCAAACTTTTGAACGCAAAAACCGTTTTTGTTAAGCAAATAAATTTTTATGCAATCTTGATTTAGAATACTAGTTCAAAGTTTTATTTAAATTTTGGAACAAGCATACTTTTGTAAACATAATAAGAATGCAAAATGAAAGTGAGACGTTGCTTGAAAGTTGCAAAAGTTAAAGTTTTAAGTATGAATAAATAAGTCCTAACCTTCGGTTCGAGATCGGTCCTTGGATCCTTATTACCAAAAGGCGTTTAGGTCTTGGCTACCCTCTTGCACCGGCCCTTGGACCCTTAATTCTGAAAGGCGTTAAGGTCTTGGAACTCTCCGTTGTAACGGCCCTTGGATCCTTTATTCCGAAAGGTGTAAGGTATTGGAATTTCCCCGTGAAGCTCCGTAGTTTATGGTACAAGAATGAGTTAAGTAAAAAATAAAAAATTAAAAAAAAAAAAAAAAGTGAAAAAGTGATAAAAAAAAAATGTTTATGTTTGTTTATGAATAAGTGTGAGAAACTTGCTTCTTCTTAAATTTAAATCGAAAGTTGAACTAGTGTTCGTCAAAATTGTCTAAAAGTTGGACGGTGATTTAGAAATTGTTGACTTCAAAGATCCCGTGAGCTCCGATACTATTCTCGAGGGTGTAAAAACCTAGCCTCCTAAGTTTACTAAGGACAAGCTGAGAAGAAATTCGCTACATGGAGTGATCTCACCTTTGAATCTCTAATTTCTAAATCATTGTCGGTTTTTAACCCTAATAAATGTCGATTTTTACGATCAAAACTTTGAAAACGAGCACACACACCTAACTTATGAATAATTGTGGGAGTGAAAAGTTAAGTCTCGGCTTACATAGGTTGCTAATATAAGTAGCGTTAGCATTTTATAAAAACGTTTGCACAAGGGTTTTAGACTTAGTTGGGAAGTATAAAAAGAGGATGACGATTACAATTCCCTGGAGTCACCCATTTTGTGTGATTCCCGTTCCATGATGCCATTTTTGATAATCAAGCATGTTATTTACGTTTTATCTTGTTTAATTTACTTGCATTTTATAATAAAGTCAAAACGGGGTGATATATTTTTGGTGACCTTAATATTTTTTAGATCCTTTCATTACTTCATATGATCGGATTGCTAGGGACTAGCAATTGCTTAGTGTGGGGGATTGATGAGTGGCCTTTTACTCATCATTTTATACCCGAAAAACCCCACAAAAACGACCAAAAACACCCAAATGGACCATATAATGTTACAAATATCCTTGGATTGTGTTTTATGTGTTTCAGGTACAAAAGGATTGAAAACGGGGCAAATACGGACAAAATCGAGCTTAATTTGGAAAAGAGCTCAAAAGCCGGGACCCGGAAGAAATTCACGAGTTTGGTTCGAGATAAAGCTCGAAGAATCCCAAAACGACCCTTGGATTATTTTTAGTTGGCAAAATTGGCCCTTGTATTGACTTTGAAGAAATGGCAATTATGGTCCTTGGAGTTTCAAGATTTACAACATTGGTCCTTGAGTTAAATACTACTTAGCCTACTACTAAATCCTATCCGGATCCCTTAAACCCACTTGTACCTCAACAGCCCACCACTAAACATAATACCCAAAGCCCACTTAGAATTAACTATACCCAGCCCATACACCCCAAAAGCCCACACCCATTTTTAGTTAAACAAAACCGGGTCTAAACACACCCATACTAACTACTTGGTCAAAATCCCCAAATTGGGTCAAACAATCCCAATCGAACCCTAATCACTATTCAACCATCTTCAACCTCACTTTTCCCATTAATCCCTCGTTAACCACTCAACCATCACTCTCACCCTCCACACCAGTCCAAAAGATTCACATGGGCATGCCTCTGGTCCCCCCTCCACCTCAGCGATCTGAAGCAAAGGTATCATCTAACGGCTCAAGGTGAAAGTTGTAGAGACCAAGTTTTAATCCAAGGGTCAGCAAAGAAGCACAAGTGCACGAAGGGGAACACACTCACACAACAAACACACTCATTCTAGGGTTTTTTTTTTTATATTTTTTAGTATAAATAGGATAGTAGAGAGCCATTTGGTTCTAGGTTTTATTTTAGCTTTTTTTTAAGGTACTTTGTTATTTTTAATTTCAGTTGTAATTTACTCTTATTTTAATTTTAATATCAGTTTTTCTTTTTGAAAGTCCAATTAGTGTAGCTTATTTTATCTGCTTATTATGTTTTTTTTATTTTGCTTATTTGTTTTGTTTGGTATTTGATCAGTTTTGTGGTATGCCTATGTTGTGTTTGTGGTATGCCTATGTTGTGTTTGTTAGGGCCTATGTTGTGCTTGACTGTTTGTTAGTTATTAAATCGATTGTTAGCATTTAGTTATCACTTGGGAAGCATTAAGCTGGTCTAAATTCACTAGTGTAAGATGTCTGTAGAAGAATTTTAGCTAATTTTTAGTACTTTGAAGTTTTCAGTTGGTTAGTTGAAGTTTAGGTGGATAACTGCTTGAACCTGCTTAAGTGAGAGATGAGTAGTCTTATGATTTTAATTGTGTTCTGAGTTTTATGATTTTAGTTTGAGGTGGTATTTTGTTCTGAGCTTACTTTAGTGTGGCAGATCTTGAGAACCTTTTTGCTTATTTGATGCTTGTTTCTGTTTTTCATTGTTCTTTGTGGTTTGGATTCTTGTTTTTAGTTGTATTGTAGCTTATTTCTAAGTTTTTAGCTTATTAGCTTGTATTAGCTTATTTACATTTTGCCACTTTAGTTTTTTTACTGATTCAACAAGAAACTGTTTCTGAGCTTGTATTTGATTTTCAAAAAAGTATCTCAGTTTTATCATGTTGCTTATTGATTAGTTCAAGAAGAAAATCAACAAAAAAAAAAATACTTAACAAAAAAAAAGTGACAGGACTGGGGTTCGAACCCCAGTCTATTGCCTCACACACACAATGCTTTACCAAATGCCCTAGGACTCTTTTAAATTATATATTTGAAACTTTTTTATTTAACATTTTTTTATTTTAGCTTATTGTAGACTGTTAAGCTTATTTTTAACTTATTTCCAAAAGCTGTTTCACTTTTTACATTTTTCTTAGCTTTCTGGTAGTTTAAAGTATTTTAGAAAAAAATTTCAGAATTTTGTTTTTCCATTTAGTATTTTTAATCAATTATTTTCTTTTAAATCGTTTTTAAATTATAAAAAATTATTAAAAAGTCAAAAAAATATAATTCCTTTTTTCAAAATTTTCTTTTATCAGTTAGGACGTAGGAAAATTATTTTGGTACTCGTAGGGTTAATTTTTAATAGATTTGACGTTTTTACTCATTATTAGTTTCCGGTTTACGTTACGTTATTTTCGTTTTAAGTAGAGATTAGTAACCAATCAGCCTTCGTTATTTCAAGCATTTTAATTCCGAACCCCAAACGATATTCTCAATTTCACGCCTCGTTGGGACCTCGACCCGGGTATTCACTTATCCGGTTATTAAATCGATTGTTGTGTCGAACCGTCGCGGGTTGACTTTTCTTTGTGAAGAGGTTTAGCTTGTGACGCGTTTTTGCACGAAAATCACCCTCTAAGATCTTCAAAAGTCTTAGTCCTTCATGTGTCTTTTTAGTCAGTGCTGAAATCTTGAGGATGAAAAGTGTTTTAGTGTCCAGGATGTGCAATTCAGAGACTCTCTGAAAGGAAGGCTCACCAAAGGCATCGGTGAAGAAGATCCCATGCTCAGGTTATTCAATTACTTTACCTTCTCTGAATGAAACTCCCTCGGGAGGTTCAATGAAGACCGACAATGAACTGTTCAGACTCTGAGGAGTGGTGGATCTTTTCTTCTTCTTTACTTGGGATGAAGACGTAAGAGGGTCCTGAAGAGTTAGAGGTTTTCTGGTATCAATCCCTATGAACTTTTTTTGTTCCCTGATTTCTTCAAATCTTTTTCCATAGTTGACTTTAGTTCAATAGCATTTGCCCCTTTCTTCTTGTTCAGGAAAACTAACAAGTACAGCTAATAGTTATATCTTAATTATATTTTTCAATGTGTACTTATAAGTCGTGCTTTCATTTTAATATTTATAATCCCTTGCATCTACAGATTTTTTGGTAATACATTTAAATTAATTTAAGTTTAGTCATATTTTAGTTTTTCAACCCGTGTACACACCGTTATTAAACGCCGATTAGGTGGGACAATGATTAAAACTAATAATAATATTTTAGTTCTTTTTTTTTTCGGTTTGAAAGTATGATTAAATTTTGTTTTAATGTTATTGTTTGGGTAGTATAATTTGATATTTTGACATAATTCAAATTCATAGAATATAAGTATTAATATATGTTATAATGAATCTTGTGCACATACTAAATAACGTGCACTTTGACTAGATATTTATAAGGGAAACTGTAACACCCCCATCCGAGAACGGGTCAAATGTCACATTTATGGCGTCAACTGAGCGTACGCAAGCGGAATACTTTAATATAATAAGGTTATAAAGGTAATTCTAAGGAAATAATAAAATACTAAGTCTGAAACATAAAGATTTCTAAAAGGAATTACAAATCCAACTAAGTCTAAATGAAAAGGTAAACCAAATCTCTAAGTCTAATCCAAGCCAAAAGCAAAAGGGGAAACTATCATCAGGGTAGTCTACTAAGAGCTCCTATGCACTCTTCACTCAAATCCCAGCTTCCCTCCTTAACCTGCCACATAAAAAAGAAATGCGGCTGAGCTTAAAAAGCCCACTGAACAGATATAAACAAATGAATAACTAAATGTAAAAAAAGTAACTGAAATGAAGTCATCATAACCTGCTGAACCAGGAAGTCATAAGTCATAAGAATCAAATGGAATAAGGGACAAATGAATAATAGAGATAAGAAACAAATGAATCAAATGTCATAAGAGTCACAGGAGATGAAGTATCAAAGATAGATAAGGAAATGCCCAGGAGCTCGAAACATATACCTAAACATGATACATGGATAGGCCAATTAGTCAAACATATAAATATCTCCTGTAATAATAATATGTACATGGAGGCTGCAGACTCCATGCACCAAAAGTGAAATGGGGTGTATGGCACACACAAGTCCATCACTAAATCAAAACACAACTAAGTACCTAGGATGCATCCATACGCTCCCTGCAAAATAACGTCATACCCATATACACAAGTACAATGACGAGTATATATACATATGGAATTAATAATAATAATCAAATGCTAGCACAAAAGGGAACGCCATGGATTAATCACACCTCCACAGATAGTGTCATGCCATTGGTGTAACACCCCAACCCGAAAAGGGCCTAAGTGTAACATTATGGTGTCACTCAGAACATATAAATGCAAGCGGAATACTTCTTCACTAGTACAGATTTGGCCTACGGTCACACATGTGGTATTTTGAACGGCCACACAATAACTTATTTGTGTGACTAAATGTACCAGAATAAAATAAACAGCCACACTTGATCCGACTTGTGTGACCATTTCGGAGTTACATATGAGGCTACAGCCACACATTTGAATAT
This sequence comes from Artemisia tridentata subsp. tridentata, assembly GCA_021014915.2. Lineage (NCBI taxonomy): Eukaryota > Viridiplantae > Streptophyta > Magnoliopsida > Asterales > Asteraceae > Artemisia > Artemisia tridentata. The sequence goes on from CP139506.1 coordinate 393,038,717, forward strand.
TTTCGTGACTATACGTATCTGGTAAAAATTTTTTTGATTTTTTATTAACTTGTAATTTGGGACGTGTGACGGATACAAATAAGTTTGAAAAATTAGTCACACTATATATATATATATACATATGTGACAAATATATGTCACACAATTGAAAAGTGTGACCAAAATCTATATATGGTCATACGAAGTAATTATGTATGTGGCTAAATCATATACTCAAGTTTGTCACACATTATTTAAACGTGACTGCTAGTTTTTGTTGAAAATTTAGCCACATATGAATTTGAAATGTGTGACAACTGAAAAGTAAGTTTGAAGCATTAGTCACGATATGCATTTAAAAGTGACAAATATATGTCACACACTTGAACAGTGTGACCAAATGTCATATATGGTCACACTAAACCATAGGCATACATGATTAAGTATGACCAAAATTCGATAGATATGGTCTCGTAAGTTAATATGTGTGTCTAAAGTTTAGTGTGTGTTTGCCTGCCAAATCCTAATGTGTATGGTCACATTTAATTGTATCAGAATCCTGTGACTATAGGCTATACCATAGTCACACCATATCACAAATGTATATCTAAATTATGTTTATGGCCACGTTATAAGGGTATTATATGTGACCAATACATTCAAAATAGTCACACTGTGAAATATTCATGTGACTATTATTTATAGCAAAATGTGAACTCAGTTACCATTTCCCTTGATATTAGTCACATTGAGTGTTTGTGTGACTAAATTCAAGATGTTACATATGGTCATCACATGAAGTATTTATTTAGGTGTCTAAATCATAGAGTCATATTTTGTCACACATTATTTAAGTGTAGTCACAATTCGATACATATGGTCACACATTTCTGATAACTTATGTAATTATGAGGGGTTAGATATGGGATTTTATAGTCTATCTAGTTTAAGTCTAATTTGATATTCACTGAATTGAGTTCAGACTATTAGTCACGACTCTTCATTTGCCCCATTACAATGTTGGGATTTTATAGTCTATCTAGTTTAATGCAGTAGTATGTAAGTATGTTACTTGCCCCTAGGAACCAGGTTACTTGACTTTCTAAAGTCAATTTTCAACTTTATAATGAAGTAACATGTTACTAAAGTGCCTGCAAGTGCATATACATGATAAATGGAAACTGCAAATACAATACAGCTTGACTGCAAGTGGATATATAACAGTGAAAACCGCAAAAAAATTCACTGCCATTGAAAAGCTTGACTTTTTTGAGTCAAAATCCATTACAACAGGCTAAATTACAGAAACAACTATTTAATACTAAAACTGCTAATCATCTAACAGTACTAACTTAACAATACCAGCAGTAACCTTACACTTAGCCTTGAGCAGCAGTCTTAACTTCAACCAGCAGTCTTAACTGTTACACTAGCAGTCTTAACTTGCAGTATGACATGCTTCACTTGGATTTTCGTATAACAATACGTTCACAGTCGGTTCGATAGTAGTCACTTCGTGATTCCTTGCCCATGTCTTGTTTATTTACACGTGGCAATATGTTTTCATTGTGCTCGTGAATGACTGTACTAAACTCCTCATCGACTTCGTCATATGTATCTTTGTAATTCTTGGTAGGTGTTTTAAAGATAATGGACAAATTTTTCTGTGCATGGTCTTTCACATAAAACACTTGTGTTGCTTGTGACGCTAATATGAACGGATCATCCTTGTGGCCTAAAGTATTCAGGTCTACCAACGTATAACCAAGAGTATCGTGTTTGACCCCTGAGTTTTGCGATTAACCCAATCACATTTGAAAAGAGGAATTTGCCTGAAACGGTGATCTAGTACCCATATCCCTTGTAAAACCCCATAATAAAATGATTTTCTTGTGGTTGCAATTTCTTTGGATATGTGAAGATCTACTGCCTCAACACTAACCCCACTGTTCTGGTAAACTATGCCATCATTACTTTTCGTACGAAATGTATACACGTTGATGTTATACGCCTCGTATTTCACTATGCTGGCGTGTGGTCCAAATGATATCCACCTCACAGTTTCTGATACACTATCATTGGATATCGCTATCTCTCTCTGAACCTGAATTTCATTACAAGTATATATTACATTTAAATTGCAGGAATAACAAACAAACAATTAAATAATAGGAGTGTTTGGGATAATAAAATGGTGTGCTGGTGGACCTCTATCTAATGTCATATATAAGAGGGACAATTATGATGATAGCAACAAACAAACAATTATAAACAATATACGAGTAATTACCTCTTCGCGTAACCACTTAGCAAAAGATTTACTGTGCTCATTCTCCAGCAATGCCATTTTTTTACCTGGGTTTTTTCTTTTCAAAACTTCCTTGTGTCGCCTGAAACAAATAAATGTCTTTGATTATTATATTTGATAGAACATTTTAAGCAACGAAATCAACATGTGTTAGTAATACTTACTCGATATACGGTTGATGCGCGTGATGTGTCGTTGCGGTTTAGCAGTTTTAATGCCTACTCAAGTTTTAAATTTATATTTAGCCGACTTATCAATAACACACACACTTAACGAGCAGTGTACCCGGTCAGTATGAATATAATGGTAAGTAGAGTGTCGATCACTAAGAGTGGAACGTATTATCTAGTTATTCTAATCAGTATTTTAATATCCTAACGCAAGGGGGTTTCAGCCTGAGAGACTGGCACGGTTTGTTTGCAATTAAATAATAAAATAAACCAATAGGTACGAATCAGCAAGTAGCACACACGTACACAGATAGATACTCGAGACAATAAGAGGGCTGTCCTTATGATTAAGTAGATTGTCACTTGTTTTATTGATAGCTTTATATGAAGTGTATGTAGTTAACCCTTTCTCGTTGGTCCTATTCTTATCGGCGAGTAAACCCTTAATGATTACTTATGTCTAAAAGTTATTCCTAAGTGATCAATTTAGTAATAACCGTGGGAGCCACATTATGTCCCGCAGTCAAATGCCCGCAAGCCACTAATAAACACAGAGGTTATCAATGCACTAATAAGTAGTAACCAAAGACATCAACATATAAACTTTAATTGATGGGAAAGCAAGTATTAAAGGGAGTGCAATCTTTCGTTGTCACATTACACAAGCCACCAATCCTGATGAATTAAAGTTTGCTAACACAATAAAACAAAACTACTTAATGAATTAAACACATGCAGCACCTTCTTACAGCTCTTGTATCTTTGATTTGGGTGTGTCTTGTGCTGCCTCCTTGACTGAATTCGTCCTTGATTTCTCCTGTTCGGTCTTAGGTTTAAAAACTTTGGAACTCTTTAATTCGTCTGGTCTACGGGGTATTTATAGTTTCTGTCTGAGGGAAGATGCGGCGCATCTACTAAGTAGATGCGGCGCATGTACTTAACTTCGCGTGGGGTCCAAGATTATAATATTCAGGAATATTCGTACACCGCCAGAAGATGCGGCGTAACTCCATGATTAGATGCGGCGCATGTCCTCTTGTATCTTGGATCGTATCTGGTGATATCTTGATAGAGATGCGGCGCATGTCATGAGTGAGATGCGGCGCATCTGGAGCAGATTAGTCTTGATCTTCTTCATTTCAGTAGACTCTTAACTTTATGCATGTTTTGCTCCATTATTAGTCCAAAATCACTAAGTTTCACCAAATGCTTGTTTTTACCTGAGAATTACAAAAGTAAACGATTAAGTATCAATCCTCATACATAATATAGTAAAACAAGTCAAATTAATAGGATAAATGATAGTAATAAAATGTACTTATTTGAGTTCATCAAATATCCCCCACTTGAACTTTACTTGTCCCCAAGTAAACCTTAGAATTTCTTTTATGAAAATGTATCCTAAAAGATGTTAGGATTTATTTTTATATTTAAGCATGTATTCGTTTATTTCATAATCACACAACTAAACACTTAACGAATTAGAAGTAAAATAAAATAAGTTGATAAAAGCAAATCTAATCGTTTAACTGTCCAGTCGTGACGAATATTCTATCATAAGCTTGGCAAGTATACACATCTCCTCCACTAAAGCTAAGGAATAACAAGTCTAAAGCGGTAAAAAGGGTTTTTAGGCTTAAGGGTTAATTATTCTTATTTACTATCGATCTCAAATTCCAGAAAAGGTGACAAAATCACAAATACATGATCGAATCCACGAACACGATACTTGCAATTGCTCAAATCCTTAACTCTAATAGGCTAAAGATAGGTCCAAACGTCACCAATAATAATATATCAAAAAGGGCGACAAAATCATAAATACATAGCCGAATCCACGACTACGATACTTAAGATTGCTCAAATCCCCAATCTCAATAAATCAAAGGTTTGGTTGGATAAAGAATAATACAGGGTATGGATAACATTTGGGATATAAATTGGTGTAAAAATAAAAATAAACAAAACAAATAAATTAAAATCCTAAGTGTGGTTAATCACTATCCCAACCATCCCATGAATAAGACTCATATCATCGAATAACTCACGCTTTAACACTTGAAACACACGCTTTAGGTAGACACGAATTATACTCAACAAGATCTTAATCAAAGAATAAACCTTAATTGACGTTCCCATAACTGCCAATTCTCATTCAATCCATAGATATAGTACAACAAATAGTGGTGATATCGACCACTTACATAACTTTACATAAGTTGGTTTAACAAACATCCAACTCTCCCTTTTTCTTTTTCTTTTCTCAATTTTTTTTTTTTTTTTTTTTTTTTTTTTTAATTTAATCATAAACATAGATGTGTAAAATTTCACCACATCACTATAACTTTCTTTCCGGATAATTTTTTTTATACTTTTCATAACTTCAGAAATAATGGTAATAGTGAAAGTAGTAAACACACGAAAAATAAACTCAAAGATATACAATATTTACTTTCACTCCAATTGCATTGTGCAATTTCCCGACCTAACCAAAGATAATGAATTACGCACGCGAACACAGGTAATGTAAGGAAACACACTTTGCCTATAGCAATTAACCAAACCACGGACTTTAATCTACAAGGTAGGCTAAGGTGTAATGGTGTAACGAAACATTTTAAACATAGGTGTAAGAAACGAAAGGAATGGCTCTGAGGGTTTTTCTAGGGGTATCTTACTCTAAAAATGAGAGTAACAAAAGGTTTATACGGGGGTTAACTAACCAGTGTAGTTAGTTAATAACACATAACATATAAAGGCTATTTGGGTGTAATCCTAGAATTTTACCAATTTAGACAAGTCATTCCAATTATATAAAATAATACTCATTATGGTGGTCTCGAATAGTATACAAGCCAAGTTCTAAAGTTTACAAGTCACCGGCACACTCATAGATTTGTGAATTTTGAAAAATCACAATTTTTGAAAATAACGTCATGTGTGCAGCTATGCAACTTAGATCTTAAACAAAAACATGCTAAATTTTTTTTTTAAGTTTGATATATTAAGCACATTTTAAGCATAATTTTTGAAAAAGTTTAGGACAAGTAAATGTTAAGTGTTCTAATTCTCCAATCCCCCCACTTAAGTTAAACAACGTCCTCGTTGTTTGTATAAAAGGTTAAAAACTGGAAAATAAAAGAATTAGAACAGAAAAACTCCCCTGAGATTTGCTCGGTATGATCCTCCATTAGTATAAGAGCAAAAATCATCTTTCTTGTGGATTAGAACGTTAAAGCTTAATACTTGATGTATCCACAGGAAATCCAGGAAACTATAATACCACCAACACTTTAAAACACACCTAAGATAAGAAAGGTTCAAACTTGCATAATACATTAGTAGTTAGGAAAAATAAAACTTAAAAATTAAAAATGAAAATCATCAGGTCAGTCGATGCGCCGCATCTTATGGAAGAAGATACGCCGTATCGAGCCTGGAATAAATACGGATCAGAATAAAGATGCGCCGCATCCTTAACCAGGGATGCGCCGCATTAAAAATAAACTGATAAAAAGTTTTAAAGTCGAAAATAAAAATGCATAAAAATTAAAATAAGATATGACCATTGCAGGAGATGCGTCGCATCTCAGAATTGAGATGCGCCGTATCCTCATGCGGGCCTGACTGACTCTACACAGAAAACAGAAAAATAAAAGATAAATCCGGGTTGTCTCCCGGTAAGCACTTGTCTTTATTCCAGAGTCTTCAAGTTAGACTCACGTTCAGCTCAGCAATAAGTCCTTGTCACGGTCCATCCTTCGTCCTTCATCCGAAAGATTTTCCCGTATATCTCTGCGACGTTTTCTTCCGTTCGACTTAATCTAGTATAACTCTTTGTCTTCACCGCAGTATAACATTAGGACCCAAAGAATATTTGATGATTTTAAATTTTTCAGAAATAATCATGGGTGGCTCATTGTAAGGAATCCCAAGTAGTTGACACTTTCTTTTGGTGAACTCTTCCTCGTCTTTATCAACAAACTTAAAATAAGGATCCTTAATCAAATAATCATCAAGTTCTTCAATCAACGACTTATCATTATTATCATCTTGAATCGCCTCCCATTCTCTTTCCAAATCATATTGTAACCGTCGACTAAGCTTCGTGAAATCATCAAACTGTTTATGCACCCATTCCCAGAAAGTAGTATCCGATGTCCCCTTAAGTCTCTTCAAGCGTTCAATTCTGCCCTTTTCTTGTAAAGCCTCCGATTTTTGTGGGCAGTCTTCAACATTATCGTACCACTCATAATCTTCAAAGGTTACATCGTTTCCAACCCGTTTCATCCCAATTATACTTCCCCCATTACAGGTTCCGTCACTTTTATAATCGCAGGTCGGCCAAACACTACTCCCGTCCTTGAAAACGAAGGGTGTACAGGTGTGATTAATGTGCTCAAATTCCCATGGTTTATCCCAAACCCATGGTACTTGGTCATTCCATTCATAGTACCAGGTGTTTTTGAAATCGTCATAAGTCTTAAATCCTGGTAGATCTCCAGTAAGCACATCATCGTCGACTTGAAGAAGGTAGTTAAATTCCTTGAACTGCTTGCACAAGGGTGTCTCATAATCGAACACATCAATGTCAATCCTGAAAAGTTCTTCAATGCCCTCATTGATTGTTGAATTATGAAGTGACGACCCATAATCGCTTTCTACTTCTTCGTCTTCTCCTCTCATCCAATATACCCATAATGCATCCTTAGTAGCACGATCCATGCTCTTATGGTTATTAAACTTACTAGACAACCATTCTGAAAAATCAACATCGTTAGGATCGTGGTTAACGTCAAAGCAAACCTTTCCAATCATATTCTTTTTTATCTCCATGAACTCGTTAAATTGCTTCTTAAAACTCCGAGTCAACCATGAAGTCATAATCTCCTTGACTTCATTTGCAGGGGCAAATTCCGGACTACCATATTTGAGTTCTAGCCAATCATTGAGGGAGAGGTCTATCAATCTTACCAATCTCCCATGAAATAGTAACTCCGCCAAAGCATAATTCATGTCATTATCCTGATAGTTCTCATTCAATCCCCAGTACTGTTCGGAATAAGGCATGTAAGAGATTTGGGCATTGCCTCCACCACAGCTTTCGTTGCTTGAATCCATGTATGCAAGATAGAATTTCCCATCATCTTCTTCGATAGTAGTCCAGTTCAATCCTTCGGCTTCAATGATAGGCCATAAGAGCGACAATTCTTCTCCAGTGTACCTCACAAATACATCATAAGAGAATACCTCTTTGTCAATGTTGCATAAACGCATGAATTCCTTAAAAGCAGCTTCAAGAGGAGTCTCCCAAGAGAATAAATCTGCATCGATCATGAGTACATTGAATGAATCTGAAAACAAGCATTCCTTAGCAAGATATCCGTTAACTGACATGTCTTCCATAGCAAAATCTGTCATCCAAGGTAAAATCATCAGTAGGATTTGTTCGCTAGAAGAGAAATTAATGAATATAGAAACGGATATAAGAATAAAAATAGCTGATATCTGCAGACGATGCGCCGTATCCGAATAGTTGGATACGCCGTATCTTAATACGTTAAAATTTAATCAGACTTTATTCAGAAAATAGATACGCCGCTTAGAATATATGAATGCGCCGTATCGAATTAATTAATCAAAAATCAGCTTATCTAATTAAAATTAAATGCGTCGTATTAACGAAAGTTAATGCGCCGTATTTTCGTTACGTTTAAAAATACAAGATTTTTGATTCAGTAAGATGCGCCGTATCGACAGAGATCGATACGCCGTATCTGTTTAATAATTCGCAAACTGTTTTTAATTAAAATAATAGATACGCCGTATCTGCTAAAGCAGATGCGTCGTATGGCGTTAACGTTTAGAAAATTTTTTTTTATCAAAAACAGATACGCCGTATCTGCTAAAGCAGATGCGTCGTATTACTTTATCGCTTAGAAAAATTTTCTTATTAAAAACAGATACGCCGTATCTTGGGGAAAAGATGCGTCGTATCGAATTAATTAAACGCGTTGTATTTTAAAAAAAATTAAACGCAATACGCCGTATCTGAGAGATCAGATGCGCCGTATCGTTTGATTAAACACACAAACAAAAATAAACACACAAAAATAAAAGAAAACAATTAACACACAATACAACAAATATGCAAAATAGTACAATGATGCAATTAATCTAATAAAAAGAAAAACCTAATTAAAATACTAATCAAATTAACAGATAATAACAATTCACTCCCCGGCAGCGGCGCCAAAAACTTGATGCGCGTGATGTGTCGTTGCGGTTTAGCAGTTTTAATGCCTACTCAAGTTTTAAATTTATATTTAGCCGACTTATCAATAACACACACACTTAACGAGCAGTGTACCCGGTCAGTATGAATATAATGGTAAGTAGAGTGTCGATCACTAAGAGTGGAACGTATTATCTAGTTATTCTAATCAATATTTTAATATCCTAACGCAAGGGGGTTTCAGCCTGAGAGACTGGCACGGTTTGTTTGCAATTAAATAATAAAATAAACCAATAGGTACGAATCAGCAAGTAGCACACACGTACACAGATAGATACTCGAGACAATAAGAGGGCTGTCCTTATGATTAAGTAGATTGTCACTTGTTTTATGATAGCTTTATATGAAGTGTATGTAGTTAACCCTTTCTCGTTGGTCCTATTCTTATCGGCGAGTAAACCCTTAATGATTACTTATGTCTAAAAGTTATTCCTAAGTGATCAATTTAGTAATAACCGTGGGAGCCACATTATGTCCCGCAGTCAAATGCCCGCAAGCCACTAATAAACACAGAGGTTATCAATGCACTAATAAGTAGTAACCAAAGACATCAACATATAAACTTTAATTGATGGGAAAGCAAGTATTAAAGGGAGTGCAATCTTTCGTTGTCACATTACACAAGCCACCAATCCTGATGAATTAAAGTTTGCTAACACAATAAAACAAAACTACTTAATGAATTAAACACATGCAGCACCTTCTTACAGCTCTTGTATCTTTGATTTGGGTGTGTCTTGTGCTGCCTCCTTGACTGAATTCGTCCTTGATTTCTCCTGTTCGGTCTTAGGTTTAAAAACTTTGGAACTCTTTAATTCGTCTGGTCTACGGGGTATTTATAGTTTCTGTCTGAGGGAAGATGCGGCGCATGTACTTAACTTCGCGTGGGGTCCAAGATTATAATATTCAGGAATATTCGTACACCGCCAGAAGATGCGGCGTAACTCCATGATTAGATGCGGCGCATGTCCTCTTGTATCTTGGATCGTATCTGGTGATATCTTGATAGAGATGCGGCGCATGTCATGAGTGAGATGCGGCGCATCTGGAGCAGATTAGTCTTGATCTTCTTCATTTCAGTAGACTCTTAACTTTATGCATGTTTTGCTCCATAATTAGTCCAAAATCGCTAAGTTTCACCAAATGCTTGTTTTTACCTGAGAATTACAAAAGTAAACGATTAAGTATCAATCCTCATACATAATATAGTAAAACAAGTCAAATTAATAGGATAAATGATAGTAATAAAATGTACTTATTTGAGTTCATCAACGGTTGAATTTCATCTGTATTTTCTATTACATACAAATGTGCTTTCTGAAAGGATTCTCCGGAAACTTCACTTGATTTGCCGGCCGACAATGGCTTTCCGTCCTCATCTTCATTGGTTACATGTTTATCAGCTGGGATACCAATAGTTTTCATGGTTTTATGATATTCGCTAAAAAACTCTATTGTTTCTTCCGCGATAGTTTCCTCAGCAATGCATCCCTCTGGTCTATTTCTGTTTCGCACATGTCCTTTAATAACCTTCATACATCTTTCGAAGGGATACATCCACCGAAAGCATATAGGACCACATAATTTTACCTCCCTAGTTTGGTGCACAGTCAAGTGTATCATAATATCAAAAAATGATGGAGGAAATAACTTCTCGAGTAGGCACAGTGTCACAACAAGTTCTTCTTGCATCTTATCTAGTTCTTGCAAGCTGATTTCTTTCCTACAAATAGATTTAAAGAAAAAGCAAAACCTGATAATAGCATATTGTGTGGGCGGGTGCATGACTGAATGTATAGCAATGGGCAAAAACTCTTGCATTAGCATGTGATAGTCATGCGATTTAAGGCCAATGAGCTTCCTATCATTTAGGTTGACCAAACTAGAGAAATTTGAACAATAGCCTTGTGGTACCCTGATGTTGCTTAACGTTTCACAAAAGATGTCTTTTTCACCATTCGTTAATGTGTAACCTGCTGGAGATAGTGTTTTTTTGTCTGCTTCTTGCCTAGCAAACAACTTTTCTTTTATCCCCAACTCTTCCAGATCCAGTCGAGCATTCATTCCATCTTTTGTCTTTCTAGGAACATTCAGCAAAGTTCCGAGTAGACTCTCACCAACATTCTTTTCTACATGCATGAAGCCAATACAATGTAGAACAGAATAATGCCTCCAATACCTTAGCTTTCGATACCAAATGTTGAATTTCTTCCAATATGTTTCATTTGCTTAGCTTGAACTACCCTCTTCTTCTGTTGTTTTCCTATTCTGCTTTTTAATCTTCCCACCTCTGTCTCTGGTATCATAACTCCAAAAATTACAAGGACTTACAAAATTTAACCCAAACAATAATCTAAATACAATACATATCCAAAGCATAATGTCTACAATCATAACTCCAATAATGGAATCTAATTAAGGGTAGGTCCTCTATCTTCTACTCTCAACACTCATGCCAGCATCCCGCTTATAACCTGCAGCAGAGAAAAGAAAATGCGGCTGAGCTAACGCTTAGTGAACAGATATAAACAAATGAAAGGTAATAAGCGTATACGAAATGAATAAGCGAATGAATCCAAGAGAACCTGCTAAACAAGATTTCAAACAGAATATGGAACATATGAAAGGAATCAAAGCATAATAATGAATATAAAGTGGATATCAATATCAAAGGAAATGCCAAACAAATCTTATAACAAATTATACTTTTAGTAGCTAGCTCGATGTACCGAAAAGTGAAATGGGGTGTATTGCACACACTCAAGTCCATTCACAAGCATATATCAAAATTGAACAAAGTACCTAGGATGCATCCATACGCTCCCTTCAAAACAGAGATACATATGTCAGTTCTAGACTAAACATACATATAATAGACATGGGCCAGGTGCGCTATATATAGCAATATAATCAAATGGGAACGTTGTGGACAAAAACCCACCTCCACAGATAGTGTCAATACCATTGGTGCATCAATGGAAAGGCCATGGACTCCCCATGACTGGCTACAAATATGGGCAACATAATAGGCATAGTACATGCAATCTAATGATAAGGGATAATTATAAATTATCCAACTCAGATAATAGCTATATAAATAGAATATAGCATGAAACAAGTAATCAAACGAATAACTAAATAAATACGGATCAAAGCATAACAAATATCAGGAAATAATGAGTCATGAGAAATCCTTAAGGATAGAGTACAATCAGATTATATAATTATGAAAATCATTTAAATGTTGTTTTCATGAAAGTATTCTTTTAAAAGCCGTTTTCATAAGAGTGACTAAACCTTCATATAAAAAGTGGTATTACCTCGTATTCAGAGAAATCATTTTAAAAATAATATTTCTCAAAACCATCATTAAGATATATGTTCAAAAAGGTTTTTCATACAAGTCATAATATCTAATGGATTACAAAATACTCAAAGGATTCGAATACTGAAGTCACAGAAGATAACGAACGAATCAAATCAGACAAAACAACCAAACGAATATCAAATGGATCATAAATCAGAATATCAAACATCAAGGAATCAAGTTATGGGATACCCTTACTGAGAAAGGACGAAATATCTGTACCTTATGAAACGCAAGCAAAAGGGCAAAAGAAAACAAGAAAGAGGATCACTCCGACTTCACCGGATCTACATAAATTATAATCATATATTACTTATACGCTCATTTAATATCATAACGGATTTTTAATGCTTGTTTTGAATCACATCCTCATATTTAGGGTTTACTTAAGTTAAGTGATTAATACATAGGTTTAAGGTTTCATAATTAAGGCATAACTTAATTAGGTTATAAATGTAATATCAAAATAGGTTTAGTCGAATATGGAATTTGGTTAGACTGAGTTAACAATCATGACATAGGTTTTATATGTGTTTCAAATCAATAATTAATCTAGTTAAGGTTTAAGTGTGTCAAAACAGATTTTAGGTTTAGAATGCAAATCTGACTTAGTATCTTATGAATTTATAGACCTATCAACTGAGCTCCTGAGGCTCTAAAACTTTTATCTATGACTCCTACATATGTCTAGTACTTCCCCTAATTTTTTCAGATTTTATTACTAAGTGAAAGTACCCTTTCAAAAATCGTTTTCCCAAACCTACCCAGAAAGTGCACTGTAGGTATACCCCGAAAGTTTGTACGTACTTTACCCATTTTAACCTTTCAGAAAAATCCATAAAAATTCCAGTAACTAATATACATCTTAAATATTCCCCTGCAATAGTTTTGGCTTCTCATACTTAATATTCTATGAAATAAAAATCATAAGGACCGACGGATTTTTCAAACTCAAAATACAGTTTTGACACTTGAATTCCCAAAAATCAAAAGATTACTCTCCCGACCTCCAAAAATTATGAAATTTGATATCCAGATCGCACACATCCTGAATTAAGTTTTAGATTCAAGAGTCACACAAAAATACGTTAGCATCATTAGTTTAGACCCCATTCAATTTGACTCAAATCTGGACAGCTTGTTCAAATAAGATCACAACAACCTTCCAAACCCTTTAAACCCTTATTGACCCAAGCGAGACCACAAATCCAATTCCACTTAACACGAATTTTAGCAACATGTTTTAATCAGGTTTTAGTCACCCTCCTAACATACAACTACAACCCACACAATCCATGAGATTAACGAGCCAAAACCGTTCATAATTCCCACATAAAATCATAGAAAACTCTTAACCCTCTCGTTATTATGTACCATCTAGGGTTTCCATTTTTTTACACTTCAATTAATGTGCCATAAAGGCTGATATTAGGACTTGTATATGTTGTGATATAAGTCGACTTAGGGCTGGAACCAAGGACACCAAAACCAGATCACAAAACCGCGACACAAACAATCACACAAGGCGTATAATTTCATGATTCTATGTACGATTTCGTGTGACAAATTAAGTGAGGCAAACAATACGTTTTCAAACGTGATTCAAATGATTTCTTTGCATGATTTTTAGTCTTGATTAAACCTGGTATATTTCGAATGAAAAGAGAAACAAAAGAAATCAAATAACCTTTATGTCGACTTGGAGAAAGAAACCGAAATGGGGAAAAATTAGGGCTCGGACCACACAAGGAAAACTCCAATGTCTTGCAAACTCTTGATCACCAATCTTCTTGCTTCTCCTCTTCTTCTTCTTGGCAGCCACGAATAAAGAGTCTGCTTTTTTATATTTTTTTTTCTTCTGGTCGTTTGTTAAGGAGAGAAAAACAAGGATAGATACGGTTCAAATAATAGGGCAAAGTGTGTTTATGTTTTAGGAAAGAAATAAATATAATTGATTTGATTTAGGCGTGAATTGGGCTACAAATTAGGGGGGATCCATTTGATTTGTTGTAGCATAGGATTAGGATTAAGGAACTTAGGAGATTTAGGATATTATTTAGTTATTGGTATTTAATTTATAACTTAAAGTTTTTAAATGCCATATGTTGATGTTTATTTATGAAAATTAGTGTGTGTACAAGTTTAATACAATCAGTCCACACAACTTATTACACGGGTGATATTCTTCCATATGTTGTGTCGATTTTGCGCTTGTATAGTTTAGGGTTTCGTATTTTCCAAAACTTAAATTATAACGTAGTTTAAGGTTAAGTCGAATTCGTATTTAACGTTAAAAGGTGTCACATAACTTATTACAAAACTTAGTTAAAAGTTTAAATTAGACCTAAAATTAGAAATCCAAATTTTAGGGTTTATAACTCTTCCCTTCTAAAAAGAAATTTCGTCCTCGAAATTGAAGTAAATAGGTCAAACGGAAACGTACCAAATCACGAAAAGAAATAAAAATGTTTAACTCACTCGGATTGACTCTTCTAAAAGGTTTTAATGAATGAAAAGGTTTTCTCATGACTTGGTCCAGACAATCTAGGATAGCTTCAGGCTCTCCAACAAAATAAATCATAATGAATCTGATCTAAAGACTACGAAACATATATGTAACAGATGATAGTTGTAATTTCTCAAAGAGATACATGAACTGTAACATGATTATGAACATGAGACAGATACGAAGGAAATGCTAAACGGTAGGAATTCTCACCATTTTTATCTAGGTTCCGAATGAATCAACGAAGCATACAAACAATCAAACGAAGCTCATATCGAATTATCGAACGTACCAAATACCTAACGAAAACGGCCGAATATACGTAGTGATAAGGATGAACCTATGGACTAACGAATCGCTGAATAACTCTCCATCATATGCCAAAATGTTTAACACTTCTGTACAGAGACACCCCAAGAATACACAATCTCCGGTCTGAAATTTCAAAGTTCTCCTCCCACAACGGTAATTGTTCTATTCGTCACTAAAATCAACTCCGGAATTTTAATAAACAATCTTCCGACCTTATTCCACTAAAAGGTGCTCTACACTTCCGTTCATACATAAGTCTGAAAGGATTCACTTGCCATCAGCTTGCCATCTTGAGTCTGATCCCTCAAGCCTTCTGCAGATCTTCCCAGAATTATGAAGTAAGACGCGGATCTCAAACAAGATCACTGCAGGTGTACTATCTAACCAAATAATCCCTAGCTTAAAGGTTTCTGCCAACTTGCTAAATGTCTTTCCACCAGAAGGTCTGCTCCAGATCTTAATTCATCATAGTACAACTAAAATGAATAAAGAAGTAAAAACTGTGTGCCTTAGTTAAATAGTTTCCTCAAGTCTTCAACACAGATCAAAATCTGCCATACAAGAATTTCCTCCAATCTTACTAACAACCACCACTGCTGCTAACTCCAAGTTATGCGTTGATTAATTTGCCTCATACGGTTCTAGTTGTCTTGAAGCATAAGCAATAACCTTCCCGTACTTTATTGTAACACCCTCAAATTACCGCAGCGGAACGATAGAGTCAAGGGGGTATTACTTCATAATATAGATCAAGGTATAGAAAACGACCTCTAAATGAGACGTTTCGAAATATTACCATTCGAATTATTAAAATCAGAGTTAAACAAGAAATCCAAAGTATAAAGTTACATAGATGTTTTCAAGATGTATCGAATGGTAAAGATAAAGATATAAGTCTCCAAGTATGCAAATGACTCAAAGATCCATGCATCTACTATCGCCTTATGACCTGAGATAAACATGCTAAAAAGTGTCAACCAACGGTTGGTGAGTTCATAGAGTTTAGTTAGACTATAAAGCATTTGAATAAAGATTTCACAGCAAAGGCCTTGTAAATCCACTTAGTCCCAAACCCCGCCCATACAAGACTTGCAACCTGTGTGTTTACAACCCACTGCTAACATAGTATGCATATGTGTATTCCGGATTATATTCACCCAAGGTCGCGTCATTTTGGACATAAGGGCGGGGACACCTTCCCAAATAGTACGTGGCACCTAAGGTCGCGTCATTTTGGACACAAGGGTGGGGGTATCTTCCCACAGTAGTACTATCAATACCTCTCCAATGACTAGGAATAGAGTGTATATGAATAGTTTAAGACACAAAAGCATATATCGTAATAAGACTACACCTCGTATCTAGAAAGCGTAACGTATTATAAATGTTTTGAATAATTGCATCACAAAGCAAATCATGTATTTGATAACCGAGTAAAGTAATCTAAACATGTATCTCCCCCAAGTAGTTTAAAATGAATAAAAGAGTAAGAGTGGGGCTATGACTCACCTTAGCTGTAAAGGTCAAAGTAATGCTATGTCAAAAGTATTACGGGAATGGCTCCAACACACGACCTGAATAATAGAGAAGTCTGAGATTTTGATGGTTTAAGATTGACTTGAAGTGAACAATGATTGTTGAAAAGTGTCGGATAACGAATTGGATTGTGATGTGAATGAATGATATGCTTAAAATGCTTAAAGTTCAAAAATAATATTATATATAATATTATCATGTTTTTATGTTTATTGAATCAGTAAATATCGTCTCTTCAAAAGTTGGTTGAAGATAAGTTATGTTTAATCCTTAAAATCTGTTATATAATTATAAACGAAACGTTATTTGAATATATCGTACGAAAGTGCACAAGAGGGTTTTAAGAATGAAATTGTAAAAAGGACTATTTACGAATGAATATGTATAAAACAGTGATGAAAAGTATTGAAAATAAATTACTAGTTGGTCCTTGAAGTTATAGTGAATTTACACTTTTAACCCTAATGGTGAAACATTTGCACCGTTAGTCCCTGGTTAGGTTTTAATTACATTATTAGTCCAAAAAGGTTTCAATACTTTTAAGAAAAATGTATTTTTGTCCAAATGTGGAGGGTTGTAAATCGCTCGTTCGTTAACCTTATCGCCTTAATTTCAACTCGCGGAGTTAGTATCCTGGGAGGTCTTCCTAAAGTCTATTTACCATTTTCCATGAATCGGACCCTATGACGCTTAAAGATTGGCTTAAAGTAGCGCAGTCGGGTATTATTTCAAAATATGTGATTTTAATACTTTTTCTAAAATGAATTTCGCCCAAGATTGCGATGCTGTAAATCACTCGTTACTAGACCTTGGGATTCGTTTCAAGTTCCTACGGGTAGTATTCTAGCTTTCCACAAGTTTCGTGTTTTAAGTTTTTGACGAAAAAGAGTGCAAGGCGCTCTAGATCGGGCTCAAAGAGGCTGGGTCAGGGCTGTTTTTCAGAAAGTGGCTGTTGCCGTTTGGTTAAAATGACATTCGACAGATTTTCATGAGGCTGTAACTCCTTCGTTATAGCTCCGTTTTACTTGATTCAAAGGGCAAATTTTAGAGTGCTGTGTCATCTACGCTTCTCTTAACTACCATGGTCCGCCAAACTAAACTTAGCATGTTCGTAATTAGGTCTAAACATGGTAACCCATAAAATATGCATCGACACAGATTATTATTATTGCCGGCAGATTCTATATATATCGTCATAACCTCAAACGGTCGTAACTTATTCATTATGGGTCCGTTTTTAGTGATTCAAGCGGCCACGTTTAGCTTATAAAGTCTATATTCTATTATTTTAGTCAAATGTTACAAAACCAAAACCCATGTTGCTATATTTTAAGTTTTAGGACAGCAAGAATATCAAATCATTATTTTTACATTTCAACACTATATACATGGTATAATCAAGTGAAAACATTATAAGTATGGAAAAATAGATTCAAGAAGCTTACTACACCAAGAAATGGTGTTGAGGAAACAAGTTAAAATGGACTAGGATATGAAGACTAAATACGTGACATGTTAGAATGATGGCAAAAAAATCGAGATTAACCTTGATGCTTTTGAATATGGTTCGAATTGCTAGAGGATGCTCTTGTTTCCTTCGACTGATGTAGCAGGAGAGAAAAATGTATGAAATGGGTTTAAGTGTGAATGAGTGAGTGATATATATGTATAAGTATGTGCATGAACCATGTTTAATGTGTTATAATAGTCAAGTTGGGACAAGTTGGGACTTATATTCGTTTGGTGGCAGGAAGATATGAGTTTGAGAGTGAATGAGTGTGAATGTGAGAATTAAGTGAATGAGTTTGTTTGTGTTATGTATGTGTATATGCATGTATACATATGTCGACATATATGACATTAAGGGCAAGTTGAGATGATTAGGGGGACATCATTTGATTTGTGGCAGAGAAGGATAAGATTTGAGAGAATGTAAGATTTGATATGTACTCGATTTATAGGATATTAGGATGGGTGTATAAGGTTATGGTTCAAGTGGTAATACATATGTATATTCGACATGTTTAAAAGGTCCAACAACATTGAATCGTGACCAAATGACTTAGAGATGATGTGATAACGTTTGTAGAATCATTTATGTCAAAAACAAGTGTGAATCACATAAATAGAAATTAGTTTAGGTCGAATTGGTGAAGTTGAGTTGGGTTGTATTCGCGTCGAAGGGTGTTTACTATAGGACTCGTTCATGTACCAAATGTTCGAATTAAGTAAAAAGGTTTGTCACTCTTGAATCTTAGGAATGTAGAGATTGGAACCATGTAAAAGAAAGCATAGCTTATGTGTTGAATTTTTGAAATAAAGAGGCCAAGTAAATGAGGTTGAGTCGAGTTGTATAAAAGAGAAAATAAGGATTTGGGCTGAAATTTGTATGGGCTTGAATAGTAACAGGACTGGTGTAAGAGTTATGGATCCGTTTGGTTTTTGTTTGTGTATTGGACTGTCGTGGCGCGTGTGTGAGCTCGTTTCAAAGTTTCGTGAATAACGTAACAACGTTAGAATTATAGAAATGTAATTAACAAAATTTTCAAATTTTGCTCGTAAAAATGGCTAAGTGAATAGTAACGACGGGTCAATACTAGATTAACGTTCACTAATGACTAGTGAATTCTACGGGTTGCTACAGTACCTACCCCTTATCTTGAATCTCGTCCCGAGATTGAGTCTGCGTTATCTGTTGAAAGATGCTAACGAATAGTCGATGTGTAAAGTTTAAAGTAAACATGCTAAATCTTACGTATCTAGGGTAGAATACTACTTGTCTAGGGAAAATGTACCCATTGTTTTTTAGCTGCATCCAAATGACCCAAATAGAATGCTCTACCACGAGGTGGACTGAGATGGACTCCAGGGTTTAGGTTATTTCCTTCAATTGCCAGAGCTAGATTTCCTTGTCTCTGCCCAAGTGCCCTATTCAACTTAGGACACATATTTATAAGGTGATCCGGGCTGTTACATTCATAGCATGTCCTTTGATTATTCTTCCTGTTGCCTGCATTTCGTGGTGCTTTACACTGATTCGTAAAATGACCTAGATGATTGCAGTTTGTACACTCACGGCAGGGCACAGACCCCGGGTGATGATAAGTACATTTAGTACACTTAGGATGTGAACCTACATATCCTTTCTGACTAGTACTAGTGGCCATAAAGGTTCTTGTTCTTTTGTTGTCAATCATGGGGACCATCTGCTTGTCTGACTCATTTGTTCCTTTCATTTTATCATTGTTCCTTAAAGTTCCAGTCCTAATCATCTCATCTGTTAGAGTCCTTGCTCTTAATATTGCACTCTAAATGGTAGATGGCTCAGTTGCTTTCACAGTTCCACGAATTTCAAGGACAAGACCGTAGATGTACCTCTCGATTCTCTTTGATTCAGGGGTAACCAGATGAGGAACTAGTTTTGCTAACTCATGAAATCGATCTGTGTAGGCTGCATGATCAGCTCCTATCATAGTGTGATGACAGAGTTCACCTTCCAGCTTCTGCATTTCATTGTCCGGACAGTAGTCCTCTTTCAGTAGTGCCTTAAAGTCGTCCCATGTCATACCTATAGCTGCTTCTCTGCCCCTAGCTTGAATCTGTGTGCTCCACCATGTTAATACTTTTCCTGATAGCGAGCAGGCAGAATACTTCACCTTCTGATGCGTTCCACAGCTACTGATGTCGATCACTGACTCCATCTTTTCAATCCATCGGGTATACTTTAACGCTCCTCCTTTACCGTCAAACTCCATTGGCTTGCATGCCGTAAATTCCTTATACGTGCATCCAATTGTGTGGTTGTTAGTATCATTCCCACCTACACCATGGGTGTCGTCATTTCTGCTTCTGTGGTTTCCCGAGTTATTGATATGTTTGCCCACCTGGGTGATAATAGTTGGAAGCAAGGTTTGGAGCTGTTGAGCGATGATGGCGGCAAAATCAGGATTTCCACCGTCGTTGTCATCATTGTTACTAATGTCGCGACCACTTCCTCTACCTCCACCTTCACTAGTCCTTCCACCCCTTAGTGTTGCACCTCCTCGGTTAACGTTGCGGGCTGATCTCCTTGATGCCATTGTCTCTACATGGAAGGACATTTAGTGAACGTCAGAGATGATGGAAAACTGTTGATTATCCAATCTATACTTAACATTCTCACAAAACCCCGTCACTAACTGTTATCCTAAAGGGGTGCCAATGCCGATTAACGTACGCATGGTTACATATTTCCACGTGAGTCGAGATGCATTTATAATTATGTTGGCCACCATAATTATAATTTCCTCCTTTCATACGTGTACATATCACCAAGCACACATATCTCGACTTTACTTAAAGGGTGAAAAGGGTCGGGTGATTATCTCTCAGAAAATCCTCGAGCAAATTCATCAAATTTTTGCGGCTAAGTGATAACCTTTATTTAACTTAATCTCATGTCTCATCAAACAAGAACTGTCACAAGATTAAGTTAAATAGCCAGTTATCACTGAGCTCCACACTTTTGATGACTCGACCAAATTCTGAGATTTTCCCTATCATTACAATTACTATAACATCCAACAGCGTGGATAATAACGGAAAAAGTTCTACGTATGCAAGGCGATAGGGATGAGAGTCTCAATGCATATAGTAGTTATAGTCTAGGCACCTAAATGCAACTTAGTTCTCTATAACCAAGTCTCTGATACCAATCTGTAACACCCCCAAATTACCACAGCGGAACGATAGAGTCAAGGGGGTATTACTTAATAATATAGATCAATGTATAGAAAACGACCTCTAAATGAGACCTTTTGAAATATTACCATTCGAATTATTAAAATCAGAGTTAAACAAGAAATCCAAAGTATAAAGTTACATAGATGTTTTCAAGATGTATCGAATGGTAAAGATAAAGATATAAGTCTCCAAGTATGCAAAGGACTCTAAGATCCATGCATCCACTATCGCCTTATGAGCTGAGATAAACATGTTAAAAAGTGTCAACCTGTTACACCCCGTGCCCGATTAGACCAAAAATTTAAAACTTTTGCGCGGAAACGACTTCACATTAACGGACAATTTGTAACCCTTTGACCATTTACAAAATTATATGAACATTAAGACTTTGGGACCCTTTTTAACTAGAACTAGACTCATTTGCCTTTTAAACGATAGTTGGTACGACCACCAATGACTTACGGTTTGCTTTGTACAACATTTAGAAAGTTATCAAATCTGAATTGAAGTAGCTACGCCGTAGTTTTAGCAACACAAGGGTTACGCCGTAACTACAAGAAGTAGTTACGCCGTAACTTAAATACAATAAAAATGGGTTGCTACGATGTTGTAGTTACGCCGTAACCCATAACATGGTTACGCCGTAACTACAACCCTGCAGCAAAACCTGCACATTTTAACCTTTACACACCCAAACCGTTCAATACCATTTTGATGCTAAAACCATTTCCAACATCCTTCACTTTGACATACAAACTACAACAAACATACTAGACATACTCCAAAACTACTTGACCCGTTACATTCCAAATGGGTATAAACACACTATAAGCTAACACCCCTTTTAACTTTTACCATAAACACTTATAACACGCTTGACACATCGTTTGACCCTCAAATCGTCATGACCACTTTGACATACATTTTGACACACGACTACACTTTACAATCGACAAAAGACTCTCGGGGGTACAACCTTGACACTTGAGCTCGGTATTCTATACTAAGTTCCTAATGGCAATTCACCTATCAATCTGCTTCTAATTCCTTAGGCTATAGTCCAAGTACTTCCATTTCGCCGCACATAAACCTACAATAAAACATTGACAACTAAAAGAATAAGCTTACGCTTAGTAAGTAAAACGATAATCACATACCATCATACTTCAATCAAACACATAAGCATCACATATATCCAAACACTTACTTAGCAACTCCACTTTCCCATTTCTTGCATAAACACCTAACATCACTTACTCTCACCACCAAATTCATCACTTAGATCATACTCATTCTAGCATATAAGCACATATCAAGTCTCTTATCACTAACCACAAACATACATAACACATACATGTTAGACATCCATATAACACATGCCATCATCATTTTACTTACCTTAGTCCAAGCTAAACAATACCAAGAACATCATCATCATCATAATCTTCCATCATCATCATCATCATCATCTTCTACAATTAACCAAAACTTGTGATAGATTGTAACTAGGAAGGACTATAGGCACTTGTCTTCATCTTCTTCTTCTTCATCCTTGATCAATAACTAGTTTTTCCCTCTCTTTTTTCCTTCTCTCTAAATCCGGCCTTTCCCACCCTCAATAATTGTGGATATCTCTAGAATTAGCTAGTTATAACTAGTTAGGTGGATCTTTGGTTAATTGGCAAGAATGGTCCCTCAAGTCCCTTTCTTCTTATTTTAGCCACAACTAACTTATAACACATAATTAACACTTGACAACTTAGGTCCTTCTAGTTTATACCTCACATTTCATATTACTACATTAGTCATACTTTGACTATTAATTTGACTACCGGGTTGACTTCCACATAACTTCGTTGACCAACCAATCGCATCCAACTTTAGCATATTTCATCTAGGGTGGGGCCTACTCAAAACCGGGATACGGGTCTAACACGACCAACGGTTGGTGAGTTCATAAAGTTTAGTTAGACTATAAAGCATTTGAATAAAGATTTCACAGCAAAGGCCTTGTAAATCCACTCAGTCCCAAGCCCCGCTCATACAAGACTTGCAACCTGTGTGTTTACACCCCACTGCTAACATAGTATGAATATGTGTATTCCGGATTATATTCACCCAAGGTCACGTCATTTTGGACACAAGGGCGGGGACACCTTCCCAAATAGTACGTGTCACCCAAGGTCGCGTCATTTTGGACACAAGGGTAGGGGTATCTTCCCATAGTAGTACTATCAATACCTCTCCAATGACTAGTAATAGAGTGTATATGAATAGTTTAACACATAAAAGCATATATCGTAATAAGACTACACCTCGTATCTAGAAAGCGTAACGTATCATAAATGTTTTGAATAATTGCATCACAAAGCAAGTCATGTATTTGATAACCGAGTAAAGTAATCTAAACATGTATCTCCCCCAAGTAGTTTAAAATGAACAAAAGAGTAAGAGTGGGGCTATGACTCACCTTAGCTGTAAAGGTCAAAGTAATGCTATGTCAAAAGTATCATAGGAACAGCTCCAACACACGACCTGAATAATAGGGAAGTCTGAGATTTCGATGGTTTAAGATTGACTTGATGTGAACAATGATTGTGGAAAAGTGTCGGATAACGAATTGGATTGTGATGTGAATGAATGATACGCTTAAAATGCTTAAAGTTCAAAAATAATATTATATATATATATAATATTATCATGTTTTTATGTTTATTGAATCAGTAAATATCGTCTCTTCAAAAGTTGGTTGATGATAAGTTATGTTTATTCCTTAAAATCTGTTATATAATTATAAACGTAACGTTATTTGAATATATCGTACGAAAGTGCACGAGAGGGTTTTAAGAATGAAATTGTAAAAAGGATTGTTTACGAATGAATATGTATAAAACAGTGATGAAAAAGTATAGAAAATAAGTTACTAGTTGGTCCTTTAAGTTATAGTGAATTTACACTTTTAACCCTAACGGTGAAACATTTGCATCGTTAGTCCCTGGTTAGGTTTTAATTACATTATTTGTCCAAAAAGGTTTCAATACTTTTAAGAAAAATGTATTTTTGTCCATATGTGGAGGGTCGTAAATCGCTCGTTCGTTAACCTTTTCGCCTTAATTTCAACTCGCGGAGTTAGTATCTTGTGAGGTCTTCCTAAAGTCTATTTACCATTTTCCATGAATCGGACACTATGACGCTTAAAGATTGGCTTAAAGTAGTGCGGTCGGGTATTATTTCAAAATATGTGATTTTAATACTTTTTCTCAAATGACTTTCGCCCAAGATTGCGATGCTGTAAATCACTCGTTACTAGACCTCGGGATTCGTTTCTAGGTCCTACGGGTAGTATTCTAGCTTTTCTACAAGTTTTGTGTTTTAAGTTTTTGACAAAAAAGAGTGCAAGGTGCTCTAGATCGGGCTCAAAGAGGCTGGGTCGGGGCTGTTTTTCAGAAAGTGGTTGTTGCTGTTTGGTTAAAATGACACTCGACAGATTTTCATGAGGCAGTAACTCCTTCGTTATAGCTCCGTTTTACTTGATTTAAAGGGCAAATTTTAGAGTGTTGTGTCATCTACGTTTCTCTTAACTACCACGGTTCGTCAAACTAAACTTATCATGTTCGTAATTAGGTCCAAACATGGTAACCCAGAAAATCTGCATCGACACAGATTATTATTATTGCTGACAGATTCTATATATATCGTCGTAACCTCAAACGGTCGTAACTTATTCATTATAGGTCCGTTTTTAGTGATTCAAGCGGCCACGTTTAGCTTATAAAGTCTATATTCTATTGTTTTAGTCAAATGTTACAAAACCAAAACCCATGTTTCTATATTTTAAGTTTTAGGACAGCAAGAATATCAAATCATTATTTTTACATTTTAACACTATATACATGGTATAATCAAGTGAAAACATTATAAGTATGGAAAAATAGATTCAAGAAGCTTACTACACCAAGAAATGGTGGTGAGGAAACACGTTAAAATGGACTAGGATATGAAGACTAAGTACGTGACATGATAGAATGATGGCGAAAGAATCGAGATTAACCTTGATGCTTTGGAATATGGTTCGAATGGCTAGAGGATGCTCTTGTTTCCTTCGACGGATGTAGCAGGAGAGAAACATGTATGAAATGGGTTTAAGTGTGAATGAGTGAGTGAGTTATATGTATAAGATGTGCATGAACCATGTTTAATGTATTATAATAGTCAAGTTGGGACAAGTTGGGACTTATATTCGTTTGGTGGCAGGAAGATATGAGTTTGAGAGTGAATGAGTGTGAATGTGAGAATTAAGTGAATGAGTTTGTTTGTGTTATGTACGTGTATATGCATGTATACATATGTCAACATATATGACTTTAAGGGCAAGTTGAGATGATCAAGGGGACATCATTTGATTTGTGGCAAAGAAGGATAAGATTTGAGAGAATGTAAGATTTGATATGTACTCGATTTATAGGATATTAGGAAGGGTGTATTCAATTAAGGTTCAAGTGGTAATACATATGTATATTCAACATGTTTAAAAGGTCCAACAACATTGAATCGTGACCAAATGACTTAGAGATGGTGTGATAATGTTTGTAGAATCATTTATGCCAAAAACAAGTGTGAATCACATAAATAGAAATTAGTTTAGGTCGAATTGGTGAAGTTGAGTTGGGTTGTATTCGCGTCGAAGGGTGTTTACTTTAGGACTCGTTTATGTACCAAATGTTCGAATTAAGTAAAAAGGTTTGTCACTCTTGAATCTTAGGAATGTAGAGATTGGAACCATGTAAAAGAAAGCATAGCTTATGTGTCAAAATTTTGAAATAAAGAGGCCAAGTAAATGAGGTTAAGTCGAGTTGTATAAAAGAGAAAATAAGGATTTGGGCTGAAATTTGTATGGGCTTGAATAGTAACAGGACTGGTGTAAGAGTTATAGATCCGTTTGGTTTTTGTTTGTGTATTGGACTGTCGTGGCACATGTGTGAGCTCGTTTCAAAGTATTGTGAATAACCTAACAACGTTTGAATTATAGAAATGTAATAAACAAAATTTTCAAATTTTGCTCGTAAAAATAGTTAAGTGAATAGTAACGACGGGTCAATACTAGATTAACGTTCACTAATGACTAGGGAATTCTACGGGTTGCTACATGTATAAAGGCATAACCAAGCCTCTTCTTGAAACGTCCAAAATTGGTACTCACCTTTAAGTAGAGTTAATTTCTGTTTTAGCTTTTCCAAAACTCAGTTCTCATCCCAACTAAACCTCTCTCCTTTTCTCATAAGCTTCGTCAACGGTAACGCCAGTCATGAACATCTTCCACAATTCTTCTGCAAGACTCAAAAGGTTCTAACTTCTATAACTATCATCGGTCTTGGCTATTTGGTGATAGTTTCCATCTTCCCAGGATCCTAATAATGCCATCAACTAAGAACGCCACTTGTCCCAACCAATATCACACTTTCAGAATATATAAAGTTTCTTCTTACGCAAAGTTTCCAACATAATACAAAAATGATCCTCATGTTTCTCCTTCGTCTCTGAATGTACTAAAATGTCATACTATGACAAATTTGTCCAAGTACTCACGAAAGGCACGATTCACCAAGTCCATAAAACAGTCGAAGTATTAACCAATACAATTGGCGTCACTAAACTCATAGTGATCATAACGAGTACGAAAGATAGTTCTAGGAATATCTTGCTCTTCACACGTAACTGATGATGTCCAGAATTTAAATCAGTCTTAGAGAAGACTTCTCATCCTAAATTTGATCAGATAGGTTTTCGATTCGAGGTAATGGATAATGGTTTCTAATAGTAATACGGTCCTACTCCCAGTAATCAATATACCACCTCATGCTACCATCCTTCTTCATCGCGAATAAAACTGGAGCACCTCACGGCGATACGCTCAGACGAATAAAACTACTTCCTAGTAGTTCTTGTAGCTGCTCCTACAGTTCTCTCAATTCAACTGGTGTTATTCGATACGGAGTTTCAGAATCAGGCAAAACGTTGCTCTACTCAGACAGAATTTAGACTCATTCCACTTACTGTTCTCAGGCACTTCTCAAAGACATCCTATGATCCCAATAAGTTCAGGTTATATGATGTAATTATTATCACGTTGGCCAGACGTCATAATACTTGCATCATATAAACATGCCTTTATTGATATCATATTCTACCTCGAGTCGTGACTAAACAATCTCTCAGTACCAGTTCAAATCAACTTCACACTCTGGTGTAAACCTTGGTAGTTCGTTCAGGGACTACATCGAAAAGTTCAGATTGCAAAATGACTCTCTCAAGGTGAGATCCAGCCAACGGTGTACAAAATAGGTGCTAGAAAACTTCACAATCGTGAAAATAACGTATGAGTTTCCAGGGTAGTAATGATAACAACGGGGTAACCAATCAGAAATCATGGTAAAAAGAATTCAGGATGTTCGAATTGTCAAAGGTGTACAGTATGACAGTAGTTATCATCTTGATGTTCAATCAACTAATCCATACCAGAATAACATCGAATTTTATACTCTAGAGAAAGACATATCAGAATAGTGGATCTTATCATTCAGAAGGGAGGGAAACATTCCCATACTCGTGGTTAATCACCACAAGATTTCTCATATGAATAGGAATGGGTAAAGTAAATCTAATAGTGTAGGAAGACATAAATATGCTTAGCAAAAGTAGAGAGATCACAAAAGGTGTCAAACACATCATGGTCATAAGAATTCTCAGAATGATCGAAAATGCATCTAAATGATTAACAAATGAATCAGAGGTTAAGGTCAGAATCAGAAAATAAAGCTTATACAGTGTCAGGCATTACCACCTAATTCTCAACGCATTCTAAACTTACTCGGCCACAAATCTTAGGTTGTGCAAAATAATAAGTTTCTAATCTCTAGAAAAAGTGATCTTAAAAGGGCTTAACTAAAAGTAAGGCACGAATCAGAGTGATGCGGAAGCAATGATACTTAAACAAATGTCTTATAGTCTACCCAATCCTCACCGGTCATAACCTAAGTTTCTTCAGAGTGGAAATCATAAGGCAAATTCTCAATGGTTGTTTCATAAACTTCTATAGTGCAAACCTAAGGGCCAAATCTTTCACAGGTCATAACTTAAAGTACTATAGGTCGAAGCCTAAACTCTGATACCATAATTGTAACACCCCAACCCGAAAAGGGCCTCAGTGTAACATTATGGTGTCAATCAGAACATATAAATGCAAGCGGAAGACTTCTTATTAAATACTAAGTCAAGAATTACAAGGACTTACGAAATTTAACCCAAACAATAATCTAAATACAATACATATCCAAAGCATAATGTCTACAATCATAACTCCAATAATGGAATCTAATCAAGGGTAGGTCCTCTATCTTCTACTCTCAACACTCATGCCTAGCATCTCACTTATAACCTGTCATAGAGAAAAGAAAATGCGGCTGAGCTAACGCTTAGTGAACATATATAAACAAATGAAAGGTAATAAGCGTATACGAAATGAATAAGCGAATGAATCCAAGAGAACCTGCTAAACAAGATGTCAAACAGAATATGGAACATATGAAAGGAATAAAAGCATAATAATGAATATAAAGTGGATATCAATATCAAAGGAAATGCCCAACAAATCATATAACAAATTGTACATGGAGTAGCTAGCTCGATGTACCAAAAATTGAAATGGGTTGTATTGCCCACACTCAAGTCCATTCACAAGCATATATCAAAACTAAACTAAGTACCTAGGATGCATCCATACGCTCCCTTCAAAACAGAGATACATATGCCAGTTCTAGACTAAACATACATATAATAGACACGGGCCAGGTGCGCTATATATAGCAATATAATCAAATGGGAATGTTGTGGACAAAAACCCACCTCCACAGATAGTGTCAATACCATTGGTGCATCAATGGCAAGGCCATGGACTCCCCATGACTGGCTACAAATATGGGAAACATAATAGGCATAGTACATGCAATCTAATGATAAGGGATAATTATAAATTATCCAACTCAGATAATAGCTATATGAATAGAATATAGCATGAAACAAGTAATCAAACGAATAACTAAACAAATACGGATCAAAGCATAACAAATATCAGGAAATAATGAGTCATGAGAAATCCTTAGGGATAGAGTACAATCAGATTATGTAATTATGAAAATTATTTAAATGTTGTTTTCATGAAAGTATTCTTTTAAAAGCCGTTTTCATAAGAGTCATTAAACCTTCATATAAAAAGTGGTATTACCTCTTATTCATAGAAATCATTTCAAAAATAGTATTTCTCAAAACCATCATTAAGATATATGTTCAAAAAGATTTTTCATACAAGTCATAATATCTAATGGATTACAAAATACCTAAATGATTCAAATACTGAAGTCACAAGAGATAACGAACGAATCATATCAGACAAAACAACCAAACGAATATCAAATGGATCATAAATCATAATATCAAACATCAAGGAATCAAGTCATGAGATACCCTTACTGAGAAAGGGCGGAATATATGTACCTTATGAAACGCAAGCAAAAGGGCAAAAGAACACAAGAAAGAGGATCACTCCGACTTCACCGGATCTACATGAATTATAATCATATATTACTTATACACTCATTTAATATCATAATCGATTTTTAATGCTTGTTATCAATCACATCTTCATATTTAGAGTTTACTTAAGTTAAATGATTAATACATAGGTTTAAGGTTTCATAATTAAGGCATAACGTAATTAGGTTATAAATGTAATATCAAAATAGGTTTAGTCGAATATGGAATTCAGTTAGACTGAGTTAACAATCAAGACATAGGTTTTATATGTGTTTCAAATCAATAATTAATCTAGTTAAGGTTTAAGTGTGTCAAAACAGATTTTAGGTTTAGAATGCAAATCTGACTAAAGAGTCTGTTTTTTTTTTTTTTTTTTTTTTTCTTCTGGTCGTTTGTTAAGGAGAGAAAAACAAGGATAGATACGGTTCAAATAATAAGGCAAAGTGTGTTTATGTTTTAGGAAAGAAATAAATATAATTGATTTGATTTAGATGTGAATTGCGCTACAAATTAGGGGGGATCCGTTTGATTTGTTGTAGCATAGGATTAGGATTAAGGAACTTAGGAGATTTAGGATATTATTTAGTTATTGGTATTTAATTTACAACTTAAAGTTTTTAAATGCCATATGTTGATGTTTATTTATGAAAATTAGTGTGTGTACAAGTTTAATACAATCAGTCCACACAACTTATTACATGGGTGATATTCTTCCATATGTTGTGTCGATTTTGCGCTTGTATAGTTTAGGGTTTCGTATTTTCCAAAACTTAAATTATAACGTAGTTTAAGGTTAAGTCAAATTTGTATTTAACGTTAAAAGGTGTCACATAACTTATTACAAAACTTAGGTAAAAGTTTAAATTAGACGTAAAATTAGAAATCCAAATTTTAGGGTTTTACAATTGGTGCCTCAATGACATGGTCATGATACCTCCATGACTAGTTCAAATAGCTCTGGCAACAAAATAAGGCAATGATATAAATAAAGCATAAAGGACAATTACTAATTGTCCAACTAAGATAATGCTTAACAGAAATGAATCTCATATCCAACAGAATAATCAAATGAATCAGAATAACAAATATCAAGAAGTCAAGTCATGAGATACCCTTACTGAGAATGGGTGGAATATCTGTACCTTAAACAACAAATGAAATGAAGGAAGGAAAACACAAAGAAACAAAAGCTACTCCCTCTTCAGAAAATCTACACGAATTAATGATCATCTTATTATTTATAGTTCATTTATAAGTCATAACTAATTTTAATACTTATTGCTATACATTATCATGTTTTAGGGTTTATATGTATTTCAAATTAATACTTAACTTAATTTGGGTTTCTCATGTGAATCTGGTTTAGTTTCTTATGATTTTAATGACACATCAAACAAGCTCATGTGGTTCTATAAATTTTACCAGAGACACCTATATATGTTTATTACTTCCCTAATTTTCAAAGATTTTATCTCTTAGTACAAGTATCCAAACAAAAATCATTTTTCAAACCTGGTCCAGAAAGTGACCTGATGGTATACTCGAAAAGTTTGTATTTTATTTAACCCATTTAAACCCTCCAGAAAAAATTCACAAAAACTACAGTAACTAATAAACATGTAAATATTATCCTGACAAAATTTGGGCTTCTCAGACCTTATATTTGTGAAATAAAAATCATAGAAACGAACTGATTTTTAAACTCCAAAATACATATTTGACACCCAATTTTCTAAAAATAAAAAGACTACTTTCACGATCTCCAATGAAAAAGAAACTTAGATATTCAGAAAGTATACATCTTGAACTTAATTTTAGGCTTTGGAATCATGTCAAAACTCGTTGTTATCATCAAATTAGACCTCCTTTAAGGCGGCCCAAAATTCTGGACAACATCATAACCCTAACCCTCCTAATGCCCTCGTTAATTATATATCTAGGGTTTCCAATTTATTAAGCCATATTAATCGTGTACTTAATGCTCACATACAGGTTTCAAAATGAATTCAATTAGGACTAGAATCAAGCTAGGTCGAATAGAACAAGAAAACAAGAATCAAGATTATCAAAACTTCTATGATTTTATGTGGCGTAACATCTTTTATATGTATATGTATCTCGAATGATTGCATGATCAAAAGGTTATGACTTAGATTAGGAAGATACCTTTAGGGCTGAAACAAAAGAGATCAAAAGGAAGAACCACACAAGCCATAGCCACCAATGAATAGATCATCAAGCTGTTACATCCTTCTTCCTTTGATCTTTGCAGCAACAAACGAATAGGTTTTGGTCTTATTGTTTCTGAATCGGTTTAGAGGAGATGGAGATGAATGTTATAAGGTTTTGTTAAATGATTGTGAGAAGAAAACGTGTGAATTGAAATAGGAATGTCGTGTTTCATGAATTAGGAAATTGGGTAAGATATGTGTTATACGTATCCTTTAAAATGATATAGTAGATGATTTGGTCTAATCCTCATATAATAAAACGTGTTAAACCATATAAGGAAAAGAAGTGTGATTTCAAAAGTGAATTTCGTTGGAATTCATGGGCCATGGGTTATAATGGGTCGTGGGTTATTGATGTCCTGCGTTTCCTTTCATTAAGAAATATAGTAACCCTACTAAATAATTTAGTACCAATACTATTTTTGGTTTTAGCTTTGAGTTGCTTCCTGGAAAAATGTAGTACCTCTACTAATATCATCCCTTTTGTACTTTTTTGGAAAACGTGTTGAGCTTTATACAAAAGATTTTGTGTCGTTTATTTTAGGCTAGGCTAGGTTTATAATTTGTATTTTCTTTCATAATATATAGTATACAATACATTTATTCGTTTACTTATACTTAGGTTATAATCCAAATAATTAATAAAAATGTCATTCAAATTTTAGGGTGTTATAGATGTAGTATATATTATGTGTATTGTTACTAGAGACAAATAAGATATAACATGAAAAAATAGAAGCGTAGAAAATCATACTGTAAATCTTTTAATCGAGGATACTCAAAAAACACAAACAAGGAAAATGTTGAGGCATGTGATGCTCACAGTTTCCTTAAGACAAATTCGTCCTCTCCACTGTGCTTGAGAATCATGAACATCTATCTCCTAGGATACAACAACAACGGATAACTCCGTTAGCACAAACGGGTTATCAAGGCGAACCAAAAACGTGTCTTCCCTCTATTACGAACCGTTACACAATGAAGCAAAATAAACGAAATGAGAGGATATGAATAGTATTTCTTGGTATGTTTTTGATATGAGAGAATAAGTCTCAATTTATAAGGAGCAAGAATAGAGGAAAAAGGGACACACTCATTATCAAAATTAATCTCACCTAATGCCTCATGAATACAAAATTAACCTTACATTAATTTTATTCATAATGACATTAGTATGTTTCATGACACAATCAATTGTCATTCAACACCTTATTTGACCAATTTTCCAACAATCCCCCACATGAATGAAATTGATAAAAGGAAACAAATATCAATGACTAGACGTTGTAATAGAGTTTTGAAGTTGATATTTGCATAGGATAGTTAGGTGTTACCCTTTGAACCTTCATTCGTGAAATATACTTAGCCTCTTAGCAGCCAGTACAACTTGATGTCTTTGAACTATCTGTTGTTTATGTAGACGACAATATATATTCACACAAATATCTCCTTGACACATTTTGGTTCTCATAGTTATGTTCGTTATGGTCATGAACATTAACCTGGTTCTGCGAGAGCTGTTAAGAATTGCGCCCCCATAATTCCCTTAGAAGCGACCCCACTTCTCTCTCACATAAGTGATTCCCGATTAATCATTAAAAGCCATATGCTCAACCTCATATTGTCACTGTTATAGGAATGGACTAGGAACTTTACCAACTCCCTTAAATAAATGTGGAATTTATCACTCCCCCATAATGACCTCAGTTTATACAAGTAGGTTGTCCTATTGAACCCAGATCTTGGGATCTCCAGTCAGCTGGGTTATGTTTTCCTTCATATAAACTTTTCAAGGGATTTAGTCCTATTCCTCTTCACGACTTTCTAACTAACTCTCACATTTAGCTTATCACAAGCGGATCCGCAATGTTATTCTATGACTGCACATTGTCAATAGGGATAACTCATGCTGAGAGTAGTTGTTGGATCGACATAATATATATGTCTGTACAATTTGAGTTTCGTTCAACTCCAAATATACCATGCTCCAGTTAATTCTTGAGTATTCCAACTAGGCAAGAACTTCATGTTTGTTGATGTCCTTTTGAACTCTAGCTAGGCCGGAATCCCGTACATGGAATTTATCTCAAGAATTTTGTAGAAAGGTTCTCTCTTCATTGAATTAATCTTGTTTATAAGATTTTTCTCACAAAGATATGACATCAAAACCATTAATAATTTGTCACTTCACAAGTTTCATACTAGTGTATACACACCTTTTGAATGTTTTATGTTAATTATTTACCGTATCATAATTAACAAATTCCACGTCTAGCATGCTATAGACCAAGGAATCAAGCGTATGACAGAAGATGCATCATTCTGATTACTCATAGCTTCATCTACTAACATTCTTCTTTTAGACAAATTACCATGTAAGTCCTACACTTACAACATGTCATTCCATTTCAATTGTGATTGTATAATTACATTTAATCTCTTATCATTATATGATTTTCACGGCTTATTATGTTATTATAATCATATAATATCAATGTGTAATCTTTTTACACAATCAAAATATGTCCAATGTAACAAATGGACAATAACTCACTTTGGATGACAATCACACCATTCAAGTTAGTTACATAAACCAACCAACGTAATTTGTTGTCATCTATATATGCGTTCTTTCTTGACATTTCAAAATGTCCTACACGGTTATGTTCAACTTTTAGTCATTTCTTACACAATGACAAACCATTAGATTATTAGCAAACAAGTCTTTAACAATTGTTCATCTTTCTAGAATAACAAGTAGTTTGATTATTCGCAACAATATTCACAACAGAATATTAGCAACATCCAAACTTTCAATACCCGGTAAAAAAATCGAGCAACCTATTTATTCTCATGTTACAAAATCAGTTGCATAGTGCTACAACACCGCACCAAACAATCTTAAATAGGCACTACTTTGCCACAATATTTTGAACCAAATGAAACAAAAAAATTTGCTTTGAACATTGCACAAAATATCACATAATTCTGCATTAAAACAACCCAAAAATGTTATACCAAACAACTCAAATGTATGCATCCAAACAACCCAAATTTCAGAACAAGAAAAACTAAACCGCTTAAAAAAAATGTATACTAAACTACAAACTGCAATCAAATGATTCTTCCATTTAAGCTCAAACTTTATAAAAATTAAATTTACGATGTTACCTAATCGTTGAAAGAAAATTGGGTGCAAACTCATTTATTTACTATGTGAGCAACATCTTTTTCCATAACTATACACTTGTGACAACAAAGTTGTCTTAAAAGAAATGTTGTACCAAAATACAAGTTGTGATTAAATGGTTTACCCATTTAAGTTCAAGCTTTCCATAAATTCAAGTTTAATGTCTTAGACACGCACTAAAAAAATTGGTCCAAAACTTTATTTATTTATTTATTTATTTATTTATTTTACTATGAGAACAACACATGTTCTTGTGACCACGTATCTAGGACAACAACGTGTCTAAAATAATTTCTATACAAAATTAGAAAATTCAATTGAACGGCTCACCCATATTATCTATAGAAAATTTGGGCTAAAATGCATGCGTTTTTTACTATGCGAGCAACGCATTTTCCCACAAGTGCACAATTGTGACAACAAATATTTTGGAGTCCAAATAACACCAAAATTCGCATTCCGCAAGAATGAGTTTAATCTCAAGTCATGCAACCAATACTAGTTACACAAACTAGTATCATGACAAGATTTCAGCCAACATGCTTTGAACACTTTATTTTTCTATCATAATGTAATAATCTCGAATTTTCACTACACTACATATCACAACCAGTTTGTAGTCTGTCGTTATTCTTCACATGAGATTTTACAAGATTACTATTGCTTTACATATAGTCGTACCATGGTAACAACATCAATAGTTTTTAGTAGATACTTGTTTCACATGACAGTGTCAAATCAAAATAGGTAACAAACTTTTTCAAACAATAAAAGTTTCATATCAAACCCATTGACACAAATCAATACAAAGTCACATGCGTAGTGGTATAAGTGGTCACATAATCAAATGAGGCATTTACACATTCAAATTGATTCGAGTATTTCTTTCGAGATCAAATAAATATAAACTCATAAAACTGCATGTGTACATATCAACTTTTACACTACCATTAATATAATATGTTGAAACCAAAAGTTTTTTTCCCTTTATTTAACAAAATGCAAGTACCAGATTCTTTTACCAAAAGATTAAAGTAGACCAAGTTAAACTTACCCCAAATAATATGTTAATTTTCTTTTCTTTCATGAAATCAAAGTTACTATATCGGGCCTAAATTACAAATATACTCACATTCCACACAAATGAGTTTTATTCCGATTACTATTTACATGACTTATATCATTTACTCAAATCAATATCGTGCCACAACATCAAACCGACAAAATAAGTGGGAGCTTTGTTGATTTATTGAAAAATAAAAGTTCTATAAACAAATGAATCAAATCTCATTGGGGGCCTATCTCTTCATTCAATCAAATAGATTATACGTACGACTTGATTCACACATAAACTATTTTTTTTCCAGTCAATTAAATAAAAATCTACATGTTTTATTCCCATCATAAACTCCAACAATTTAGTTCGGCACATGTATTTTATTTATCAAAAGTAACTAAAAGCAGTTGCAAAAACAAGAAAATAAAAATGATCAATCAGCATTCAATTATCTAACAATCCCTTTCCAAAAAAAATGATATACCAAAAACATAAGGTATAGGAAGACATATTTAACGTATTCTTAAAGAAATGGAGTCCATTCGCAACAATTTCTTCATAGGGGCTGATACGTCAGAGAAGAAAATTACATGGGTCGCATGGAATTAGGTTTTAGCTTCTAAAGAAAAAGGAGGCTTAGGCGTATCGAGTTTTTACGCCCTTAATCGTGCCCTTCTCCTTAAATGGGTATGGAGGTTTGTGTCACAAGATGGCTCTCTTTGGTATCATGTTATTCAAGCAATTTATGGGGATAAGATTAATTCTCATCCAGTTCGATACAGTTCGAATTGGTGCTCTATTCTACGGGAAATGAACTCCTTAAAGG
Source organism: Artemisia tridentata subsp. tridentata (assembly GCA_021014915.2). Lineage (NCBI taxonomy): Eukaryota > Viridiplantae > Streptophyta > Magnoliopsida > Asterales > Asteraceae > Artemisia > Artemisia tridentata. The sequence goes on from CP139506.1 coordinate 393,075,805, forward strand.
TTAAAGGCCTTGATTTCATGTCTTTTTGTTCCAAACGAATAGGGAATGGAAATAATACAAACTTCTGGTTAGATATTTGGAAGGAAGATTCGGCATTTTGCGAGTTGTTTCCTCGTTTATACGCGCTTGAATCTGTGAAGGATATTTCAGTGGCTAGTAAAATGGCGATGCAGATGGACTCTTCTTTTCGGAGACCTGCTCGTGGAGGTATTGAGTTATCCCAGCTCAATGACTTAATCTCTTTCACAGGTATGGTTTCTCTATCATCCGGTCCAGATAGATGGATTTGCAATGTTGCTGGTAATGGCAATTTTAGTGTCAAGATCATTCGGAATCTTATAGACGACCTGTTTCTTCCCTCGTCGGTCGTGTCGACGAGATGGGTGAAATCCGTTCCTATTAAAATTAATATTTTTATGTGGAGAGCGCGTCGAGACTGTCTACCGACTAGACTTAATCTTTCTCTTAGAGGTGTCGTTATGGAGACGGTTAACTGCCCGACTTGTGGTAATTGCGAAGAAGACGTTCAGCATTTTTTTTTCCGGTGTGATTTGGCCCGTGATGTTCTCCGAGGTTTATGCAGATGGTGGGAGCTGGATTGGAATATTTGGTCGTCTTTTTCAAGCTGGAATTCATGGTTCGATTCTATTATTATTGGGTCAAAATTGAAGTCTATTTTGGAGGGTGTGTTTTACGTAGCCTGGTGGTCAATTTGGACTTTTCGAAATCGTCTCCTATATGACGATAAGCCTCCTCTCCGATCGGCGATTATGGAAGACATCAAGTCGATTTCATTTCTATGGTGTAAAAATAGATGTAAATGGTCCTTCTCTTGGGAGGAGTGGCTTAAGAATCCTCAATTGATTACTTTGTAATGTTTTTTCCTCTTCTAGCTCCTTGCTAGTTTTAATAAATCTTCGCCGTTCAAAAAAAAATATATGAAGACATATATCCCTTCCCTCATGTCACCCGAGAAGACAAAGAAACCAAATAAAATAAATTTGATTGTCCAAAAAAAAAAAAATATTTATATAATCATTCACACAATAACTCCCATGTAGGTTACCTACTAGTGATTAATATTTTAATGTCTTTATTTCACTTATGAAACAAAACAGTTTAACATTTCTTCTACGAATAAAAAAAAAAAAAATATGCCGCATTATATTATAGCCTCTAATAGCAAAGAAACCTGTCTTAAGAATGTAGTATATATTATGTGTATTGCTACTAGAGACAAATAAGATATAACATGAAAACATAGAAGCGTAGAAAATCATACCGTAAATCTTTTAATCGAGGATACTCAAAAAACACAAACAAGGAAAATGTTGAGGCCTGTGATGCTCACAGTTTCCTTAAGACAGATTCGTCCTTTCTACGGTGCTTGAGAATCACGAACGTCTATCTCCCTGGATACAACAACAACAACGGATAACTCCGTTAGCACAAACGGGTTATCAAGGCGATCCAAAAACGTGTCTTCCCTCTATTACGAACTGTTACACAATGAAGCAAAATAAACGAAAGGAAAGGATATGAATAGTATTTCTTGGTGTGTTTTTGATATAAGAAAATAAGTCTCAATTTATAAGGAGCAAGAATGGAGGAAAAACGGTCACATTGATTATCAAAATTAATATCACCTAATGCCTCATGAATACAAAATTAATGACACAATCAATTGTCATTCAACACCTTACTTGACCAATTTTCCAACAATAGAAACCGCAAACGTTTGCGTATAATAATAATAATAATTAATTAAATAATAATAATAATAATAATAATAATAATAATAATAATAATAATAATAATAATAATAATAATAATAAAGGAGTGGGAGCACAACTTGTGTCTAGACTCTCATCCAACTTTATGTAAAATTTATTATGTTTAATGAAAATTTTATTATTATTAAAAAAAAAAAAAAAAAAAAAAAAAAAAAAAAAAAAAAAAAAAAACCTATTTTTGTCTAATGAAGTGATGTTTATAATAATAATAATAATAATAATAATATCGCCAATTCCGGTCTGTGTTATGTTACAGGCTCACGGTCCCTATGTTCTCTGAAGGTAGCCTATGCCCTAGTTGCAATGTGCATCGCATGGACCAATGGGGAGATCACGCGGTCCACTGCTCTAGTGAAGTGGTTGTAAAGTTCAGGCATAATCTGGTGCGTGATATCCTTGTTGATATATGCTCCAAGGCGGGGATCATGGTGCGCAAGGAGGCTCCAATTGGGTTTCTTTCAGAGGAAGGGAGGGAATTACGTCCTGCAGATTTGTTATTATTCAATTGGCTCCAAGGTAAGGATGCATGTGTGGACGTGACTGGGGTCTCTCCATTTGCTGGTACTGGGGCGACTTCATGGGCTCCTGGGGTAGCTTTGAGTAATGCTGTGGAAAAGAAGAAGAAGAAGTATGCGTCCAAATGTGAAGACAATGGATACAAGTTCATTCCTTTCGCTTTTTCTACGTTTGGGGAATTCGAGGTGGAAGCTTTGAATACACTTTCTCGTATTGAGTGTATTGCCACCAGCCACTCAAATAATACTAAGAGTGGTGTTTTTATTTTTCATCGAGTTAGTTTTTGTATTCAGAAAGGAGTGGGAGCACAGATTGTGTCTAGACTCCCCTCCAACTTTATGTAATTTTCCATGTTTCTAAAAAAAAAAAAAAAATAAATAAAATAAAATAATAATAATAATAATAATAATAATAATAATAATAATAACAATAATAATAATAATAATAATAATAATAATATAGAAGATTTTCCGTTTACCATTTTCTGTTAATGATGGTGTTAGTTTTATATCGAGAATCATTTATTAACTTTTGAAGATACATCTGGCTTCTAGTGCAGATGGTACCCAAGTCCCCCAATGAAGGGGTTTGGACTCGTTGATGCGGGTTCGAATCCTGGAGGAGGTAAGGTTTTCTCCCAATTAAGTGTAGTGCCTACGGGCTGCTTGGTTGGTGAGTTTTCCTTCCCCTGTGGTTTCCGTGACTTCATCGATCGCTAGTGCGCCTTGAGCCTCTGCATACTGCCCAATTGGATGTCACTGCAGGACCCAAGGGCTAGCCGTCCCGTTGACTGTTCAAAAAAAAACTTCCAACGTTTTAATAAAATTATTTTAAACTTAAAAACAATTATGAGTGACTAATGTCACGGGCAAGCAGAGAAGAAAATGATTGTGATATATCTTAATTTTAAATATATATCTTTTACTTTTTTTCTTCTATTTTGAAGTGTATTATCAAAGATAAGATTATAAGTTTGACAAAGAGAAAATTATTAACATAAAAAAATACATAATAAGTACTTGAATTAGACTATAAAGGAAAAAACTGAAAAGTAAAATATAATACAAAAATGTATGAATCTAATACAATTATTTTGAAGTGTATTATTAGTGCGTAAAAGTAGAAAGTTTGACAAGATAAAATTATTAAAAGACAAAATACACAAAACATAAAATGATTAAAAAAATTGTCTTATCTTATTACTAAGGGGAATAAAAAAGTCAAGAAAGATGATAAGGGGTAACAATACACATCCTTATCAATATTACGTAGATATATTTATTGGTTGTTATGTTTTGTATTACATAAATATTAATCCATCCGTCTTAAAATTATTGTCACCCGATAAAAAACACATTTTTTTATAAAAATGTCACTATCACTACTTTCTCTCTCTTACTTTTTTGCCAAATGACAAGTTTACCCTTAACCAATTAATTAACACTTTTTTAAAGTTTGCAATATTAATTTCAACCAAGGGTAATATAGTAAACTTTATCAAACTCACTATCTATTCACTTTCTATTTTGGGTATGTGACAATAATTTTGGGACAGACTAAAAAGGAAAGTGAGACTATAAAATTGGGACATAAATATTAATTAATTTGGCACTTACATGAAGATGTAACATTTATTAACTTTATGACAAAATTTATAAAATTTATCTTTAATTTTTGTAAGCTTGTATGTTACTCCATCCGTCTTAAAATTATTGTCACCCGATAAAAAACACATTTTTTTATAAAAATGTCACTATCACTACTTTCTCTCTCTTACTTTTTTGCCAAATGACAAGTTTACCCTTAACCAATTAATTAACACTTTTTTAAAGTTTGCAATATTAATTTCAACCAAGGGTAATATAGTAAACTTTATCAAACTCCACTATCTATTCACTTTCTATTTTGGGTATGTGACAATAATTTTGGGACGTTCGAAAAAGGAATAAGTGACAATAAAATTAGGACGGAGGAAGTAAGATAAATTTACTTTGTTGATTTCTTTTCACACCATAGATTAAAAATAAACGGTTAGGATTATCACCGGTATAAACTTTAGTGCCTATAAATAGCATTGCAATCCCTGCATTATCAGAGCAATCCTTTCAACAATATCATCTCCCATTATTTAATTGTCTTAGTCTATTTGTTGCAAAATGAAGAAGTTTTGTGCTTCATTGATCGTGGTGATGGTGCTTAGCACCATTCTTATGGTCGAAGTGCAAGTGGGTATGGCGGATAATTGTAACCCGTTAAATTTAATCTCATGTAACGATCATCGGTAATATAGCACCAGCACCAGATTCGCCATGTTGCAATAGTGTTCACGCAGAATCAGAATCGTGTTTATGTAGCTACGTGAAGAACCCCGATTATGGAAAGTTTCTTAAAATGCCAGGTGCAGCAAAAGTTGCACAAGCTTGCAGCACCACGTGGCCAGACCCCAATACTTGTAGTTAATCTTATGCATGTAATCCATACTACATTATAATGCATTTAGGACATTTCCCTAAGACCATGCGTAATGGGCGCTGATGCACAAAAAAAAAAACCCAACAGCGCCCTTCTCCCCAAAACCGGGGGGGGGGGGGGGGGGGGGGGGGGCTGTTGATGGAAAAATACAAAAAATAGTGGTTCTGACAGCGCCTTGTGGTAACGGCTAAAATGCAACGTTCCATTCTTTTTTTCTTTTTTTTCCTTCACTATTTTGCCTATATAAACTAACAAACATATATTTTGCATACCATAACAATATCAAACACAATCCACTCTCAACAAATTTTATACAATCTTTAACTTTTTTATAAAATGGGTTCTCCTTCGTCGTCTTTCCATATTTTTTATACTAGTTCGGATGACGATTTCTCCGACCGAGAACTAGAAGCAGTGTCTCTTGCTGCTGGGGCTGTAGCTATGTACGTCGCTCAAAACCCACCAAAACCGATCCGAAGAAGAACAAAAGTTTATCGAGACCGTTTTGAGGCCAACGAAAGGTTGATGAAAGATTATTTCCACCCAACGGAGCCAACGTACGATGACAGAGCATTTAGGCGCCGTTTTAGAATGAGCAAACGGTTATTTTTGCGTATCGCAAATGATTTGGAGGCGCATTTCGATTACTTTAAACAAAAACCCGACGGATTGGATAACCCGGGGTTCACGTCGATACAAAAGTGCACAGCTGCTATGCGGGTGATCGGTTACAGTGTCTCCACCGACATCAACGACGAGTATTTAAAGATGGCCGAGAAAACGTGTCGGGACACACTTGAGCATTTTACAATAGGTAAAAAAAAAAATCTTTTATATATTTATTGTTTTTCTTATATATTTATATATTTATATATTCATTGTTTTTTACAATAGGAATTAAAACCTTGTACGAGAAGAGGTATTTAAGAAAGCCGACAAAGAGTGATTTGATGAAAATATACGATGTGCACCAAGAGGTTCATGGCATACCCGGTATGATGGGTAGTATAGATTGCATGCATTGGGCATGGTCTAACTGTCCAACTGCTTGGCGAGGTCAATACCACGGGGGAAGCCACAAAGGTCCAACGCTAGTTCTTCAAGCCGTTTGCTCATACGATCTATGGATATGGAGTGCTTACTTTGGTATCCCCGGCTCTCTTAACGATATCAATATTTTAGAGCAATCACCCGTCCTCGAGGACATCATCTCAGGTACCGCGCCGTCTCTTGGTTTTTATGCTAATGACAACTTCCATCCAGGTGGCTACTTTTTGGGTGACGGTATATACCCGGAATACTCGTTCATCATGAAAACGATGTCACAACCGATCGATCCTAAAAAAGATAACTGGAGAAAAGTACAAGAATCGGCAAGAAAGGACATAGAAAGATGTTTCGGTGTTCTCAAAAAATGTTTCGCGTTTGTGGCGAATCCTTGTCGTTTATGGACGAAGGATAAGATTAAGGATGTTATGCGTGCGTGCCTCATTCTACACAACATGATATTAGAGGACGATGGACGGGCCTTTTGTCAAGATTATCACCCGGGCGAAGAAAACGAACCACTGCCGGGATTAACCCCCGAAGAAGCCTTTCAACACGCGGCCTACGTACGAAGCCACGTGAGTCACCACGCACTATTGGCGGATTTGATCGAGGAAGCGTGGGTTAACCGAAAAATGTTGTCCGATGAGGAGGAGGAGGAGGAGAACTACGATGACGTTAACGACAATTCCGATGATTAGTAGGTTTTGTTTTTTTAATTTTAATTTTAGTTTTATTTGTAATGGTTTTATTTTAAATTATGTGTGACTTTTTTTTTTATTGTAATGTTTTAGACTTTATTTTAATAAAATTGTATTTTTATTTATATTATTTACTATTATTAATTAATTTTTATTATTAAAAAAAATAAAAAGAAATAAAAAAGGACTGCCACGTGTCAAACAACCCCCCACTCTCCACTACACCACTTTTTCAACAAAGCCCCATCCTACCCCCACATGACACGTGTCGAACAACCCCCCACTCCCTATTTCTCCCCACTACACATGGTCTAAATGGCAAGGCTTAAAATTCAGACTTCTTAAATTACTTACTATAGAAATATATGTCTTTCATTCATCCGCATTAAATGTCTTTAATTCACTTGTAACAAGTCATTTAGTAAATGTTGTAATATGAGGTTGGTCAATACGTTTTGTAACAATTTAATTCTCATTTAAACCATTACAACCAGAAAATTAAATACCCACTTGTAATAATCATATTGATACAGAAAATTAAATGACCACTTGTAACAGTCTTTCATGTAATAACAACAACCAAACTTAAAAATCCTATATAAACTAACATAAAATACAAATACATTCGTATTGCTTTCGCTATTCTGTCTAAAACAATAACATACACAACGCCTCGGGCACTCCACACCACCACCTCCACCACCAACAACACCACTGCAGATTCTGTCTCCACAGCCATCGGGACCTCCGCACCTTGATGTTAAGGCTACCCACAGTGGTCGGGTCGTCCCTCCACATGGTAACATACCCCGGTCCATATACCCGCAAATCAATATGAAATCCTCATCGGTCCAAAGTCAAATGAAAAAAAAAAAAACTCCTATCTCATCTACTTAGGTCAACAAGACACCACAACAATACTAAGTCCTAATCCATCTCATACGCCTCACGACTACAATATCATCTCAAATCCATCTCATCAAACCACAACAAAGATCCGAAACTAAAAAGACAACAAGACCTCAGAATTTTCTTTCGTTTTCTAGACCTTTAAAGATCTTAACACTCGAAAGAATAATCATCATAGAAAACTTGTTTAAAATATTCGACAACCATAAAGAAAAAACAAGAACAAAAGTGTTCAGATCCTTTTTTTGTGTTGATCTGGAAAACGAAAAACAAAACAACCAGAGACCTTTATAAAGATCTTGATGTCGTGTTTCATAACTTCAGATGCGTGTTGTGAGATGCGTGTTTGAGCAGTTAGAAAGTTATAGGTTGTGTTCGAGATTCGGATATGAACTGAAACAATAAGTTATTTATGTGTTTGTGATTCGGATATGATAAATGGATGTGTTTGTGTTGTTATTGAAATAGAGAAAAGAAAATAGATAGGAGGTGGTTGTGTGTTTGAGAATAGAGAATAGGGTTATTCTGGAGAAAAATTAGGGCTTTTGTTTGTTAGTTGATGGATTTTGGGCTTGATACTCGCGTATGATTGTTAGTGGACCGGGAATATGAATTCTCTTGGTCATAATTTCGTTTGAGTTAATGACTTTTATATTTTCTAGATTTGGCCACACGAAATGTTTTGTATTTTTCCAATATACTAAAATGGTTTTCGACTCACTCAAGGTAATTGAGCCGTATGTATATTATTTGCATGATATATTTGATTTTGGGCTAATTTTGATTTTAAGTTGGTTAATGTTAATAGTGGGTTTTATCTTTATTGGTTAAAATTTATTTCGAGCTGAGCATACGTGTTAACCCAATTTTGTTGATTGGTTAATGCTTAATTTTAGCCGAAATTGTTTTGAGGTTAATGGTTACGTTTGGGCTTCGTAATGACAAAACGACTAATTTTTTGGGTTATATTTTATTGACGAGATCGGGATTAATCCATTATCAAGATTCACTTAACCGATAAGAAATGTTACTGTTTGTGTGTTGAGAAATTGAAACAAGTGTGTATTGAAAATGAAAATGTGGGATATATATAGTGTAAAATGAAAAACATTTGCTCGCCACAAAAATAGTCATCAGGTACCCGTCGCCGTATTGCGCGGGTACCCTTCTAGTAACTATTATAAGTAGTAATGTCGTTTGTGAGTTAATGATAGGATCATCGCATCTTATGAGTTATGAAGGTCTCTGGTGTCCTTTACTAGTGATAAAATGGAGTATGAATTTATTTTTCATACATTGATATATATGTGTTTGACTCAAGCTTCATATGCTACATCGTTAGTGTTCTAAAAACATTTTTCATGCATTTTTCATACATATGATATCTTTTCTTTTCTATAAAAAAAAAAAAACATTTTTCATACATATGAATCATTGCGCCACAATTAGTTAAAGTTGAAAAGGATTTACAGAACATGATAGTAGAATTATTATGAAAGGTAACACCTCAATATTAAATTCGTTATTAAATGGTATCGGTTCATTAATCATAAGGCTATGTGTAATCATAAAGCCCCACCATGGGGCATTTTAGGACTCCAAAACTTTAGGTGTGTAATGGTGGGTGGGGCATTTTCTGACATGTGTCACTCTTTTTTTTATTTATTTTTTTTTTCTTTTTCCTTTTTTTAAATTCAACCAAATAATACATTTTATTTAAAACAAGACATAAAATTAAAAAAAAAAAAAAAAAAAAAAAAAAAAAACATTACATTAAATTTAATTCAAACAAACACTAAGATTAAAAACTACTCGTCGTTGTTGTTGTTGTTGTTGTTGTTGTTGTTGTTGTTGTTGTTGTTCCTCATTGTTCATCACATTCCGATTGATTCATGCTTTCCTCGATCAAATCTTGCATGAGCGCGTAATGGTTCGTGTGACTTCGCATGTAAATGGAGTTTTCAATAGCTTCGACATGCGATAATGCCGGCATTGGTAAACTAATTTCTTCCGGCTGATAATCTTGACAATACGCGTTCCCGTCATCTTCCAAAATCATGTTGTGTAAAATAAGACAACATCGCATTGTATCCTTAATCTTATCCTTTGTCCATAGACGGCAAGGATTTCTCACAAAATGAAACCTTTTCTTAAGAACCCCGAACGCCCTCTCGATGTCCTTTCTTGCCGATTCTTGAACTTGTTTAAAGTTGATTCTTTCTGGGTCCGACGGGTCTGTAAACGTCTTAACTAGAAACGAATACTCAGGATAAATCCCATCGCCTAAATAATATCCATGTGGATAGAAGTTATCGTTAGCATAAAACCCGAGAGTTGGATTTTTAGCAGCGATGAAGTCTTCAAGAACGGGTGACTGTTCTAAAACGTTGATATCGTTGTTGGAGCCGGGTACACCAAAATAAGCACTCCATATCCAAAGGTCGTAGGATGCAACGGCTTGAAGAATTAAGGTTGGATTTTTTTGGTCACCCCGATGGTGTTGACCTCGCCACGCGGTTGGACAGTTCTCCCACTCCCAATGCATGCAATCGATACTACCCAACATACCCGGTAGTCCATGAACTTCTTGATGAACATCATACAAACGCATCAAATCACTACTCGTCGGTTTCCTTAAATACCTTTCCTCGTACAAATCTTTTATTCCTATACGCATATAAATAAATTGAAGAAAAATAATAAATAAAGTAAAGCATTATATAAAAAAATATTAAAAAAAATACGCATGTATTAAAAAAAATACGATTGAAAAAAAATAAATAAATAAAAAAAAAAAAAAAAAAAAAAAAAAACCGATTGTAAAAATGTTGTACCTATTGTGAAATTTTCGAGTGTGTCCCGAGAAGTTTTTTCTCCCATTTTTAAATAATCGTCATTGATGTCGGTGGTGAACCCGTAAGCAAGCACACGCAAAGCCGAAGTACACTTTTGAATTGACGTGAACCCCAAATTTCCCGTGGCGTCGATTCTTTGTCGGAAATATGGAAACCGCTCTTCCAAATCATGCGCAATACGCAAAAATAACCCTTTACTCATTCTAAAACGTCGCCTAAATGTTTCCTCTTTATACCTTGGGTTCGGGTCAAAGTAATCTCTCATCAACCGTTTGTTGGCTTCGAAACGGTCACGTTCAACTCTTGTTCTTCGTTGGATCGGTGTGTCACTTCTTTTAACTCTCAATTTAGTCAACGCGATCGACGCAATAGAAACCGCTTCTTGTTCCATGTCCGAGATCTCGTCGTCGGAACTAGACTGAAGAATGAATGAAGAGCTTGGAGAATCCATAATTTTTATAAAAGTGTGTTTTTATATAATTTAAAGAGAGTGAGAGATTTGTGTGTGTTTGAAATTGTTGATGCAAATAATGTTCTAAAAACGTTATTTATATCTTTCGATTACTTCACGTTTTGAGGATGACAAAATGTGAACTCACGTTACGTTAAAATTAACGTTAACAAGTTTTTAATCGGAAGATCCCGTTTCTACGCAAATCACTCTTGAACAAAGTTACAACTTGAACTAGTGATCAAAGAAGTGAATTCATGTTTTGAAAATTCACATTTTAAATGGGACAAAACATTTTTTCAAAAATACACATGACAAATTATTTTTGAAATATTAAGAAATGTTTTAATGGAAAAATAAGTTTGAAAATCACAACAGCTATTTTCCCCCCCAAAATCAGCTCCAACCTTCCCCAAATAAGTTTTCACCAGAAAAGACAAAATTTGGAGCGTCCTAGTCTACCACGGCTCCACGGTACCGTTAAATTTAACGGAGCCGTGGGTCATTTAGTGGAGCCGTCCGTACCATTTTGAATTGTAACGTTCAGATTTTCTTTGCCTATAAATACCCACCTCTTTCACAGGTTTAGGCACCCTTCACACACAGAAAAATCCCTTAACTAAATCCTCTCACACCTTTCACTTCTAAGGGTCAATTAGATTAGTTTTTCTTTGTTTCAAGAGTGATCCAATCATCCTTCAAGTGATCCTCTTCATACCTCTTCACTAGCAAGAGAAGAACACAAGTATCCAAGTTGATACAAGGTGTTGTCATCCCTCTTCATTGGCAAGAGAAGAACTCAAGTAATCAAGAAGATACTAGAGTTTTAGTTGATAGGTTTTTGTAACATTTGTTACAACCTTGTTGTGTCTTAGCATACATCAAGTTTATTTTCTTTTTGTGAGTGAGAGTGAAGATCAAGTGTGATCTATAGAGATAGTGAACATCTCTTGAAGCCATTGGGCTTGTGTGATTGATCAAGAAGATCAAGGGTCATTAGGATAGTGTTAGTCGAGTAGAGTGAAGTGAGTGTTGATCATTGTGATCGTGTTGAGATCTTGGTGATCTCTTGAAGCCATTGGGCTTGTGTGTTTGGTCACGTGGACCTTGGTAGATTGGTGCTAGCTAAGATTAGCACTCGACATCTAGCTTACTGTCGGAAATAGGATAAGCGACGTGTACGGTTTTCTCCGCCTTAAGGGAGGTTGTTGACATAGTGCTTGAAACTCTCGAGTGTGGTGCTCGGGGAGTGGAGTAGGGCGAAGAAGAGCTTCGTAGCCGAACCACTATAAATCCTCTGTCTCGGTTTGATCTTTCCAACTCTACTCTTTACTTTTATTTGTTATTATTACTTAGCTTAGTGTGTAGTTCATATTGGTGTTGATTGATTACACATAGAGTTCGAATCAAAGTTTTCAATAACCAACTTTTAAATCAAGATTCTTAAAAGAAGTTTTTAAACCGGTAAACTATTCAACCCCCCTTCTAGTTTCCCACAATTGGTATCAGGAGCCACGTCAGTCAAGTTTTTAAAGTATATTGTATTTTAAAGCTTGAACCGATCAATGGATTCCGACAAATATCTAGAAGGGCAATCTATGCAAAGACCACCACTTTTTGAAACCGATTGTTTTATTTATTGGAAAACAAGATTCGAAACGTATGTAAAATCAAAAGACATTGATCTTTGGCATGTTATTACCGAGGGTGACTTTCAACCTATTCAAAAGAATCCGGAAACTAAAAAGGATGAAATAGTTTCTTATGATAAACAAAGTGATGAACTTAAAAGGAAATTAGCCAAAAATAATGAGGCTAAAATGATGATTTATATTGCTTTGCCTAAAAAGGAATTTTAAAGAATTTTTATGTGTAATACGGCAAAAGACATTTGGAAAACTTTGTTAGTCACTCACCAAGGTAATAACCAAGTCAAAGAGAACAAGATAGATCTTCTTGTTCAACAATATGAACAATTCTCCATTTCGGAGGATGAGTCAATAGATAATGCTTTTGCTAGATTTAATACTATTATCACTAGTCTTAAAGCTCTTGATGAAGGTTATTCTAGTAAGAACTATGTTAGGAAGTTTCTTAGAGCTCTACATCCTAAATGGAGAGCAAAGGTCACCGCCATAGAAGAGTCAAAGGACTTGGCGGCATTGTCACTCGATGAACTTATAGGAAACTTGAAAGTTCACGAGATGATAATTAAGAAAGACTCCGAATTAGTCAAAGGCAAAGGCGAGAGAGTTAGATCTCTAGCATTGAAAGCCAAGAAGGAGTCTAGTGATGAGGAATGTTCGAGTTCCGATAGTGAAGATGAGGAATATGCACTAGCGGTTAGGGATTTTAAAAAGTTCTTTAGGAGAAGAGGTAGTTTCGTTAGGCAACCTCGTGATGAGAAGAAGACATCACAAAAGAACCATGTTGAAAAGAAAGGGACAAGTGATAGGAAATGCTTTAGATGCGGAGATCCTAATCATCTCATAGGAGAGTGTCCCAAGCCACCGATATTCAACAACCAATGAGCTCTCATAGGAGGCGCCTGGAGTGATAGCGGTGATGATGAAGAAAAGAAGCCCAAGGACGAAACGTGTCTAATGGCTCATGCTTCAAATGAGGTACGTTACAACTACCCTGACTTCATAGATGATAATTCGTCAATAGATGATAACAAACTAAATGACGAACATAATAATCTATGCAAAATTGTCTCAAAAATGTTAAGTAGAAACAAATTACTAAAATCAAAATTGCATGAACTAGAAGTGAAAATGTTAGAGCTAAAGAGTCAAGTCAAAGGACTTGAAAGATGTAAACTATTAGACATAGCATGTGAGTCATGCATGAATCTTAAAGTAGAAAATGAAAAACTCAAGGAAAACAAAATTAGAATTACTAGCTTTGAAAAGGAAACAGAAAATGCTTTGTCAGATAAGACTAATCAAGCAGAATCTGTTAAAATCTCAAGCTCTGTCAAAAGTCCAGACGGCACCACTAAAGGTACCTACGGCTCCATTAAAGTTAATGGAACCGTGGTACCGTCCGACTCTGAAGACAGAACTGAGTCAAATTTTAAAAATAAATCAAGTCCTAAACCAACTCACATTGTTGTTAATGGTACAAAAGTCTCTATTGCTAGTATAGAGGAAGTTAAACGATTCTACAAACCTATGTCAAAACCCAAACCTAGATTTGTAAAATCTGACGCTAGGTCTAAGACTCCTCCACCTAGAAAAACAAACACTCCCAAACCTCGGTCAAGAACTCCTCTACCGAGACGTAACTTTAGAAGACAAAGCTTTCCAAGTGACTATCCCGTAACTTGGAATGACCGTCAACTACAAAGTTACTTGCCATGGGAAATTTGCCCACCATTTCAACATCCTAACCACATGCAAATGATGCATGGGATGTTCAATGCTAACCACTTTGGACCCATGAGATATTGGGGACCAAATGTTTGAATGTTTATCTTATGCAATAGATATGCTTGGGAATCGACTTGGAGCCAGACGAATGGGTCAAGGATAGTGGATGCACCAACCACATGACGGGCAACCGAAGTCTATTCTCATCATACAAGGCATACAATGGAGGTAATGTCACTTTCGGTAGCAAACTTAAGGGCAACATTATTGGCAAAGGTACGATCACTCATAACTCCCTCACTATTAGAAATGTTGAGCATGTAGATAACTTAGGATTTAATTTGCTTAGCATTAGTCAAATGGTAGATAATAAGTGTAGAGTTATATTCTCTGAAGAGGGTAGTGAGATCATTAAGGATGGTAAAACCATAGGCAAAGGAGTTAGGAGAAATGGCCTATTTGTCATGAAAATAGGAAATAAGCCTCAGGATAGGATATGCTTAGCAACCATAGATGATAACTCCACTCTATGGCATAGGAGATTAGGTCATGCCAATATGCGTTTGATACAATCATTGGCATCTAAGGAACTAGTTAGAGATCTACCTAAGATTAAGTTTGATCAACACTTTTGTGACGCTTGTAAAGTTGGAAAACAAGCTCATTCTAGTCACAAAGCTAAGAATATAGTCTCAACCTCTAGATGCCTAAAACTCCTTCATATGGACTTATTCGGTCCATCCGCCGTACGGAGCTACGGAGGAAACTACTACACCTTAGTAATAGTTGATGACTACTCTAGGTACACTTGGACTAGATTTCTTAAGAATAAAACTCAAGCCTTTGAGGAATTCGAGGTTTTTAGTAAGAAAGTCCAAAATCAACTAGGATGTACAATAGTTTCTATTAGGACGGATCATGGTCGGGAATTTGATAATGAAGTGCAATTTGGAGTATATTGTGATACTAATGGTATTACTCACAATTTCTCAGCTCCACGCACTCCACAATCAAATGGGGTAGTAGAGCGGAAAAATCGTACTCTACAAGAAATGAGTAGAACGATGTTGAATGAACAATCAATTCTTCAAAAGTTTTGGTGTAATGCGGTGGAAACCTCAACTTACATACTTAATAGGATTTTAATTAGGCCTATCTTAGGAAAAACCCCATATGAAATCATGAAAGGTAGAAAACCTACTCTTGATTACTTTAGAGTGTTTGGAAGCAAGTGCTTCATACTAAACACTAAAGATTACCTCACCAAGTTTGACCCAAAGTCTTACGAAGGTGTCTTCTTAGGATACTCCCAAAATAGTAAAGCTTACATTGTCCTAAATAAGGAAACAATGAAAGTCGAAGAGTCACTCAACGTGACATTCGATGAAAGCCCTCCTCCAACTAAAACATCACCCTTGGTAGATGATGACTTAGATGAGGAACAAGCCATTGAGGTTAATGGCAAGAAAACCTTAGATGATGACATTGAGGATGAAATAGTTGAAGTTGACGAAGTTGTCAATGTTAAGGAATCCAAGAACCATCCTATTGAAAATGTCATAGGAAACCTAAACCAAAGAACCCTTAGGTCACAAGCTCAAAACAAAAGTAATTTCTTTTGTTTTATATCTACTGTAGAACCTAAGAATGTTGGTGAAGCGATTAAGGATGAAAGTTGGACACTTGCTATGCAAGAAGAACTTAATCAATTCACCGCCAACCAAGTTTGGGAGTTGGTACCTCCTCCTAGGAATCAAACCATCATAGGAACTAAGTGGGTGTTTAGGAATAAACTCGACGAAAATGGTGTCGTGACTAGGAATAAGGCAAGGTTGGTAGCACAAGGCTATAACCAACAAGAAGGAATAGATTATGATGAAACCTATGCACCTGTAGCTAGATTAGAATCTATTAGAATACTCCTTGCCTATGCGTGTGCCTTAGACTTTAAATTGTACCAAATGGACGTGAAAAGTGCATTCCTTAATGGTTATATCAACGAGGAGGTATATGTTGCTCAACCTCCGGGATTCGTTGATTTCGAATATCCGAATCATGTTTATAAAACTCAAGAAAGCACTCTATGGTCTTAAGCAAGCTCCCAAAGCTTGGTATGATAGACTGAAAGCATTCTTGATTGAACATGAATATACCATGGGAGTGGTAGACAACACGCTTTTCACAAAGAAACGAGATTCACATCTCATCATTGTTCAAATATATGTTGATGACATTATATTTGGCTCAACTTGTCCAGAACTGTGCAATGATTTCTCTAAAATCATGCATGACGAGTTTGAGATGAGCATGATGGGCGAATTAAATTTATTCCTTGGTCTACAAATTAAGCAAATGGAAGATGGTATCTTCTTTAATCAATCTAAGTATAATAAGGAAATGCTTAAGAAGTTTAGTTTAGAAGAGTCTAAGCCCATGAAAACTCCCATGTCCACGGAAATAAAACTCACGAAGGATGAAGAAGGTGAGTCCGTGGATAACACTAAGTATAGAGGTATGATAGGTAGTTTACTATACCTCACGGCAAGTAGGCCCGACATCATGTTTAGTGTCTGCCTTTGTGCTCGCTTTCAAGAGGATCCCAAAACCTCTCACCTTGAAGCAGTTAAGCGTATCTTCCGATACATTAAAGGCACTATACACTTGGGATTATTTTATCCCAAGGGGACCGGTATAGAAACTGTTGTCTATGCCGACTCTGATCATGCGGGAGATTACGTGGATCGAAAAAGCACGAGTGGCGTTTGTACCTTCATGGGTTGTTGTCTAACTTCTTGGTTCTCCAAGAAACAAACGGCTCTTGCTATCTCCACTACCGAAGCCGAGTACGTAAGCGCCGGAAAGGCATGTCAGCAGGCACTATGGATGAAACAAGCCCTTAACGATTATAGCATATACTTAGATGATGTTCCCATTATGTGCGACAATAAAGGTGCTATTGACTTGAGCAAAAACCCTGTCCAACACTCCCGTACTAAACACATTGAAATTCGCCACCACTTCCTTCGTGATAATGTTCAGAAAGGAAACATTTCCATTGAGAAAGTTCCTTCTCAAGACAACATCGCTGACATACTAACCAAACCTCTCAAACGAGAATCCTTTAACTACCTCCGTCTAGGTCTAGGAATGATGGAACATATTCCATAAATCTCATGACTCTTGAGGTCATCCCGTGTATCTCGTCTAGTCAAGTTTAGGAACCCCTAGTCATAAGAATTTGTTAGGTACAAATTCTTTCCTTGTTTCATAGGATCTCACTAAAACAGCGAGACTTATTCGTCAAAAATCAAAATGGGACAGAAAACAGTCCCAGCAGATCACGGCTCCACTAAATATGGCACGACACCGTTAAATTTAACGGTACCGTGGAACCGTGCATCTGGAACATTTCGTATTTCAGTCCCCTTTTCCCACACTACTCATTCAAAACCCTCACAACCTCAGCAATTGCTGTCATAACCTAACTTCACAACCCAAAACTCAATTACCCCTCTTCAAGATCATATTCAAGACATTGATTTCAAGATCCTCAATCATTTTACCCCTTTTCAACATAATTTGTAAGTTTTCTCATTCTAATTTATTTCTAATTTTGAGTCTAGGGTTTGTTCATTGATGAAAATTGAATTGGGGATTTTCACCTTTCTCTAGGAATGTTTCAAAATTAGAAGTCATCAACACTAAAACACCCCAATTCCATCAATTTTAAAATCTCACAAAATTAGGATCATGAAATTATTCTTTTTCATGCATTGTTGATGCAAACTAAAAACACTTTCTCATGCATTCATGATCTCACAAATATTATTCGAATTACATAATCAATATGTACTCTTCGACATATTTGTTTGAGCTAAAGTGAAATCAGGAGTGTTTGGGTAATCTCATTATTTTTCTTTTGAGTCGAGATTACCGCACCTCCACATAGTCTGCATATAGGCACACACTAGGCACGTGTTGTATGCAACTAGTTTTTATTCTAATTTTTTTTTTAATTTTATTATAGGACACAAAAATGTCTCATGAATATGATTTTGATCATCTCCTAACCGATACCTATACACCCGAAATCTCACGTGAACCCACTACACCCGGTAACCACATTCGTGCCTATATCAATCTTGAAACCCGTCGGTTTCATGAAGGCCGTGTCGTTGATCCATCCCTAGTTTACCATCGGGACATCAACACTTCTTTTAGAGCTATAGGATTCGATTGTCTACTCCACATTAACGAGTACATTTGTCCTCGCTTTGTGTTGGAGTTCTTCCGACAAGTTGAACTCGTACGTAACGAGGATCAATCCTTGTCACTTTGGTTTTGGGTCAATAACTTCAAATACGTTCTAACTCTTGAGCAATTTGCTCAAATCCTTAGTATACCCAATCATGGGCAATGTGCCTATACTGAAGATTGGTGTCTTGAGTCTCTCTTTCACTATCTTGAGGAGAATAGTCCGTACTGTTCGTACATACCCTCTCCAACAGAACTAACCAAAATCATCCGTACTCACCCTCACCCACATCCAACGAAAATTCGTTTGGAAGAAGTGCGTCATGAACTACTTTCTTGGGCAGTCATCCTGCAAGAAAATGTTCTAAGTCTCACAGGAAATCGTGAGCAACTCCCGGCGTGTTGTGCTCATATGATTTACTGTCTCTTAACCCAACAACCTTACAATCTTGCTTACTTCTTCGCTAAGCGAATTGTACATCTCAATGGTAACAAGAACAAATTGATACCTTATGGGATGTTCCTAACCCGTCTCTATCATCACCTCATAACCTTTCACCCTTACCTTCATGGTCCTCAATACTCCTTATTCACACCTGTCATGAAACCCATAACCGAGTCATATGTCTCAACCATCCTCACTTCCGAACTCACCACCCACTATGCACCCTTTGATGATCCTATTCATGAGAATGAGACAAATACTCAAGACGAAAGTGTGACAAAAAGAGGGAATGCTCAAGTCATAAGTAGTTAGGAAGAGATTTACATCTCTCACTAGGGTTTATTACTAATAGATAATATTAGGAATTAATGCTCAAATTATCTTGCATGCTTACATAAATGTTCTATTTAACATTTGGATGATATCTTATCTTGTTCTTTATGCTTGCATGCTTATGATTCTTTAAGTATAATGCATGATCATCTTTATGTGCTAGATGTAGCATTGTATGGATATATTAGGAAAATAAGTACCTAGTGAGTTGAGGCACTCTCATTTCCAGGAATTAGTTCCCCTAGAAAATTCCCCCTAGCTGCCCAAAACTAGCCTGCAAGGAAAAGTTCGTGCCAACAGTGTCACGGCACCACTAAATATGGACGGCACCGTTAAATTTAACGGTACCGTAGGGTATTTAACGGAGCCGTGACCCTGTATAACGGATTTTTCCTAATGCTCCTATTTCCCTATCACCCTAACCTCAAACCTTCAAACCTTGCACCCTCACATTCACCCTAGGATTCCCCTCCTACACCATAGGATCATCTTTAATTCAAATTTCACCCAACTTGCCTATATAAGGCCTCACCCTTGCAAGCTTATCTTGCACTTCACCTTCAACCTCCCATCACACAAACACCATGTCCTCCACACATGGTTCAACCTCTCAAATCTCCAAGAAACCTAGGATAACCGTAAAACCACCCTCAAAACCACTCTTTGTGGATCTCACAAGAGATGATGAAGCTATGACACCACCTTCCCAAGCCACTCCATACTCACCATCACCACCTTATGCACCATCTAAAACATCATCTACCTACACAACATCTTCATCATCCTATTACACCACATCATCAATGGAATACACACCATCTCCCTTCACCCCATTGGACAATGCCATGCCAATTTCACCTCCAACAACCCTACCACAATCACCATCTCCTATCATGGCACAACCCAACCAACCACATCCCTTGGAGTTACATAATGCTAATTGCCTATGTTGTCTCCACAACTGTAATCTCATCTACTTCTTAAGAGACGAGATTCATTTCATGTTCTACTTTATAGAACATCTCTTGACACCTCCACCACCTCAAATGGGGCCCCAATCTCCACCACCTCCTAACCAAAACAACTAAACACTTGCTTGTTTAGTCCTCCACAATAAACTCTTAGGACCCCTCTTGGAAATGAAGCTTGTCTCTAGTCATTAGGAATTTAAGCTTCTTGTTATCTTTCTTAGTGTTATCTTTCTTCGTGCTTTCCATGTAGTCATACATTACTATGACACTTATTTGTTTTATGAATGAATGCTTCTATGTGGAGGTTTTTCTTTTTTTAAGGGATTGGTTATTTGTCACAAATGTGCTACTTGTTAGATATTGTATATTTGTCGTCTAACTTTGTTTTGTAGCACGATCCATTGCTCGATTCCTTTGTGTTCTCCAAATGAGGGGGAGTACACATCAAGGGGGAGCCTTAACCACCTTTTTGATTTGACAAAAAAGGGGAGAAATGGGAGTAAACTCATTAAAAACTTGTTAAAACTAATTTTAACCTAAAATGAGTTTATATTTTGTCATCATCAAAAAGGGGGAGATTGTTGATGCAAATAATGTTCTAAAAACGTTATTTATATCTTTCGATTACTTCACGTTTTGAGGATGACAAAATGTGAACTCACGTTACGTTAAAATTAACGTTAACAAGTTTTTAATCGGAAGATCCCGTTTCTACGCAAATCACTCTTGAACAAAGTTACAACTTGAACTAGTGATCAAAGAAGTGAATTCATGTTTTGAAAATTCACATTTTAAATGGGACAAAACATTTTTTCAAAAATACACATGACAAATTATTTTTGAAATATTAAGAAATGTTTTAAAGGAAAAATAAGTTTGAAAATCACAACAGCTATTTTTCCCCCCAAAATCAGCTCCAACCTTCCCCAAATAAGTTTTCACCAGAAAAGACAAAATTTGGAGCGTCCTAGTCTACCACGGCTCCACGGTACCGTTAAATTTAACGGAGCCGTGGGTCATTTAGTGGAGCCGTCCGTACCATTTTGAATTGTAACGTTCAGATTTTCTTTGCCTATAAATACCCACCTCTTTCACAGGTTTAGGCACCCTTCACACACAGAAAAATCCCTTAACTAAATCCTCTCACACCTTTCACTTCTAAGGGTCAATTAGATTAGTTTTTCTTTGTTTCAAGAGTGATCCAATCATCCTTCAAGTGATCCTCTTCATACCTCTTCACTAGCAAGAGAAGAACACAAGTATCCAAGTTGATACAAGGTGTTGTCATCCCTCTTCATTGGCAAGAGAAGAACTCAAGTAATCAAGAAGATACTAGAGTTTTAGTTGATAGGTTTTTGTAACATTTGTTACAACCTTGTTGTGTCTTAGCATACATCAAGTTTATTTTCTTTTTGTGAGTGAGAGTGAAGATCAAGTGTGATCTATAGAGATAGTGAACATCTCTTGAAGCCATTGGGCTTGTGTGATTGATCAAGAAGATCAAGGGTCATTAGGATAGTGTTAGTCGAGTAGAGTGAAGTGAGTGTTGATCATTGTGATCGTGTTGAGATCTTGGTGATCTCTTGAAGCCATTGGGCTTGTGTGTTTGGTCACGTGGACCTTGGTAGATTGGTGCTAGCTAAGATTAGCACTCGACATCTAGCTTAGTGTCGGAAATAGGATAAGCGACGTGTACGGTTTTCTCCGCCTTAAGGGAGGTTGTTGACATAGTGCTTGAAACTCTCGAGTGTGGTGCTCGGGGAGTGGAGTAGGGCGAAGAAGAGCTTTGTAGCCGAACCACTATAAATCCTCTGTCTCGGTTTGATCTTTCCAACTCTACTCTTTACTTTTATTTGTTATTATTACTTAGCTTAGTGTGTAGTTCATATTGGTGTTGATTGATTACACATAGAGTTCGAATCAAAGTTTTCAATAACCAACTTTTAAATCAAGATTCTTAAAAGAAGTTTTTAAACCGGTAAACTATTCAACCCCCCTTCTAGTTTCCCACAGAAATGTTTGTAAAATGAGGTTTATATAAAAAAGTTTGTAGGTAAAAAGAAAAAAAATAAAAATAAAATAAAAAATAATAAAAAAATTTAACGTTTGAAATTAAGAGCCGTTGAACGGCTATTTTTCTTGGAAAAAAGGAGGGGCACCAGTGCGAGCTGGCTCACGCCCTTGACATTTTTAGGGGCTTTAGTGCCCGTATGTAGTGGTTTGGGGTGCGAGTAGGGCGCGAACGGGCAAAAATGGGGTGCCTAGCGCCCCATTACACATAGCCTAAGGAAACAAAAGTTTAGTTTCAATAAGAGAAGAGAGTGAACTCTAACATTTTATCAATAAAGGAGTGAAACTTTGAATTTGATAGTTTTAAATTTTAAATATACAATTTTCACAATATTCTAGTTTTTTATAAAATTTCTGAGAAAAATTCAATGTAGACCCTAAATTTTTTATATACCTAATAAACCAACTAGCCATTCATTTCAACTAGTCATTCATTTTTTTTATCAATAAATATATATATATATATATATATATATATATATATATATATATATATATTACTTTTTTTTTAAATTAAAAATCTCACAAACAGTAATTTTGACGCGAAAAGAATCATACCATCACAACGAGAATTAAATCATACCATGCGTTAACTATTTTTCTTTTTACTTTTTTATATGTTTTTATTCATTTTTATATGTTTTCGTCTGTTTTTATACGTTTTCATCCGTTTTTATAAGGTTTCATCAGTTTTTCTTACGTTTTCATATGTTTTCATCCGTTTTTATACGTTTTGTCCGTTTTTATACGTTGTTGTCCATTTTTATATGTTTTCATCCGTTTTCATACGTTTTTATACGTTTTCATCCGTCTTTATAAGTTTTCGCCCGTTTTCTTACGTTTTTGCATTTGTTTTTATATGTTATCATCCGTTTTCATCCGTTTTAATACATTTTTGCCCATTTTCTTATGTTTTCATACCTTTTCGTCCGTTTTTATATGTTTTCGTCTGTCTTTATTGTTTTCATCCATTTTTATACATTTTTGTTACATTTTTATCTGTTTTTATACGTTTTCATACATTTTTATTCATTCGTATACTTTTTTGTTCATTTTTATATATTTTCATCATTTTTTATACGATTTCGTAAGTTTTTCTGGGGTTTTCATACGTTTTTATCCTTGTTTTTCTGTTTTTATCTGTTTTCATCCATTTTTATACGTTTTCATCTGTTTTTATCCGTTTTCGTCCGTTTTTATATGTTTTCATCTATTTTAATACGTTTTCGTCCATTTTTATACGTCTTCATCCATTTTAATAATGTTTAAAAACAAACGAAAACATATAAAACCGTATGAAAATAGAAGAAAAATGGTTGAAAGCGTATAAAAATAGATGAAAACGTATAAAAACGGATAAAAATGTATAAAAACGGATAAAAATGTATGAAGGTGTAAGAAAACATATAAAAACAAATAAAAACGGATAAAAACGTAAGAAAAACGTATAGAAACAGACGAAAACGTATAAAGACGGACAAAAATGTATAAAATGGACAAAAAACGTATGAATACGTAAGAAAACGTATGAGAATGTAAGAAAACGGACGAAAACGGATGAAAACGTACAAAAACGGATGAAACCTTATAAAAACGGATGAAAATGTATAAAAACAGACGAAAACGGATAAAACGTATAAAACGTAAGAAAACGTATATAAACGGACCTTATTAACGTATTAATAGTTAAAATAATAATAAAAAATTAAAAAGAAACATGATTAATGCATGGACTAAATCCGTGTATCCAACAAGCCACAGGGACCATTTATGAAACACAGGTGAGGATATTTATGTCATTTCAACCATCTAAACCAAACCCGATATGGGTCAAAACCACATGGAGAGGATCCGTTAAATTTTTTTGCGAGGGATCAATTTCGTTAAACACGACAAACCACAGGGACGATTTATGAAATTAACTCGTTATGTTTAGTTATTTGTTTTGATTAAGCCATTGTGTTACTATAAGATCGTTATCTTGTGAGGAGGGTCCTAGGATTAGCCATTGAAATTGTGTCATAATGCCATTCAAAATTATAGTATAGCTGAATAATTTTTGGCTACATTTGATCCCTATTTTATGTTCAGGGAACATATCAAACGTTACAAAAGGATGAAGGTCACCCGAGTGCATATTTATTTCATACAACGTCCTAGATTGATTTATATTCATAAATTATCAAGTGAACAAAAAAAGGTATTATCAAGTGAACAAAAAAAATTATTTTCAGATCAACCCAACCCATTTTGACCCATACCAAAATATGACATGTTTTAACCTCTTTACCCAAAACACTTGTTTCACCACAAGGGCACCTATACATAAAAATGTACAATAATATGAATACATGTATATGTTGTTGGAATATGTGAATCATAAAAGAACTATAAACACATAATCATCAAAGCTCACGCAGCGGAATAGATCTACACTAACATGTAATTAATTAAAACTAAATAGAAAGCGTACCTTTTGATTCCTAGCAAGAACAAGGAATCGGATCTACAAGAACAAGATAAACCCTAACTAGGGTTTAAAGTATGGATCGATCTAGGATGGATCGAATAGGGCAAATCACCACAAGCTAAAGTAAGCTTGTTACTCGTTCTTGTACACACGTAATACTAGCGTTCCAATAGGAAAAGCTAGGTTCAAGATCACGAAACAAACCAAACACTTTATAAGCAAAACCTTGGATCGACAATTCCTAGTGGAATTAAAAAGAGGCCGATCGGATTTTAGCTTAGAGGGGAAGAGGAAGAGAAGTTTGGCTTGTTAGGGATTCAAGATTAGGGAAACAATGAAACACAAAGGGATGTATTTATAGTTTCTCTTGGCTTGCTCCCTACTCCACCCAAACACAAAGGGATTCTAGATCCTTCTCTTCCTATCTTTCATAATTAGTCCTTTAACGACCGTTATCTCTAACTCCGTTAAGTACTAACTGTCGTTAAGTATTTGTTTTGTGAAATGAATAAATAAAATATAAAAATATATTTAATTTATTCAAACCATTGAAACTCTCACGTATTGTGTGCAATCCCGAGTCTCGGGTTCGAAACCGGACATACTTATATTAATAATTATACATAAACTCTAACAGCTCCTACTTGGATAACTATTAATATAGTAATGACATGGGCTAGTCTAGCTTAACAGATCCCTATGTCCCCAGCTCGATCCGAGTATGGTTTTTGATGCGTGGTTTTGCGACCTTACAACAGGTTTTACCTCTCGAGGGATCTCAAGAGGCTTACAACCCCACCAGGCAGTGTACCTGACCGATGTAGTATAGTGTAGTGGTAAGTACGGGGGATTGATCGTTCTCCATAGGGAATAGTGTTCGTTAGGTATGAAAAACTACTTTAATAGGTCTAAGGGTGAGGGAAGATTCTTTTTGTATTTTTATATTTTTATGAAAGCAAGTAAAATCTCGGGTTTTGAAGGATGTGGGCGGAATTAGTTGCTAGTCAACTAACCCAAATTACTACGAATGCAAATAAAATAAAATAACTGAAAATGAAAAGAGTTGTGAAACTTATGTGGAGAGAAATGTGTTTACTTAGATTTCCTTACTCCCTAACTATCTTTTACCGGTTGATTAGTGTGTATTAATTGCGTGGATGACGGGTGTATTCCTTAATACCAATCGTGGGGTGGCGTACGTACTTCCCCAACTCTACAAGCTCCTACTTCACTCCTATGTCGAGCCGGCTAGGAAGCTCCTAATATGGGATCACTAGAATTCGCTCATGCATTAAATACAGCCATAAAAACCTTAGTACGCATTGGTTCATGTTTCTTAAGACGTTCAAGCAAGTTACCGAATAGGAAGTTAGCCAGTTTTCTTAAGCCTAACATAGATAAACAATCATCCAAAAAACAACTAATAACACACTAATAACCAATAATCAATAGCTAGGTTTCATTAGATCTAAGCAAACACAAGATAAATCTAGCCTAACATGTTAATCAAAAGACAAGAACAAGACATAATCAAACAACACATAGACATATTGATTGATTAAACGATTACTTATCTTCAATTAAACATGGGAGATCCAAGGGTATGAAAACCCTTAAAAATGGCAGAAATTCGTCTTTAGGGTTTCTCCTCACAAAGTTGCACACAATAAGTTCCACCCTAATGACAAAAAATTGCAAAACTATATATAGAGTTTAAGGGCTGACGGCGTCACGTTGTAGATCCTGACGCCGTCACCTCGCCGCTTTTAGGGTTCCCGGATGGCCTTCCTGACGCCGTCCCTCTTTAGACCTCCAAAATCCGCTCTGGCTTATCAAAGCTTGACGCCGTCAGAAATGAGCTTGACGCCGTCCCTCTTTAGCTTAAACCGTGACGGCCTTGATCACTTCAAAGGGTGACGCCGTCAGATTTTTCATGCAAAATTCTCTGGCTTATCATGTGTATTTTTTCATGTCCACCTTTTTTGCCAAGCCATGACGCCGTCAAGGGCAATCCCTGACGCCGTCAAAGGTACTTTTCAGCCGATTTTGAGACTTTGTCGTTTTCTTCACTTTTATGCTCCAAAAACGTCCAAAATGCTTCCTTTTCCAGATTTCTTCTCCAAAGTACCTAAAATGACAAAAGGAACGATTTAGGGCAATATTTGATCAAATAAATACGATTTAGGGCTTAAATGACCCCATAAAAGCTTTACACTTTTCGCTTCATCAAATACCCTTACACTTGAGATTTGCTTGTCCTCAAGCAAATGCGCTTTTATTCTAATCAAAATACAAGTTAGGGGTCATTTAATGCTAATATAAAAGTAATTACAACAAATAATCGTTCCACTTTAATCATAATAAGCACGGAGATTACATACTAGCACCTCACAAGTAGTGTTTAGATACTCACATCTCTCAGGTGTCATCAAAATAAATCTCATAAATGAAAACGGATAATATCTCTCACTACCTGTCATAGCAAATAGATTACCATAGGCTTGGGAAAGGATCGAAAACCTCCTCCACTAGGCGTAAGCACCTAAGATAAACTATCAAAGAGGGCTTTTAAATGGGTTATAACGTGAGGTGTAGGGATATGATAAACACGGTTTTGTTGGATAAGGGATATTTTACTGGTGGCGAGTTAAAGATCTTGATTAATTACATGTACTATACAATGTTGCTAAGCCAAGACTCGACTCAATCTTAAGCTAAAAACAAAATAACAAAAACATAAAATAAACATAACATGAAACGGGATGGTAGTCCGTATGTTTTTTCTATTTTTCTTTTTCTCATTTTTTTGTATTTTTCTTGATTTTTTTTTTCATACACTCTTGCCCTACCATCCAAAATAATACATCATAGGGGCGTTGCATTCCCCTTACACTTGAATTTTTACATGACTTTACAAATAACTATTCTAATGACTCAAATTAAGATAATCGAAACACTTGGAGTACTTTTAAAATATTTAGCACATATGGGGGTAATAATGTTGTTCTTCCCCATTACTCCATTACACTAGTACTTTACCCATGAGTCCCAATCGTCCCAAAACAATATGTACAAGGATATGACTCGACTTAGCAACCATGTAATCAATTAGATAATTAACTTGGGGTTTAAACAAATGTTGTCACAATAATGCACTAAAAATGAGTGCATACAAGGTAGGCTAAGGCGATTTGGGTGTACATTTAAGTGGGGTGTAAACAAATTCTTCCTTTAAGTAAAATGCTTAAAGGTCGAAACGAAAAGATAGGCTCTGAGGGGTGTACTAGGGGTATCGTGTACTAAAAATGAGTACAACGCAAAGGGTGTGGGAGAATTACTTGACCAATGTAGCCAAAGTATTTATAACAAAAAACACAGGTGTAAAACAATGGGTTAATCCTAATGCCTCTTATCATGTAGTAAATCTAACTACACGAATGTAGTCTCACTTGTGGCCTCGGAATGGTCCTAACGCAAGTTCTAGAATCTAAGTGCTACCGGTACACACATCATAGCATAAATGCTTTTCCTACCAATTCTAGGGGCGAACCTCACATATTTGGGGGTGGAAAATTTTTTAGTGGTACGGTTTTTTGTGCTAGTCATATAACTCCTATCCGTGAGACGCTCATTAAGATCAAAGTTCCACTCCTATATGTTGTAAAAAATTTTAAATTTGGCACTAAAATTGCCCTAACAGGTATTTCTCTCAGTTTTATTACACATCTACCATTAAACAAACAAAAATCAAGCGTACTTGTATTCTCTAAAGTATCGTATTTTACCCCCCCTTACACTTAAGATGAACATTGTCCCCAATGTTCAAATAACAAGATGTAAAAGTGAAAAGGTAAAAGAATGAAATCAAATACCTCCCTGATTCGCTCGGTGGATAATGAGGTAACATGGTTAGATCTTCTTCCAAGAAAATGTAGAAGCTCCAAGACTAATGCATCGCCAAAAGCTTGATTCCACATACTTCTCCTTGTCCAAAATAACCTGTTAAACCTGAGAAAACAAACACGAAAACCTGCATAACATCGGCGGGATAAATTCTATATATAAGGATATAATGCTTGTGGAATGATAATTTTGCAGATTCCTGGAGTTTATAAGTTAGAGATTTAATAAAAACTTTTTATGAAAACAAAACTTTCAAAAATTTCAGAAGATTCAAACCTGACGCCGTCAGGTTGTAACTCCTGACGCCGTCAGAAATGATCTGACAGAATTCTCATGTTAAGTTTCCGGAAAATTTCTTTAAAAACTTGTACCCTACTTCCTGGAAATCCTGCAAAACATCATTATGACTCGATACAAGCATTTGACTCAAAAAAATACTAATATGTATGTTAATTTATTATTATTACGATTCATGTTCATTTGTGTTCTAATAAACCGATTTGGATTTCCCTTACACTTATCTTTTGCAAAATACCTTTATATGTAGTTAAGACGAAGTTAAAAACAAGATAAAGCATTTTCACAATTTAGTTTTGAACATGAATCAATAACAACAAAAATAAAACATACATACGGAAGCAAATAAAATCAAACAAACAAACAAATAAACACACAAAGCAAATAAAGCTTGGGTTGCCTCCCAAGAAGCGCTTGTTTTTGTTCGAGTCACGAGCCTGACTCTACCCTTATTTAACAGAAATAAGAGAGGTTTTCCCTACACTTAGGATTAAGTGTGGGTGATAGTATTGATACATACCATTTCGGTGGAAGCATGCCTCATGAGAAAAGAGCGACGGATGAATTATATACTCAAAGGGGTGTGTTCCGTTCATCATAACCCCACCTAGTTTACTTTGGTCAATGGGTGAATTAAAGTTTCCTCCTAAAAAGGGATCATCTTCTATCAACTTTGAGAGACTCCTAGTTGGGAATCCATCTTGACCTAATAAACCCGGTTTAAACCCATAATGTTTCTTACGATCAATCATGAATTGGTGATGTAAGTATGTAAGGTTATGGTTCACTCCTATGTTAGCTTCCTCTCTACAAGGCTCAAAGTCAACAACCTCCAACCTAAAACTACCCGGATCATATGGTTCGATGGGTGGATTGGGGCCTTTTTCAATTCCTAAATTTTCATCCAAGGATGGAAGATTAGGTAACGGTTTTGGTTGAGGCTCCGCTTCATCAAAACTAGGAACTTCCATAGAACTAAGAGTAAGGTTGTGATCACTAAAAGCATTCAAACCTATATCCTCTGGTTATGTTTGGTTTAAAGGTTCTACCTCTATTGGGGTTCCTAAAGTCTCTTCTACTTCTTCCGGGTAAGTCACGGGTGGTGTGTGTGCCTCGAATGGTGGTAGGACTTGTGGGGTACTTGGTGGGCTTATGTTACTTACCTCATCATTCCTTATGTCAAGATCACCTATATCCTCATCATGGGTTTTGGTAGAATTTAAACCTAACATTTTCCCTAATATCTCAAGTGCTTCTCTAGGCATCTCAACTTCTATATCCGAATCATAAGGATCATCCTCAATATTCTGACTGCTATATTCAAATTGCCCAAAAGATTCATCATGTGTTTCTTGAGATTCATCGTCATCGATCATAAAACCTAAGTCTTTTTGATCAATGTGATCATGCTCGGCTAGATCCTCCATCACATCAAGATCACCTAAGTGTTCACCCTGTATTATGGTAGTGCCTAACCATGACATGCAGTTAGGTGGCTCAACTCTACCGTCATCCCTAAACAAACTTGTTTCATGATCCTTGAAATTTGTGGTCAACTGACTTGTATTAATGTTTGTTGGGTTGTCAACTATATAATAATATTGGGCACAATTCTCAATAGCTTCCCATGCTTCTTCAGCACTTAATTCCCTAAGATCCCTGCCGGCAAAATAGTAGATGTCCCTTTGGGCATGTCGGTCGACACGATCGTAAAAGATTTGAGTTAGGGACCATAAATCGAAGTTATGATGAGGGACTTTTTGGAGTAAATATTTAAAACGAGTCCATGCATCATAGAGAGGTTCATCTTTATGTTGTTTAAACATCAAGATGTCATATGGAGTGGGTGAATTACGTGGTTGGTAGTATGGTGGATTCGCGTTCTCCATAATGGTGAACGGAAGAGTCAATGGAAATTACGAACAAACACACAAAGAAAAATAGATAGACTAAAGAAATCCTAGAAAAATAAAATAAAAATCTCACTAGAAAGGACTCTAGTGAGTAGACCTAATAAAATAAAAATTCAACCTAAACAATAACTATTCCCCGGCAGCTGCGCCAAAAACTTGATGCGTGGTTTTGCGACCTTACAACATGTTTTACCTCTCGAGGGATCTCAAGAGGCTTACAACCCCACAAGGCAGTGTACCTGACCGATGTAGTATAGTGTAGTGGTAAGTACGGGGGATTGATCGTTCTCCACAGGGAATAGTGTTCGTTAGGTATGAAAAACTACTTTAATAGGTCTAAGGGTGAGGGAAGATTCTTTTTGTATTTTTATATTTTTATGAAAGCAAGTAAAATCTCGGGTTTTGAAGGAGTGGGCGGAATTAGTTGCTAGTCAACTAACCTAAATTACTACGAATGCAAATAAAATAAAATAACTGAAAATGAAAAGAGTTGTGAAACTTATGTGGAGAGAAATGTGTTTACTTAGATTTCCTTACTCCCTAACTATCTTTTACCGGTTGATTAGTGTGTATTAATTGCGTGGATGACGGGTGTATTCCTTAATACCAATCGTGGGGTGGCGTACGTACTTCCCCAACTCTACAAGCTCCTACTTCACTCCTATGTCGAGCCGGCTAGGAAGCTCCTAACATGGGATCACTAGAATTCGCTCATGCATTAAATACAGCCATAAAAACCTTAGTACGCATTGGTTCATGTTTCTTAAGACGTTCAAGCAAGTTACCGAATAGGAAGTTAGCCAGTTTTCTTAAGCCTAACATAGATAAACAATCATCCAAAAAACAACTAATAACACACTAATAACCAATAATCAATAGCTAGGTTTCATTAGATCTAAGCAAACACAAGATAAATCTAGCCTAACATGTTAATCAAAAGACAAGAACAAGACATAATCAAACAACACATAGACATATTGATTGATTAAACGATTACTTATCTTCAATTAAACATGGGAGATCCAAGGGTATGAAAACCCTTAAAAATGGCAGAAATTCGTCTTTAGGGTTTCTCCTCACAAAGTTGCACACAATAAGTTCCACCCTAATGACAAAAAATTGCAAAACTATATATAGAGTTTAAGGGCTGACGGCGTCACGTTGTAGATCCTGACGCCGTCACCTCGCCGCTTTTAGGGTTCCCGGATGGCCTTCCTGACGCCGTCCCTCTTTAGACCTCCAAAATCCGCTCTGGCTTATCAAAGCTTGACGCCGTCAGAAATGAGCTTGACGCCGTCCCTCTTTAGCTTAAACCGTGACGGCCTTGATCACTTCAAAGGGTGACGCCGTCAGATTTTTCATGCAAAATTCTCTGGCTTATCATGTGTATTTTTTCATGTCCACCTTTTTTGCCAAGCCATGACGCCGTCAAGGGCAATCCCTGACGCCGTCAAAGGTACTTTTCAGCCGATTTTGAGACTTTGTCGTTTTCTTCACTTTTATGCTCCAAAAACGTCCAAAATGCTTCCTTTTCCAGATTTCTTCTCCAAAGTACCTAAAATGACAAAAGGAACGATTTAGGGCAATATTTGATCAAATAAATACGATTTAGGGCTTAAATGACCCCATAAAAGCTTTACACTTTTCGCTTCATCAAATACCCTTACACTTGAGATTTGCTTGTCCTCAAGCAAATGTGCTTTTATTCTAATCAAAATACAAGTTAGGGGTCATTTAATGCTAATATAAAAGTAATTACAACAAATAATCGTTCCACTTTAATCATAATAAGCACGGAGATTACATACTAGCACCTCACAAGTAGTGTTTAGATACTCACATCTCTCAGGTGTCATCAAAATAAATCTCATAAATGAAAACGGATAATATCTCTCACTACCTGTCATAGCAAATAGATTACCATAGGCTTGGGAAAGGATCGAAAACCTCCTCCACTAGGCGTAAGCACCTAAGATAAACTATCAAAGAGGGCTTTTAAATGGGTTATAACGTGAGGTGTAGGGATATGATAAACACGGTTTTGTTGGATAAGGGATATTTTACTGGTGGCGAGTTAAAGATCTTGATTAATTACATGTACTATACAATGTTGCTAAGCCAAGACTCGACTCAATCTTAAGCTAAAAACAAAATAACAAAAACATAAAATAAACATAACATGAAACGGGATGGTAGTCCGTATGTTTTTTCTATTTTTCTTTTTCTCATTTTTTTGTATTTTTCTTGATTTTTTTTTCATACACTCTTGCCCTACCATTCAAAATAATACATCATAGGGGCGTTGCATTCCCCTTACACTTGAATTTTTACATGACTTTACAAATAACTATTCTAATGACTCAAATTAAGATAATCGAAACACTTGGAGTACTTTTAAAATATTTAGCACATATGGGGGTAATAATGTTGTTCTTCCCCATTACTCCATTACACTAGTACTTTACCCATGAGTCCCAATCGTCCCAAAACAATATGTACAAGGATATGACTCGACTTAGCAACCATGTAATCAATTAGATAATTAACTTGGGGTTTAAACAAATGTTGTCACAATAATGCACTAAAAATGAGTGCATACAAGGTAGGCTAAGGCGATTTGGGTGTACATTTAAGTGGGGTGTAAACAAATTCTTCCTTTAAGTAAAATGCTTAAAGGTCGAAACGAAAAGATAGGCTCTGAGGGGTGTACTAGGGGTATCGTGTACTAAAAATGAGTACAACGCAAAGGGTGTGGGAGAATTACTTGACCAATGTAGCCAAAGTATTTATAACAAAAAACACAGGTGTAAAACAATGGGTTAATCCTAATGCCTCTTATCATGTAGTAAATCTAACTACACGAATGTAGTCTCACTTGTGGCCTCGGAATGGTCCTAACGCAAGTTCTAGAATCTAAGTGCTACCGGTACACACATCATAGCATAAATGCTTTTCCTACCAATTCTAGGGGCGAACCTCACATATTTGGGGGTGGAAAATTTTTTAGTGGTACGGTTTTTTGTGCTAGTCATATAACTCCTATCCGTGAGACGCTCATTAAGATCAAAGTTCCACTCCTATATGTTGTAAAAAATTTTAAATTTGGCACTAAAATTGCCCTAACAGGTATTTCTCTCAGTTTTATTACACATCTACCATTAAACAAACAAAAATCAAGCGTACTTGTATTCTCTAAAGTATCGTATTTTACCCCCCCTTACACTTAAGATGAACATTGTCCCCAATGTTCAAATAACAAGATGTAAAAGTGAAAAGGTAAAAGAATGAAATCAAATACTCCCCTGATTCGCTCGGTGGATAATGAGGTAACATGGTTAGATCTTCTTCCAAGAAAATGTAGAAGCTCCAAGACTAATGCATCGCCAAAAGCTTGATTCTACATACTTCTCCTTGTCCAAAATAACCTGTTAAACCTGAGAAAACAAACACGAAAACCTGCATAACATCGGCGGGATAAATTCTATATATAAGGATATAATGCTTGTGGAATGATAATTTTGCAGATTCCTGGAGTTTATAAGTTAGAGATTTAATAAAAACTTTTTATGAAAACAAAACTTTCAAAAATTTCAGAAGATTCAAACCTGACGCCGTCAGGTTGTAACTCCTGACGCCGTCAGAAATGATCTGACAGAATTCTCATGTTAAGTTTCCGGAAAATTTCTTTAAAAACTTGTACCCTACTTCCTGGAAATCCTGCAAAACATCATTATGACTCGATACAAGCATTTGACTCAAACAAATACTAATATGTATGTTAATTTATTATTATTACGATTCATGTTCATTTGTGTTCTAATAAACCGATTTGGATTTCCATACACTTATCTTTTGCAAAATACCTTTATATGTAGTTAAGACGAAGTTAAAAACAAGATAAAGCATTTTCACAATTTAGTTTTGAACATGAATCAATAACAACAAAAATAAAACATACATACGGAAGCAAATAAAATCAAACAAACAAACAAATAAACACACAAAGCAAATAAAGCTTGGGTTGCCTCCAAGAAGCGCTTGTTTTTGTTCGAGTCACGAGCCTGACTCTACCCTTATTTAACAGAAATAAGAGAGGTTTTCCCTACACTTAGGATTAAGTGTGGGTGATAGTATTGATACATACCATTTCGGTGGAAGCATGCCTCATGAGAAAAGAGCGACGGATGAATTATATACTCAAAGGGGTGTGTTCCGTTCATCATAACCCCACCTAGTTTACTTTGGTCAATGGGTGAATTAAAGTTTCCTCCTAAAAAGGGATCATCTTCTATCAACTTTGAGAGACTCCTAGTTGGGAATCCATCTTGACCTAATAAACCCGGTTTAAACCCATAATGTTTCTTACGATCAATCATGAATGGGTGATGTAAGTATGTAAGGTTATGGTTCACTCCTATGTTAGCTTCCTCTCTACAAGGCTCAAAGTCAACAACCTCCAACCTAAAACTACCCGGATCATATGGTTCGATGGGTGGATTGGGGCCTTTTTCAATTCCTAAATTTTCATCCAAGGATGGAAGATTAGGTAACGGTTTTGGTTGAGGCTCCGCTTCATCAAAACTAGGAACTTCCATAGAACTAAGAGTAAGGTTGTGATCACTAAAAGCATTCAAACCTATATCCTCTAGTTATGTTTGGTTTAAAGGTTCTACCTCTATTGGGGTTCCTAAAGTCTCTTCTACTTCTTCCGGGTAAGTCACGGGTGGTGTGTGTGCCTCGAATGGTGGTAGGACTTGTGGGGTACTTGGTGGGCTTATGTTACTTACCTCATCATTCCTTATGTCAAGATCACCTATATCCTCATCATGGGTTTTGGTAGAATTTAAACCTAACATTTTCCCTAATATCTCAAGTGCTTCTCTAGGCATCTCAACTTCTATATCCGAATCATAAGGATCATCCTCAATATTCTGACTGCTATATTCAAATTGCCCAAAAGATTCATCATGTGTTTCTTGAGATTCATCGTCATCGATCATAAAACCTAAGTCTTTTTGATCAATGTGATCATGCTCGGCTAGATCCTCCATCACATCAAGATCACCTAAGTGTTCACCCTGTATTATGGTAGTGCCTAACCATGACATGCAGTTAGGTGGCTCAACTCTACCCTCATCCCTAAACAAACTTGTTTCATGATCCTTGAAATTTGTGGTCAACTGACTTGTATTAATGTTTGTTGGGTTGTCAACTATATAATAATATTGGGCACAATTCTCAATAGCTTCCCATGCTTCTTCAGCACTTAATTCCCTAAGATCCCTGCCGGCAAAATAGTAGATGTCCCTTTGGGCATGTCGGTCGACACGATCGTAAAAGATTTGAGTTAGGGACCATAAATCGAAGTTATGATGAGGGACTTTTTGGAGTAAATATTTAAAACGAGTCCATGCATCATAGAGAGGTTCATCTTTATGTTGTTTAAACATCAAGATGTCATATGGAGTGGGTGAATTACGTGGTTGGTAGTATGGGGATTCGCGTTCTCCATAATGGTGAACGGAAGAGTCAATGGAAATTACGAACAAACACACAAAGAAAAATAGATAGACTAAAGAAATCCTAGAAAAATAAAATAAAAATCTCACTAGAAAGGACTCTAGTGAGTAGACCTAATAAAATAAAAATTCAACCTAAACAATAACTATTCCCCGGCAGCTGCGCCAAAAACTTGATGCGTGGTTTTGCGACCTTACAACATGTTTTACCTCTCGAGGGATCTCAAGAGGCTTACAACCCCACAAGGCAGTGTACCTGACCGATGTAGTATAGTGTAGTGGTAAGTACGGGGGATTGATCGTTCTCCACAGGGAATAGTGTTCGTTAGGTATGAAAAACTACTTTAATAGGTCTAAGGGTGAGGGAAGATTCTTTTTGTATTTTTATATTTTTATGAAAGCAAGTAAAATCTCGGGTTTTGAAGGAGTGGGCGGAATTAGTTGCTAGTCAACTAACCCAAATTACTACGAATGCAAATAAAATAAAATAACTGAAAATGAAAAGAGTTGTGAAACTTATGTGGAGAGAAATGTGTTTACTTAGATTTCCTTACTCCCTAACTATCTTTTACCGGTTGATTAGTGTGTATTAATTGCATGGATGACGGGTGTATTCCTTAATACCAATCGTGGGGTGGCGTACGTACTTCCCCAACTCTACAAGCTCCTACTTCACTCCTATGTCGAGCCGGCTAGGAAGCTCCTAACATGGGATCACTAGAATTCGCTCATGCATTAAATACAGCCATAAAAACCTTAGTACGCATTGGTTCATGTTTCTTAAGACGTTCAAGCAAGTTACCGAATAGGAAGTTAGCCAGTTTTCTTAAGCCTAACATAGATAAACAATCATCCAAAAAACAACTAATAACACACTAATAACCAATAATCAATAGCTAGGTTTCATTAGATCTAAGCAAACACAAGATAAATCTAGCCTAACATGTTAATCAAAAGACAAGAACAAGACATAATCAAACAACACATAGACATATTGATTGATTAAACGATTACTTATCTTCAATTAAACATGGGAGATCCAAGGGTATGAAAACCCTTAAAAATGGCAGAAATTCGTCTTTAGGGTTTCTCCTCACAAAGTTGCACACAATAAGTTCCACCCTAATGACAAAAAATTGCAAAACTATATATAGAGTTTAAGGGCTGACGGCGTCACGTTGTAGATCCTGACGCCGTCACCTCGCCGCTTTTAGGGTTCCCGGATGGCCTTCCTGACGCCGTCCCTCTTTAGACCTCCAAAATCCGCTCTGGCTTATCAAAGCTTGACGCCGTCAGAAATGAGCTTGACGCCGTCCCTCTTTAGCTTAAACCGTGACGGCCTTGATCACTTCAAAGGGTGACGCCGTCAGATTTTTCATGCAAAATTCTCTGGCTTATCATGTGTATTTTTTCATGTCCACCTTTTTGCCAAGCCATGACGCCGTCAAGGGCAATCCCTGACGCCGTCAAAGGTACTTTTCAGCCGATTTTGAGACTTTGTCGTTTTCTTCACTTTTATGCTCCAAAAACGTCCAAAATGCTTCCGTTTCCAGATTTCTTCTCCAAAGTACCTAAAATGACAAAAGGAACGATTTAGGGCAATATTTGATCAAATAAATACGATTTAGGGCTTAAATAACCCCTAAAAGCGGTACACTTTTCGCTTCATAAGTTTTCCTGGAAAAAACCACGTGATGATATGATCATCATACTTATCCTTTTGTTGCTAATACCGCGTTAATATGGATATGGATCTTGGTCATTCCATAATTAACAATTAGTTTCTCGTTTACACATAATTGATCAAGATTACCAAATCATCTGAACATCATTCAGATAGCCTTTGGGCGTGCGCACGCAAACATCTTCTCAATCCTACGAGTGGCCAAGCAGTATTAAACTTCAACACAAAGTTGAAGGAACAAATCCTTTATTGACTACGAGCATAACCCTCGAACTTCGCATCACTTCCGAAAATAGCCCTTATAACCACCTTTTACGGATAGCGTTAGACTATCTTATAGAAAATGAGCTACATCCTCGGCAATTACCCGGTATCTCAAGTCTGAGGATAAATATTCATGATTTACTTAATGATGACGATCCATAAAGTATAATCATGTGGTTGGGATAAGTCCTATATTCAATTTATCCAATATTGAATATCATGTGACATTGGTGTCTCAACCTTACAGTACATTCTACCAATCCTCACATTTGTCTTAGTTCAATAATACTCCCATATTATTAATTGACAACGGACCATTTAGAATAAATTAAATTATTCACGGATTTAAACATGTAAATATAGGACACAAATATTAATAATGAGAATAAACGTTGTCCGCACTTTATTTCATTAAAATAATAATTGTTTACATGTCCCTTATCCAAAATACTAATCCAACAGATTTACATGAAACTATCGGCTAAATGAAGACCAATACCCTGAGCATGTCGAGTAAACGTTTCCTTAGGTAATGCCTTCGTGAAAGGATCAGCCAGATTGTCATCTGTGTGAACTTTGAGTACATTGATTTCACCTAGTTTGACTTGTTCTCGAACATAGTGATAATTTCTACGAAAATGTCTGGCGCCCTTCATAACTCCAGGTTCATTGGTGAATGTGATTGCAGCAGAGTTGTCGCAATACACATTTATAGGTAATTCATTTGACGGCATCACTCCAAGATCCGAAATGAATTTCCTTATCCAAACAGCTTCTTGTGCAGCTTCTGATGCAGCAATATACTCAGCTTCTTTAGCAGACATGGCCGTTGTACTCTGCTTCTTGCTCTTCCAGTCTACAGCTCCTCCATTTATGACAAAAACATAACCCGTCTGAGACTTCGTATCATCTTTATCAGTTTGAAAGGACGCATCGCAGAAACCTGTAACATTCAGTTCTGGGTCTGGATTTCCCCCGAAAACAAGAAACATATCTTTAGTATTCCTTAAATACTTAAGAATGTTCTTAACAGCATGCCAGTGATCTTTCCCTGGGTTTTGCTGTTAACGTCTGGTTAAATTTTGTGCGAATGCCACATCTGGCCTTGTACATCTAACTGCATACATGATAGATCCTACTGCCGAAGCATACGGAACTTTCTTCATGTATGCCACCTCTTCAGGTGTAGAAGCACACATTTCGCTACTTAAGCCATGTTCTACTTGCATGGGCAAATATCCCTTCTTGGAATTTTGCATATTGAATCTCTTTAATATTTTATCCATGTAAGCACTTTGGCTTAAACCGATCAACCGCTTAGATCTGTCTCTATAGATCTTGATTCCAAGGATATAAGCTGCTTCTCCTAAATCCTTCATGGAAAAACATTTACTCAGATAAGCCTTAACTTCATCAAGACATGGTATATGATTTCCCATGATTAATATGTCATCGACATATAGGATAAGAAAAGTAGTGTTACTCCCACTAACTTTGTGGTATTGATGAGTGTCTGTTTACTCATCATTTTATACCCATATTAGACACAAAAATGACCAAAAACACCCAAATAGACCAAATATTAATGCATATATCCTTGATTTGTGTTTTTATGT
The DNA here is from genome assembly GCA_021014915.2 of Artemisia tridentata subsp. tridentata. NCBI lineage: Eukaryota > Viridiplantae > Streptophyta > Magnoliopsida > Asterales > Asteraceae > Artemisia > Artemisia tridentata. The sequence goes on from CP139506.1 coordinate 393,115,662, forward strand.
ATTTCAGGTACAAAAAGGTTGAAAACAGGGCAAAAACAGACAAAACCGAACACGAGATTGGAAGATCAAGAAAAGCTGAGGTCGGGAAAGGAATCTCTAGTTTAGATCACATTTATTCTTGAGTTGTCAAAAGTCAACCCCCAAAAATACCAAAATGACACAAATGGTCCTTGGAAATAATTTTTATTTTTTTGGCAGCCTTGGTCCTTGGATTTTCAGATTATTACACAAATGGTCCTTAAAGTTTACACTTTTAAACTTTAAATCCTTAAAACCTTATAAACCCAAAATCCGGACCCTTTAATCCAACCAGGCCCACTTTGAATAATAAACCCAAGCCCAATCATCCCCAACCCGTTTATCCCTTTAGCCAAACCAGGGTCAAACAATGTGGTCAAACCCACCCTTTGCCGCCAAACCAAAACCATAAACCACCACCCCCATGCCTATCCCTAACATCCACCATCACCACACTCCTCCTCCTACTCCACCCAACCTACCCCAGTCCAAAAGCATTTAATGCTTCCCCAACATCACAAGATAACCAGTACACAAGTTGGTATCCTCTATCACCCTTTTTGGCGCCAAAATTGGTTTTAAGGGCTGAGATCAATTCAAGCTTATCTAAGGGTCAAAAAAGGATCAGAGAAGAAGACAAGGAAGAACCCCGCTCAAAAGTAGTATAAATAGGACATCTTGTAGCCTTAAATGGCATGTAGAAATTTTGTTTAAGTCGTATTTTAATTTTAATGTTTAATCAGTATAATTTTAAGTTTCTTGTATCAATTTAAGTTTGTTTAAGCCTAGTTATCTCCAAGTTACTCAGCATTGTACTCATTTTTGAAATTAATGAAAGTTCAAAATTTTCTCATAAATCGAATTAAGTTACATTGTTGTTGAAAATCACTCACCAGCTTTCCTCACCTTTCTTATAAGCTTATACAAGCTCATGATAGCTTTTTGTAAGCTTATAATAGTTTAGAATCTGTTTAATTCAAAAAAGTCAAGAAAAGTCAATGAAAGTCAGCAATAGGTCAAAATAAGCAATTATGGAAGTTGCCTGCAATGGAGGGGCAAGATGGACTTTACCTAGCTTATCTGAGATAAGCTAGGAGCTTGTAGCTGCTCTTGATTGAGAGCCCTTGTTTAGCTAGGGTCTCAAGTAAGAAATTTCTAATTTTTTTTGTATTTTCTTTAATTTCACTGTTCAACTGCTTATTTGTGTGTTTACTTAGTTTTCTGTGGTTATTTGTTCTTTAAATTGTTATTTGAGTATAATTTGTTAGGTATTATTAGTTCAATTCTGTTTTTAATTAAAAATCTAGAAAAATCCAAAAATAGCTAAAATCTAGTTAGTGCTTATGTAGTGCTTATTTCTGTTTAAACCTGTTCAATAGTGCTTATTACACCTAGGTTAACTTCTGTCTTTCCAAGTCTCACTACAAGAATTCAGGCGAATAGCCACGGACAGATTTTGTGGGTAAAAGGGCCAAGTTCAAGGACATATGTTGCACACTGTGATGATATATTACAAAAGGTTTAAATATCAAAGTTTTGTGTTGGGGTCAGTGGGGTTCAAAAGTACTTTAAATAATGTTAGTGGGTATGTCCGACATTGTTTAGATTGCTTTGGTCTCGTGCTGTCGCCCAGTACTTGCAGCAGGTTGTCTGGTTTTTTGCATTGGGTGTGTTTGGATTTTAAGCTGAGATCAGGGACATTTGCAGCACACTGTATTGATATCATACAAAAGAAGTGTCTAATAAGTGAGCAAAATAATTTAGGCACAAAAGTTAACCATCGCCATAATATTTTTACCCACAAATTACACGCACCAAATTACCCACGAGCACAAAGGATGACTCTAATAAATGGGTAATGTAAACTTAGCCACGTAAATTACACTCGAGATGTTAAATGGGAAAACGGGTCTGTGAAAAGCTACAAGTATAAATGTTACCCATAAACCACCCACAAATATTACCAACGAATACAAAAGATGTGTGTAGTCTATGGGTAAAAAAAATTTACCCTCAAAATTAGCCATGACTTTACCTGTGATAAAAAAATTGTGTGTAATATGTGGGAAATATTTTGGCGGGAATCATTTAGCCACAAACTACACACGATATATTATTTAATGGGAAAATTTATGGGTAAAACTATGGGAAAATCGAGGGTAATTTATTCTAGACTTTGGATTTGCTAATTGTGGGTAACTCATGGGTAATATGAGGGAAAATACACACGTATCAATGTACGTGGGTAATTTCCGTGGGTAAAGCCCTGTTTTCTTGTAGTGTCTTGGCTTAATCTGGCTTTTCCTAGTTAAAATCTTAAAATCAAATCCTTTAAGGGCTGTTTGGGTTATGCAGTCAAACGGGTCAAACCATAGGTTACTGTTCATTTGCATGTTGAGAAACTCTAAGCTAGCTTAATTTTGCCTATAGAAACTGTTTATAGGTTGTTTTTAGCTAATTTGAAGCCTTTTGAGATTTTGAGTGGAAATTGCTAGTTTCTAGGTTCATCACTGCTCATAATTGCTTATCATTGAGATAAGCAGTTGTGGTTCCATTTTGTGTTATTCCTAAGTCCAAATTAGTGCATTAAGTCAGTATTCAAAAGTTGAAACCATCTCAGTAAGATTTGAACAGGTTTTGACCCATTTTGGTCAAGTCTGCACATTTTGAAATTTTGGCCAATTCAGCTGATTTTCTTTGATTTTTAATTAGCTCAATATAAGTTAGAATAAGCTGAAAACCTGCACTGATATTATTGGGCTGCTCATCTAGTTTTCCATATTTTTGTGAATCTTTATATCAGCTTTTTATTAGCTTTTTAATAGCTTAAAAAGTCCCATTTTTGCCCTGTGCACAAGTGCAGACCTCAGTGTGCTTATTTGGATTTGATTGAGTGCTTATTTGCTCATTTCTGTGGCTTTTCTGAGTTCTTTGATCATTAAAGTTCATACTTGGTCTGTGGTTAACTTTTCAAGTTTTCATCTAGCTTAATACAGCTTATCAGCTTATTTGCTTGTTGCCTCATTTTCTATTTTGAGTACTGATCTGAATCCTAAGCTTATTCTGAGCTCATTTGTTAGTTACAAAAATAGTTGTAGTTATAATTTTGGCTTATCTTGGTATGCTTATTTAGACTGTAAAAAGAAAAATCCAAAAAGAAAATAAAAAAAAATTTGTGCAAAAAGGGGTTCGAACCCCTGACCTCTCATTTAAACACACAACACACCACACACAAACCATATGCCCTTGGGTCTTTTTCAGTTATCCTTTGCAACATTTTTTATTTAACTAAGCTTTTCCACTTTAGCCTATTTTCTCAGTTTGCTTATTAACTGCTTATTCAGAAAAGCAGTTAGCCCATTCTTATTTTTCATAGATTCTGATTATCATTAAGTAGTTTCCTGGAATTTTTCAGATTTTTGCATTTTCATTTAGTATTTTTAATTAATTTTTATTTTAAATTCAGTTTTTAATTCATAATAAAAGATATAAAAGTCAAAAAAATATAATTCTTTGTTTCCAAAATTTTCTTTTATCATTTAGAATTTAGGAAAAATAGATTTGCACTTGTAGGGTTAATTTTTAAAGGTTTTAGTTTTTAAGCTCGTTTTTAGATTCTTGATTTGCGTTTTTAGTGTAAATTGTCTTATGCGTTATTTTTCTTTGTAAATTTGCTTTCCATTTCTCATTGGAATATTAATAACACAAAAATCCAAAATCCACACTTCAAGCACTTTAATTCCAAACCGAAAACGAAATCCTTGATTCACACCTCGCTGGGACACGACCCGGGTAATCACTTGCCCGGTATCTCACATCGTATTCACGGGTTTTGCAAGTTGGCCTTTTTCCTAAAGGGTTGGCTTGTTGATCCCCGCGTATCACGCGTATCCGTCTGATATTTTATATATACTTTAGCACGGATCAGGTATACACATGGCTCATCGAAATTTTGAGTAAATCCAAACTTCTTGATTTCCTCATCAAATTTCTTATTCCATTGCCTGGATGCTTGCTTCAATCCATAAATGGATCTTTGAAGCTTGCATACACGCTTAGGAAATTGTGGATTCACAAATCCCTCAGGTTGCGCCATATAGATGTCTTCATCTAAGCGATCATTCAGAAAGGCGGTTTTGACATCCATCTGCCAAATCTCATAGTCATAGTAGGCAGCTATGGCTATAAGAATCCTAATAGCTCTAATGTCGGCCACAGGAGAAAATGTCTCCTAATAGTCAACACCGTATGTTTGGGTAAAGCCTTTAGCCACCAAACGAGCTTTGTAGGTGTGTACTTTGCCATCCATGTCCGTTTTCTTTTTGAAGAGCCACTTACTCCCAACTACCTTAGCATTAGGAGGAAGGTCTACTTCAATCCAGACTTTGTTGTCTTTCATGGATTGCATTTCCCCATCCATAGCAACCTGCCATTTATCCTTATCAGGACTATTAATGGCAGCACTATAACTAGTTGGCTCATCAAGATCCCCTAGTATAGTTTCCTCACACTCTAAGTTTAAACATAGACGATTAGGAGCTTTTGTAGATCTTGAAGATCTACGGATGGGTACCACTTCAACTTCTGGTGGAGGACCTAAACTTTCAGGTTCCACAGGAAGTGTGTTAGTGCCTTCAGAAGGTGACGTATCTTCATGATCACTTTCAAGATCGTATACCCTCCCATTGAATTCTTGAGATATTAGATTATCCTCAAGAAATTCGCCATACCTAGCCACGATGACCTTATTTTCTGGTGGGAAGTAAAAGTAGTAACCCTTTGTTTCCTTAGGGTATCCTACGAAGATACACTTAACAGATCTTTGTTGGAGTTTATCAGGTGAGTCACGTTTAACAAACGCCTCACAACCCCAGACCTTTAAGTAAGAAAAGTTGGGAGCTTTTCCAGTCCATACTTCATATGGAGTCTTATCAACCTTCTTAGTTGGAATCCTATTCAACACGTGAACAGCTGTTTCAAGAGCATAGTCCCAAAAGGATAAGGGAAGAGTTGTAAGATTAAACAAAGATCGTACCATATCTAACAATGTACGATTTCTCCTTTCAGATACACCATTTTGTTGTGGAGTATAAGGAGAAGTGAGTTGTTGGAAAATGCCACACTCAGCTAGATAATCTTTAAACTCTTGGCTTAAATACTCACCACCACGATCGGATCGAAGGGCCTTAATCTTCTTTCCGAGTTGTAATTCTACTTCATTTTTAAAGACCTTAAATGTCTCAAAGACTTCATGTTTATGTTTAAGTAAATAAACATAACCATAATGACTATAGTCATCCGTGAAGGTCAAGAAGTAGCTAGCACCGCGATTAGACACATGTCTAAGTGGACTACACACATCCGTGTGTATTAATCCAAGTAGATCTGAAGCCTTTTCCATATTGCTATGGAAAGATTTCTTCGTCATCTTACCAGATATACAAGATTCCTATTTATCAACTGAATCATCATTGATATTTTTCAAAAACCTATCGTGTTGCAGCTTTTCCATGCGTTTCTTGCCTATATGAGCAAGACGACAGTGCCATAAATAAGAAGAATCCAAGTGAGACTTGATTCTCTTATTTCCAATGCTATATACAGAATTAATTTCGTTGGATGCATGATTTTCCATATCAATTTCAAACACACCATTTAATGGAATTGCATTAAAATAAAAAACAGAATTTAAAGAAACCGAAATCCCATTATTATTAAAAGTATGCTCAAAACCATTATCCAACAATAAAGAAACTGAAACAACACCTCTAACAATAGACGGTGCGTAATGACAATTGTTCAATACTAAAATTAAACCCGAAGGTAAAAGTAAGTCAAAAGTCCCTAGGGCTTCCACTGCTACACGTATACCGTTGCCGACATACAAGTAGAATTCCCCATAGTTCAGCTTCTTCACTCCTCTAAGCCCCTGCGATGTATTACAAATGTGAGTACCACATCCTGTATCATATATCCAGGCATTTTGCTTACGAGGAAAAGAAAATTATTCAGCCATAAAAATACCTGATGTGTTGGCGCCATGCCCAGCCTTGGCATTTTTATTCTTTCGACACTCCTCAAGCAGCAATGGACAGTCCCTCTTCCAATGTCCAGGAGTGTTACAGTGGTGACAAGCAGCCGTATCCTTTTTAGGATAATCCTTCTTAGGATAATCCTTCTTAGGAGGAGGATTCTGCTTCTTGGGCTTCTGCTGATTGATCACGACCTGTTTTCCTTTGTCAGCTTTCCCTTTGCCCTTCTTGTTCACATTGTGTGATTTACCGGGCTTAGCTACCCTACCACCTCTAATTGCCATCACAGCAGGTGTAGGTGCTTTCTTAGAGAGTCCTTTCTCATAGTCGATAAGCATTGCATGCAAATCACTAAAAGTCTTCCCCGTGCAATGCATGTTAAAATTGCGCACAAACTCACCATACAATTCCTCATTGAGGGATCTATTGATGAGGCCAACTTTAACATCTTCCACATACCCGTATCCGAGTGCATCCAATTGGTCAAGATATCCTTTATCTCCAATACATGTGCACTCACGGGTTTGGTTGCTTCCTGCTTGCACTTGGCTATAGAATCAAGCACATCATATAACTCAGCCGTTGGAGGTTTCTCAAACATACGTTTGAGTTCCTCAATCATTTGCATCGGACCATAATTCTCAAACTGTTTTACCAGCTGAGGATCCATCCCCGATAGCATGAGACAAGCCGCATCATTATGCTTGTCATAAGCTTCGTTATACTCTCTAAGTCTTTCATTAGGAGAGTCAGTAGGAGGAGCAACCGGAAGAGGCTCACTAAGACAATCAAAACGTTTGGCTATCCTAAGAACAAGCCTTAGATTACGATACCAATCGTTGAAATTTTTAGTCCCAGTCAATTTCTCTTTTTCAATCATCATTTTGAAAGAAGAGGTAATGTTTGACGTGTTTCCGGGTTGGGCCATTTCTACAGAAAAAGTTCAAAAGTTAGTACTTTCGATAATAAATTTTCAAGAAAATTAAACACCCATGGTAAATTATATTCACCATTTAATTTTCACTGAAAACTAGGATCCTAATTGACGCCGTTTCATTTCATCAATTTTGGCAGCTAGCAATGAAAGTGCTCAATAAGGTACGGGATCACCCAATTGCCAATATCCAATTTCAATTCCTAGAAATCTTGGGACTTACATTATATTGCCAACATCAGTTGCAAAATGTAAGCATGTTTCATCCCTAAATCTTTATGCCTTGGCGCCGTTCCATTACATCAGCTTTAACTGCTAGTAATGAAAGTGCCCAATTAAGTTAACCAACTTAAGAAACTGTAAATGGACGTCGTTTCATTACATTCAGCTTTGGCTGCTAGCAATGAAAGTACTCAATTTTCCTTTAGACAACCACCCTTTGAACATCACATTCAGCTTTGGCTTCTAGTGATGTAGGATGAAACCTTAGGTGTTCCTTTTTGTAGTTGGATGACATATTACTTAAATTTTAAGGGTATTAAATTTTTGATGTATGTAATCAAAAAATATGTACAAAGATGTCATGCATTCATCTTTGTATCATATGTTTTCTACAAAAAACTGTTTACTCATTCGCAGCTTAAATCAACAAAATTTAATTGATGGCGTTGAGAAACTTACAACATTACCTTAAGATGCTTTGTACTTTTTCATGGTGTACTTGGTAAGTCTATTATTGACGCACATGCGAGCGGAGGGGAAAACGTCCGCCGAAGCTAATTAAAAACGCGCCCCTTTCGGATGACAATTTAATGTCAAGCCTCCTTATACCCACTTTATAGTTTGTCAATAATAGGTCCGCCGCTTCGACCACTTTTGTACAGTCGCATCAATCAATTAAAACTTTAAGATTTAAAGCTTAAAACATTTATGTAGTAAATTATTAATTGCTAGTCTCGCCTGGGAGCAAATTACCGTGTGAAGCGAACCACTGTCGGCACATAAGACTTGGCATTTAAGTAGTTTACTACAAAGGTTTCATAGTTATTAGGTTCATTTATTTTTTATTAAAAAAATTACCCTCTTTGATGTTACAATCCATCATAATTAAACACAAAGAATCAAGTAATTGAAAAAAATAAATAAACACTTAATAACACGTATATAATCATTAACAATATCATATAGCCACATGCAAACCTTTTTGATAAATCCTATTAATACTTCTATGTGAATTTTAATGTATCTAATCAATAAAACTTCCATTGGTTTTCGAGCTCATTGTACCCAATGGACCACAGACGCCAAATAACTTGGCCGCGTAAGTTTTGATTAATTAGATACCACATTGCACATAACCAATTAATTAATATATTAGGGTCTTCCCTAATTTAAGATTTATCTTAAAAAAAACATGTAGCAAATTAAACACATAACATTCCATGACAAAACATGAAAGATTTTGTCATGGATCTCATATAGCACTTAAAATCATGTATCACATATTTACAAGCCTATATAGTACGCAATCTTTAATTAATGACATCACATAAGGTATTCACTAATTAAGCCCTAAAAATTGCATGCAATCCTAGGGTTTCTACTAAATTTTACCAAGAACCAAAAAAACTCTAAAAAAATTATGGGTGTCGACCCATATTAGGGTTTGTAAAATAAAAACCCTAGCTAAAAATTGCATGTATCTATACAACAAGATTCAATTTTTAAGGTTTTTAGTAATTAATTACATGTTAAAAACTTGTCTCTCTCTGATACCACTGTTGGAATATGTGAATCATAAAAGAACTATAAACACATAATCATCAAAGCTCACGCAGCGGAATAGATCTACACTAACATGTAATTAATTAAAACTAAATAGAAAGCATACCTTTTGATTCCTAGCAAGAACAAGGAATCGGATCTACAAGAACAAGATAAACCCTAACTAGGGTTTAAAGTATGGATCGATCTAGGATGGATTGAATAGGGCAAATCACCACAAGCTAAAGTGAGCTTGTTACTCGTTCTTGTACACACGTAATACTAGCGTTCCAATAGGAAATGCTAGGTTCAAGATCACGAAACAAACCAAACACTTTATAAGCAAAACCTTGGATCGACAATTCCTAGTGGAATTAAAAAGAGGCCGATCGGATTTTAGCTTAGAGGGGAAGAGGAAGAGAAGTTTGGCTTGTTAGAGATTCAAGATTAAGGAAACAATGAAACACAAAGGGATGTATTTATAGTTTCTCTTGGCTTGTTCCCTACTCCACCCAAACCGAACCCTAAACCCTTACCCAAGGGTCGGCCGGATTTCTCCCCAAGAAAGGGATTCTAGATCCTTTTCTTCCTATCTTTCATAATTAGTCCTTTAACGACCGTTATCTCTAACTCCGTTAAGTACTAACTGTCGTTAAGTATTTGTTTTGTGAAATGAATAAATAAAATATAAAAATATATTTAATTTATTCAAACCATTGAAACTCTCACGTATTGTGTGCAATCCTGAGTTTCGGGTTCGAAACCGGACATACTTATATTAATAATTATACACAAACTCTAACATATGTGTATATACACAAAGAGTAACAATGATCTGCAAAAATTATTCATAACAAACTATGGATCCTTAAATAATACATTCAGAAGTACATACACGTATTATGTTCCACAAGTCAAAAAACTAAACTTCTTTAACTTTCAAGATCATCCATCGATAATAAAGACACCTTTATCCTTCAAAATAATATCACTATAACCAAATCGCCCCGCAAAACGAGAAATTAACCGACCGTTCCTGAAGGATTGAGATTCTCTAAAGTTCAATATGAAAATGTTAGGTCCTGTTGATGATTTTTGTGAGAAGGGAAAATATGTGTGCCCTTTAATGTGTCATTTTTATTTTATTTAGATTTAAAATTTCACTCAAAATAACACTAACATGACTTATCATGTTTACATAGAAGTTGAGAGGATCTCAATCCGTTCCTGAACTACTAGTTCATCAGAAAGCTCCATATCCGTCTCTTTCCTTAACGAAGCTGATAAAACAGAAAATTGGGCATTAAGCAATAGCTAAAAACAAGGAACTTGGATTTTATTTTATTTTTCATTTTTGTAAAAGTGCTATAAAACGTCGGACAATTTGCAGAACTACATGAGAAACATTAATTAACTTTCGACTATAGACTTTTATAAGCCTGAATTGCCAATCCCGGATCCTTTATTAGTCTATCACTTGAACTGAGATGTGAAACAGTAATTTATGAGAAGAATATATATATATATATATATATATATATATATATATATATATATATATATATATATATATATATATATATATATATAGAGAGAGAGAGATAGAGAATTGAGATAAAATAAGATCAAACTTAAAGTTCTAAAAATAAGACCCATTCATGAACCAATAGGATTAGGGCAAGTGGCAATAAATTTAAAACACACAAAAAGGAAAAGAAAAATTAATAAAAATTAATTTGTATAGGCTGAAGGGTATTATAGGTATTTTGCACATCTAATTTTCTCTCTAACCCTAACTATCCTTCCATCTCTATCAAATAAGCCTCCATTTATTCTCTTCCTATCCTCTCTCCCAAAACATTTTCCGGCGACCCTAATACCGCCGCCCATCGCCGCCGCCATCAGAAATAACAACCAGCCTCCCGTTATAATCCATAACAGCCGCATCTTTTTTTATTTTTATTATCAATTCCCTTCGCTACCCAATCAAACACGCCGGAAAATCCTCACAAACCTAATACCGCCTCTACCCAAACGCCGCCGCCGTTAGATGTAGTCACCGCAGCCAACGACTATCAAGTGTTGCCCGTGTAGTCAAACCGCCCGATTTAATCGCCAAACCCTATCGAGTCGCCTAAAACCACCTCTGATGTACACTTGCACAGATTTGGGTTCATGTATCATTGATACATCCGTTCACGTAGTCAAACATCCCGTGGTATATCGCCATGTATCAATCACGGTATATGAAGTTGTGTTTTCCGGTGAAACGAATATAGGAGGTGGTACATTAAGATCTTGTCGACTCACTGATGAGACGAAAAGTGTACCGCTTTTAAGGGGTCATTTAAGCCCTAAATCGTATTTATTTGATCAAATATCGCCCTAAATCGTTCCTTTTGTCATTTTAGGTACTTTTGAGGAGAAATCTGGAAAAGGAGGCATTTTGGACGTTTTTGGAGCATCAAAGTGAAGAAAACGGCAAAGTCTCAAGAATCGGCTAAAAGTTACTCTTGACGGCGTCAGACTTAACTCTGGACGGCGTCATGCCTTGGCAAGAAAAGTGGGATGTGAAATTTACTCATGACGGGCCAGTGAGTTAGCATGTGAATTCTGACGGCGTCACGCTTTAACTAAATCAAGGGCGTCACGGCTTAATTCATAAGGGGACGGCGTCACGTTCAAGAGGTGAGGGCGTCAAGCCTTGATAGGCCAGAACGGATTTTGGAGAATTAAAGAGGGACGGCGTCAAGATGGTCATCCGAGAACCCTAAAAGCGGCGAGGTGACGGCGTCACAATCCATAAGGTGACGCCGTCAGATCCAAAAGTCTATATATAGTTTTCTAATTTTTTGTCATGAAGGGAGAGCTTAGTGTGTGGAATTTTGGGATAAAACCCTAAGACGATTTTAGCTACTTTTTCAGGGCTTTTAGCCTTGAGATCTTCCATGTTTCATTGAAAGATAAGTAATCAATTAATCATTCAATATGTCTATGTGTTGTTTGATTCTATCTTATGCTTGTCTTTTGTTTAACATGTTAGGCTAATTTTATCTTGTGTTTGCTTAGATCTAATGAAACCTAGCTATTGATTATTGGTTGTTAGTGTGTTGTTAGTTGTATTGGATGATTGTTTATCTATGTTAGGCTTAAGAAAACTGGCTAACTTCCTATTCGGTAACTTGCTTGAACGTCTTAAGAAACATGAACCAAACGCGTACTAAAGGTTTTTATGGTTGTATTTAATGCACAAGTGAATTCTAGTGATCCCATGTTAGGAGCTTCCTAGCCGGCTCGACATAGGAGTGAAGTAGGAGCTTGTAGAGTTTGGGGAAGTAAGTACGCCACCCCACGAATGGTATTAAGGAATACACCCGTCATCCACGCAACTAATACACACTAATTAACCGGTAAAAGATAGTTAGAGAGTAAGGAAATCTAAGTAAACACATTTCTCTACACATAAGTTTCTCACCACTTTTCATTTTTGTTATTTTATTTTATTGCATTTGTAGTAATTTGGGTTAGTTGACTAGCAACTAATTCCGCCCACTCCTTCAAACCCGAGATTTTACTTGCTTTTATAAAAACTATAAAAACATAAAAAGAATCTTCCTCGACCCTTAGACCTAATTAGAGTAGCCTTTCACACCTAACGAACACTATTCCCTGTGGAGAACGATCAATCCCCCGTACTTACCACTACACTATACTACATCGGTCAGGTACACTGCCTGGTGGGGTTGTAAGCCTCTTGAGATCCCTCGAGAGGTAAAACCTGTTGTAAGGTTACAAAACCACGCATCAAGTTTTTGGCGCCGCAGCCCGGGGAGTAGTTATTGCTTAGGTTGAAATTTTATTTTTATTAGGTCTACTCACGAGATTCCTATCAAGTGAGATATTTTCTTTTTATTTTGTAGCTTTCTCGTAGTCTATCTTTTCTTTGTGATTTTGTTTGTAATTTGCTTCAAATGGACTTTTCACTTAGATTTCTAAGATTGCAAGATATGGTTGAGTGGCTAGAACACCAAGAAGTTCAAAATACCTCATTTAGAGACACTTATGAATCATATGAGCCTTCACCTAGGATAGATTCTTATGAACAACCTCCATGTTTAGGATCTTGTTTTAGTGAGGCTAATAGGAAAAGCGACCTAGTTTGCCAAGGAATTGTGGATAAAGCCGTATCAATAAATCATAAGTTGGATGAAGCACTAGGTTTGTTATTATCACTACCTAAGAAAACAATTGACGAGGATATAGGTGATCTTGACACATGGAATAATGAGGTAAACACCATAAGCCCACAAAATACTCAACCATCATTTGAGGCACCCACACCGCCCGTGACTTACCCGGAAGAAGTAGAAGAGACTTTAAGAATCCCGATGGAGGTAGAACCCTTGGACCAAGCACAACTAGAGGATATAGGTTTGCACACTTTTAGTGATGACCTTACTTATAGTTCTAGGGAATTTCCTAGTGTTGATGAATTGGAACCTCAACCTTTACACAACTTTTCATCCTTAGATTTACATCTAGGAGAAAAAAGAGGAACTGACCCACCCATCAACCAATATTATCCGGGTAGTTTTAGGATGAAGGAAGCCATTCACTCACCCCCTTCACCTCACGTGGCATATTCACACCCTAAGGGTGTGTATCGCTACTTTCACCCGCACTTAATCCTAAGTGTAGGGAAAACCTCCCCTATTTTTGTTAAATAAGGGTAGAGTCAGGCTCGTGACTCGAACAAAAACAAGCGCTTCTTGGGAGGCAACCCAAGCTTTATTTGCTTTGTGTGTTTATTTATTTGTTTGTTTGATTTTATTTGCTTCCGTATGTATGTTTAATTTTTATTATTATTGATTCATGTTCAAAACTAAAATTGTGAAAATGCTTTATTTTGTTTTTAACTTCGTCTTAACTACATATAAAGGTATTTTGCAAAAGATAAGTGTAAGGGAAAGTCAAATCGGTTTATTAGAACAAATGAACATGAATCATAATAATATTAAATTAACATACATATTAGTATTTGTTTGAGTCAAATGCTTGTATCGAGTCATAATGATATTTTGCAGGATTTCCAGGAAATGAGGTATAGGTTTTTCCAGAAATTTTCCGGAAACTTAACATGAGAATTCTGTCAGATCATTTCTGACGGCGTCAGGAATTACAACCTGACGGCGTCAGGTTTTAATTTTCTGAAATTTTTGAAAGTTTTGTTTTCATAAAAAGTTTTTATTAAATCTCTAACTTATAAACTCCAGGAACCTGCAAAACATTCATTCCGCAAGCATTATATCTTTTATTGTTTTATTTCTAAGTCTGGAATTACACCTAGTTGTGAGTTGTATTTGTTCGGTTTGATGCTTTGGTTTTTCTTGTTTGTTTTCTCAGGTTTAACAGGTTATTTTGGACAAGGAGATGTTTATGGAATCAAGCTTATGGCGATGCATTAGTCATGGAGCTTCAACATTACCTTGGAGGAAGATCTAACCGTGTAATTTCATTATCCACCAAGCGAATCAGGGGAGTATTTGATTTCATTCTTTTACTTTTTTCTTTTACATCTTGTTATTTGAACATTGGGGACAATGTTCATCTTAAGTGTAAGGGGAGGGTAAAAGTACGATTAGAGAATGCTATTACGCTTGATTTTTGTTTGTTTAATAGTAGATGTGTAATAAAACTGAGATAAATACCTGTTAGGGTAATTTTAGTGCCAAATTTAAATTTTTTTTTACAACATATAGGAGTGAAACTTTGATCTTAATGAGCGTCTCACGGATAGGAGTTATATGACTAGCACAAAAACCGTACCACTAAAAAAATTTTCCACCCCCAAATATGTGAGGTTCGCCCCTAGAATTGGTAGGAAAAGCATTTATGCTATGATGTGTGTACCGGTAGCACTTAGATTCTAGAACTTGCGTTAGGACCATTCCAAGGCCACAAGTGAGACTACATTCGTGTAGTTAGATTTACTACATGATAAGAGGCATTAGGATTAACCCATTGTTTTACACCTGTGTTTTTGTTATAATTACTTTGGCTACATTGGTCAAGTAATTCTCCCACACCCTTTGCGTTGTACTCATTTTTAGTACACGATACCCCTAGTACACCCCTCAGAGCCTATCTTTTCGTTTCGACCTTTAAGCATTTTACTTAAAGGAAGAATTTGTTACACCCCACTTAAATGTACACCCAAATCGCCTTAGCCTACCTTGTATGCACTCATTTTTAGTGCATTATTGTTACAACATTTGTTTAAACCCAAGTTAATTATCTAGTTGATTACATGGTTGCTAAGTCGAGTCATATCCTTGTACATATTGTTTTGGGACGATTGGGACTCATGGGTAAAGTACTAGTGTAATGGAGTAATGGGGAAGAACATCATTTATTACCCCCATATGTGCTAAATATTTTAAAAGTACTCCAAGTTTTTCAATTATCTTAATTCGAGTCATTAGATTAGTAATTGTAAAGTTATGTAAAAATTCAAGTGTAAGGGGAATGCAATGCCCCTATGATGTATTATTTTGGATGGTAGGGCAAAAGTGTATGCAAAAAAAAAAAAAAAAAAAAAAAAAAAAAACAAAAAAATGAGAAAATGAAAAATAGAAAAAAACATACGGACTACCATCCCGGTTTATTTTATGTTTGTTTTATGTTTTTGTTATTTTGTTATTTCGTTTCTAGCTTAAGATCGAGTCTAGTCTTGGCTTAGCAACATTGTATAGTACATGTAATTGACCAAGATCTTTAACTCGCCACCAGTAAAATATCCTTTATCCAACCAAACCGTGTTTTCCTTTTCCCTACACCTAACATTACAACCCATTTAAAAGCCCTCTTTGATAGTTTATCTTTGGTGCTTACGCCTAGTGGAGGAGGTTTTCGATCCTTTCCCAAGCCTATGGTAATCTATTTGCTATGACAGGTAGTGAGAGATATTTTCCGTTTTCATTTATGAGATTTATTTTGATGACACTTGAGAGATGTGAGTATCTAAACACTACTTGTGAGGTGCTAGTATGTAATCTCCGTGCTTATTATGATTGAAGTGGAACGATTATTTGTTGTAATTACTTTTATGTTAGCATTAAATGACCCCTAACTTGTATTTTGATTAGAATAAAAGCGCATTTGCTTGAGGACAAGCAAATCTCAAGTGTAAGGGTATTTGATGAGGCGAAAAGTGTACCGCTTTTAAGGGGTCATTTAAGCCCTAAATCGTATTTATTTGATCAAATATCGCCCTAAATCGTTCCTTTTGTCATTTTAGGTACTTTTGAGGAGAAATCTGGAAAAGGAGGCATTTTGGACGTTTTTGGAGCATCAAAGTGAAGAAAACGGCAAAGTCTCAAGAATCGGCTAAAAGTTACTCTTGACGGCGTCAGACTTAACTCTGGACGGCGTCATGCCTTGGCAAGAAAAGTGGGATGTGAAATTTACTCATGACGGGCCAGTGAGTTAGCATGTGAATTCTGACGGCGTCACGCTTTAACTAAATCAAGGGCGTCACGGCTTAATTCATAAGGGGACGGCGTCACGTTCAAGAGGTGAGGGCGTCAAGCCTTGATAGGCCAGAACGGATTTTGGAGAATTAAAGAGGGACGGCGTCAAGATGGTCATCCGAGAACCCTAAAAGCGGCGAGGTGACGGCGTCACAATCCATAAGGTGACGCCGTCAGATCCAAAAGTCTATATATAGTTTTCTAATTTTTTGTCATGAAGGGAGAGCTTAGTGTGTGGAATTTTGGGATAAAACCCTAAGACGATTTTAGCTACTTTTTCAGGGCTTTTAGCCTTGAGATCTTCCATGTTTCATTGAAAGATAAGTAATCAATTAATCATTCAATATGTCTATGTGTTGTTTGATTCTATCTTATGCTTGTCTTTTGTTTAACATGTTAGGCTAATTTTATCTTGTGTTTGCTTAGATCTAATGAAACCTAGCTATTGATTATTGGTTGTTAGTGTGTTGTTAGTTGTATTGGATGATTGTTTATCTATGTTAGGCTTAAGAAAACTGGCTAACTTCCTATTCGGTAACTTGCTTGAACGTCTTAAGAAACATGAACCAAACGCGTACTAAAGGTTTTTATGGTTGTATTTAATGCACAAGTGAATTCTAGTGATCCCATGTTAGGAGCTTCCTAGCCGGCTCGACATAGGAGTGAAGTAGGAGCTTGTAGAGTTTGGGGAAGTAAGTACGCCACCCCACGAATGGTATTAAGGAATACACCCGTCATCCACGCAACTAATACACACTAATTAACCGGTAAAAGATAGTTAGGGAGTAAGGAAATCTAAGTAAACACATTTCTCTACACATAAGTTTCTCACCACTTTTCATTTTTGTTATTTTATTTTATTGCATTTGTAGTAATTTGGGTTAGTTGACTAGCAACTAATTCCGCCCACTCCTTCAAACCCGAGATTTTACTTGCTTTTATAAAAACTATAAAAACATAAAAAGAATCTTCCTCGACCCTTAGACCTAATTAGAGTAGCCTTTCACACCTAACGAACACTATTCCCTGTGGAGAACGATCAATCCCCCGTACTTACCACTACACTATACTACATCGGTCAGGTACACTGCCTGGTGGGGTTGTAAGCCTCTTGAGATCCCTCGAGAGGTAAAACCTGTTGTAAGGTTACAAAACCACGCATCACTCACGGTATATCAATTGATAATGGATCTTGTTGAATCAGATCTCGTAGAAGTTTTAATTTTCCGGCAGGTGCTTCGAGTTTTCCGGCGGGGTGCTTTGCGTTTTCAGGAAACTGTATTACTATGTAGTATGTATTAGTATATAAGTTTTTTTAGGTGATTTAATGTATCAATTTTTAGTAATATTAACTATTTTTGGTCAGTTGTGTAAAAGGTATCATTTTGTACCATCGCCGGTACACCGGTGTCTGTTTATGTACACCGGATACATCGCCGGTACACCGATATCTGTTTATGTACCATATTTGGTACACAATATATCCGGTGTACCGGAAACTGCTACTCTCCGGTTTTCGATCTATTCTTGGTACACAGATGTGTATATATATGTACCAGATTTGTTTAGTTTATCAGATGGGACTTATTTGTTTTGAAGATTTTTTGTATTAATTTATCAGTTTTTGTTAGAGAAGTCCGAATCAGATATGTGAATCAATGTATCAATAGGGCTGTTGTAGTAATTATCGGATTCTGGGGTAAATTGAACGGATTCCGGTGTACTGGAATCTGCTGCTGTATCAACAGGGCTGTTTTAATAATTTTTAGTTATGTTTGGTGACTTTGTGCCAAATAGACTGAAAATTTAAAAAAGATTGTCCAAAATACCCTTGAAACCCTATTTAATTACTATAATATCACTCATTTAATGTTAATCTCATTTAATACAAATAAAAAGATCCAATGGTCTAGATTGGGTCTTACTTTTACAACTTTAAGCTTGATCTCACAATAACCCTCCCCTATATATATATATATATATATATATATATATATATATATATATATATATATATATATATATATATATATATATATATATATATATATATATATATATATATATATATATATATATATGAGGTTGTTAGGTATGTAACCTTAGATGAAAAACCACTTAATACTAAGTCATTTTAATTCAAAATTATGCAAAACTACGTAGTTTATCTTAATAGCTTTCAAACTAGATCTTATAAATTAACTCATCCATAAATATACACATTCCCCAACTTATTAATTGCAAACGAATATTCAACATCGTAGAGCGCTCATCGTAGAAAATAAAAGCCAACATCATCATTTCATATTGAGATAATTCTTAACCATCTTCATATCAATTCATTTCGAAGATAAAGAGAGATTCACTTGAATTTTTAATGGGATCTAAGTTAAAACTACATAATTTTCATGGATTTTTCATCTAATTTTACATGCCTAACAACCTCATATTCACTTTTGCCATATATATATATAGGATGGCGTTATTGTGGTATACACCTTAAAGTAGAAAACAATAGGTACACTTGTGGATCGTTAGATCAATCATGATGGATGATAATTAATACTAATTAAATGGGTGGTTATTTAATATTGACAATGGCAGTTTTGTAAATTAGTGAAACTTAATGGACTTTTAGTTACTTCAAATTTCATATGAAGTTCATCCATCGTGTCCACATTTTCTTATTTTAGCAATATATTTTTTTGTTTTTATTCTTAGTTCATCTTTTACGTCACTTTTGATGCACTTCTTTTTTATGCATACATTCAGTATAACTATTATCTTTTTATACGTTTTTTATACACATGGTTTATAAAGACCTACTTTTTTGATGTACTTTATACCACTTTTTTAGATATGCCTACTTTTTTTGACACATTAAATTTTGTGATACATTCGTGGTACTATATCTGTTCTTTTTTTGTACACATGGGCTCGTGGTGGATTACTGTCCTAAACCTTTACTCTCTCTCTGTACCTTTACTTATCTACTTCGTTATACTATATCTGTTCTTTTCCTTTTACTTTCATTGCTTTTGCTTTCGTTTCCGTTTATTATATATCTGTTCACTGGGCTTTGTAAGCTCAGCCGTACGTTTTCTTTCATGTACGGCAGGTTTTAGTTGAAAGCTGGGTTGTTATTAGAGAGGACCTTGGACTTAGAAGACCTTGCTAGCTAAATTGGATTAGAGATGATTTGAAAAGTTATTTTCAGACTTAGTGATTATTGTATATCTCAGTTGTAACCTTGTAATATCATATTTTCAGTTGTAACCCTTGGAATCCTATTGTATTATGTATGTCATATGCTTGTGTTTGTTCTGATAAGAATATGTATTTGTGACACCTTTGCCCTTGTCGGGTTGGGGTGTTACAATTATGGTATCAGAGCCTGGGCTGCGACTTGTAATACATTTACCCTTGACCTGTGAAGTTTGGACCACTAGGTTTCCACTGTAGGCGCTCATAAGATAACCTGTAAGAATTGCTCTAGGATTTCCCCTATAGGAACTTAAGTTCTGACCAGTGAGGAATGGGTAGACTATAAGGCATTTGTTTAGGTATCATTACTTCGCATCACTCTGATTCGTACCTTGCTCTTGGCTAAAGCTTGTTGAGATCACTTTTGTAAATTGAAAGCTTATGCCTTACACCTAAGATTTGAAACCTAATTAAGCTTTGAAACATTGAAATTTGCATAGAAAGTACCTGACACTATTGAACCTTATCTTTAAATTCCAACTCTGATATCTGATCCTTTTGTTAATCATTTTGATGCCTCTTCGGACAATTCTGAGAATCTCCATGGCGATGACGTACTAGATACATTATGTTGTTTGTCTCTTGCTTTTGATAAGCACCTATGAATCTTCTGACGCTATTTGATTCCGTCTTACCCCTCTCTATCCCTATGAAAAGTCTTGTGATGTTTAACCATGCATATAAGAATGTTTCCCTCTCACTTTTGAATGATAAGATTTTCCTGGTTAATCCGTCTTTCTTGGATAGTCAACTTCGATTCCATTCTGATAGGGGATTGGGTGTTTGAGCACTCGAAATGTTAACAACAATGGCGGCTACCCTGAAGAGTGAAGGCATCCCTTACAAGGCAGAAGTGTTGGCGATGCAGAAGAAGAAATCTACTCAAGACGGCGAACCTGGAGCTGATGAGGACATGCAGTCTAACTTCCCTATTCACCTTGGTTGTACTAAGATGAATTGAGAGCGGGGGCAGGCTGGAGGATGAAGGATTTGAAGATCGTGCCAGAAATTCACATTACTCCAAGAAGAACAGCAGGAGGCTTGACGAACCAGACATAAGTTCACAATTTTGTTTCACCTCCGAGTATTCTCAAATTTAAGATCATCTGATGATTTAAGTTCCTTAGAAGCATTTCAGTTCCGTGTCTATTCGTACGTTCAATGATGGCTTTGATGAATTGGAGAAGATCTGACGCTTGTGGACGGCATACCTTAATCTGATAGGCAATCTGGGATTCCGATACTCTTGCAAGTAGTTGTTTTCCCTCTTGACTATGACATCGATTTTGTTGACCTCTGAGACTATAGAGTACTAGGTGGATTAAGATAGGTGGCTTTGTTTACGACTTGAGATAAAGTATGATCATCATGAAGGCATAATTATGTGGTGCTGGTATTATTAACGTGATAATACTTACACCATATAACGTGCCCTCATTGTGGCCATAGGATATCTTGGGAAGTACCTAAGAAGTTTAGAACTTGATTCCCGATGGATTATCTGTGATTAGTGAGACCTTAGGTTCATTCTACCAATGCGTATACTCTACCTTCGTTCGTTAAATATATGGATTAGCTTGGACTCTCGTGTTGCATTCTGTCGACCTCAGTTAGGAATCTTAAACTCCTTGAAGAGCTCTCTGCTATGGATACATTTAATTCGATTTGAAATCTTGTTCGCATCCCGTATGAGTATTCCGTTCTCTATTCTTTCTGCTTTCTGCAAATTTCGAGGACGAAATTTTTTTGTTAGAGGGGAAGAGTTGTAAAACCCTATAATCTAAAACAGGTAAAAAGACTAAAATGCCCTCATAATTTAAAAATTTAATTAAAACATATATAACTTACAAATAAATCGCATAACGTATGAAAACGAAACAAATATGGCATGAAACATTTATGAGGCAACCTAAAATAATTATACGAGCTACCAATTATATCTATAACACGTTACTTAGTTACTTGAAACGAAAACTCTATAAGTATATATTTAATTTTCGTTCTAAAAATCGTTACGTGTAAGAAATATTTAAGAAATAAGAGAATTGATGGAATTTGGACCTAGATGTTTTGTGTTGGGCTTATAGGCCGACCCAAGCCCTCCCCCTCATCAAACCCACGACCCAAACACACCTTAAGTCAGCCCATAACCCCTTTTGGTCTCCAATAACAACCGAATATCATCATAACACTCAAAAGAAACCCTAAAACAAAATTTCTGCTGTCCTTTCCTTGGCTGCTGCTGTCGAGGTTCCAATCTCACCAAAGGAGGCTTTTTTTTGCTCCATTATTGTGTCATTCATCATAAGGTAACATGTCTTTAATGCCTCAAGTCCTTGTAAATTGTTTCATAACTAAAAACCCTAATTTATATATGATTATGTGAGAATCTGGTTCTGATCTGAAATTTTTAACCGACTTTAACCGGCTATAACTCAATGATGTGGATGGGTATTGTAATGGTTTTTGAGTCTAAAACTAATTTCAATGAAGTGGCTACCTGGGGAAATTTATTTTGTAATTTTTAGAGGCCTGTAAGGCTACTTTTTGATTTTTAGAAAATCATGTGTCTGGTCGTATTGGTAAAGTCTGGAAAAACAGTCTGGGTTTTTCATTTATCATTTTCAAAACATAACGAATTAGAATGTGTACTTTTAGCTGAGTAATATATCACATGTTGGCTAATTACTGGAATTTTTGTAGAATTTTATAAATTTTCTAGACTGGGAAAGAAGATGAAAAATGGTCGGGTGTTTTTAATTAATCCGGTTCTGGGATAGGTTGGGAAAAAGGATTTTTAGTTCGTATCTATACAACTTAATAAAATCTGGAAAACTTTCATAAAATACTCAAGACCCTGGGGAACGTCTGTGAATTTTTATAGATTTTATTTCGAAGATTTAATATGGTTTGCAAATTATTTAAAACGAGTCCAGTAATACCTGAAAACTGTCAAGACATGTAAAAAGGATGTAAATTGTTATTTTTCCTAAGCTAAGGGTTATATTGGTGAATCGTGAAACTTGAGGGTATAATTCGTATAATAAGTTAATTTGAAGGTACACTCTGTAATCTTGGAAAATAAAATGCGTGTTGTGTTAATAAATTAATGAGAGGAGTTAAAATGTAAGCTATGTAAATCTAGGGTTTCATTTTGTAACTTTGATAAGTAAAGGGATAGAAAGTGTAAATTATGAAACCTAAAGGACTAAAAGAGTAACTTGATGAATCTAAAAGCTAAAATAGAAAGTTACTTAAAATGGAAGGGTTTGTAATTCTTGTCTACCCCCTCTAGGTGTGAAGGAAGAGAAGTCCTGCTTCACTTTGTGTCATCCATTTCTGATTTGTGTTTGCTTCCGGAATAAGGTACAGATATTCTGACCTTCTCTGTAAGGTTTTCTATGATTCTTTTCTGATCTGTTAAATCTCTGATTTGATACTCTGTTACGATCCTTTGCTATGACACCTTTGCTTCGACCTTTGATCTCTGATTTTGGGACCTATGATATGAAGATCTTTTTGATATGAGATGGAAATGTTTTAAGTAAAGTATTTTGAAAGGGTTTTTCAAGCATGATATATTGACTTTAAGAAAACTATTTTTGAAGTTCGTTTTATGAAAACTATTTGAAAGACCATTTATGAAAACTATTTTGAAGGATTGTTTTAAATAAACCTTAAGAGAAAACCTTTTGAAAAGTACTTTTGATATTGAACCTTTTGAAGATTTGACCATCTGATACTTTGACCCTTTTGGATATTGACCTGGGATATTTGATCTTCTGATATGAACCTTCTGATATGACCTTTCTGATGTGACACCCTGATTATAATAGACACCTTTGACCTTTGACCTTTGACTTCCAGTTTGATACCCGAGCCAAAATTTGTTCCCTAGCCATGAAGGTAACATGGCCGTGTCTGTGATGCACCACTGGCATGACTAGTGTGTAGCCCTAGTGATTTGGTTACACCGTCCCCATTCTGATTCTGATATGCATGCACACTATATGATTTATTATGGCCAATCTGTTCTGGGGGGCGAATGGATGCATCCTAGATTTGTTCTGTTATGATATGATATGTTATGATATGATCTGATTTCTGGTGACTGACGGTGGGTGCAATCCACGTCTTTCATGTTCTGGGAGCTAGCTACTCCATATATTTCTGTTGGATACATGAGGCCACCCCTCATATTATCTGGTTACTTGAGAGGCATCCCCTCTGGATTCTGATATGGTTACAAGGATATGATATTTCTGTTTCTGGGCTCGTGGTGGATTACTGTCCTAAACCTTTACTCTCTCTCTGTACCTTTACTTATCTACTTCGTTATACTATATCTGTTCTTTTCCTTTTACTTTCATTGCTTTTGCTTTCGTTTCCGTTTATTATATATCTGTTCACTGGGCTTTGTAAGCTCAGCCGTACGTTTTCTTTCATGTACGGCAGGTTTTAGTTGAAAGCTGGGTTGTTATTAGAGAGGACCTTGGACTTAGAAGACCTTGCTAGCTAAATTGGATTAGAGATGATTTGAAAAGTTATTTTCAGACTTAGTGATTATTGTATATCTCAGTTGTAACCTTGTAATATCATATTTTCAGTTGTAACCCTTGGAATCCTATTGTATTATGTATGTCATATGCTTGTGTTTGTTCTGATAAGAATCTGTATTTGTGACACCTTTGCCCTTGTCGGGTTGGGGTGTTACACACTAAGTTTTTTTTGACACATTTGAAGTCATATTTTAAGTTTTTCTCAACTAAGTCTCCTAAACCAACTTCAACAACCCATGACAACAACCAATGCAATGGTGGATTAAATGATAAAGAAAATTATTATTCCTATTTCCTCTCTAAATTTCTACACTGGAACCTTTCTATTTTCTTGATTACTAACAAAGCCAATCGATCCACATCAGTGGTATCAGAGAAGCCCTGATCCAATGGAAACTCGTACCAAATCTCTTGAACAATTTCAAAAAGAAACACAAGACAGCTTTCAAAAATTCAATGTTATGTTTGAGCTTTTGATGAAGGAAGTTCAGTCCCTCAAAGAGAAAGGTTAGGTCAGTGCTTCGGGTTCCGGTAAGGGGACGATGGTCGTGACCGGCAGTGAGGTAAAGCCTTATTTAAAGCTTCACTTTCCCCGGTTTGACGGCGATGATCCTACAAGATGGATTTATCAAGCCGAGCAATATTTCGAATTCCAGAACGTTGCACCGGAGGACAAGGTTAACTTGGCTTCTTTCCACCTAGATGGGATTGCACTTCAGTGGCATCGCTGGTACACGAAAACAAAAGGTTCGATGACGTGGTCGGAGTTCACTACTGCCTTGTTGAGTCGGTCCGGACCGACAGACTATGAAGATCCCTCCGAGTCCCTTCATCGTTTGAAACAACTCATGACCGTGACCGCGTACGTCAAAGCTTTTGAACGGCTATCTCACCGTATTGATGAGTTACCGGAAGCATTCCTTGTTGGGTATTTCATCGGTGGTCTAAAGGAGGTGATCCTTCTAGAGGTCAAGCTTAAGAAGCCTCGTCACTTAATTGATGCAATCGGAATTGCACGGTTGGTGGAAGAAAAATTAAGCCTGCAACTTGTTGTTTCATCTCCACAGGAGATTCAAACTTCTAGCCCCACCCCAAAACCATCGTCCAGTATAGGATTATTGGGCCCAGTCCCAACACAGCCACTGGCCCTTCCAGCCCCTAACCCAATCCGACGTATAACTAGTGCCGCGGCCCGGGAACGTCGTGAAAAAGGACTATGTTATTATTGTGACGAGCGTTATACACCGGGACACAAGTGCACTAAGCCTCAATTCTTTATGATTAGTGAGGTCCATGAGGTTGGCGATGTAGTTAGCGTAGACGAACCTCCCCACATGACGGATGATATTATTCAAGCGGAAATCTCATTTTTGGCAGCCTCGAGGTCTATCCTTCCCCAAACTTTAAGATTGTCCGGAAGGATCAAAACCAAAGATGTCGTGGTGTTGGTCGATGGGGGAAGTACTCATAATTTCATATCTCGTGCGTTCATTGATCAATTGGGACTTAAGGTGAATGATAATGTGAAGTTTGAAGTGGTGGCCGCTAATAGTGAAACACTCGTTTGTGTCGGTCGGGTTCATGACCTCACTATTATGTTTTCGGGTTATACTGTCACTACCGATTTTTTGTCTTACCCGTTGCGGCCTACCCGTTGGTCCTAGGTATTCATTGGCTAAAGACCCTAGGCCCGGTTGAGTTCGATTTCGAGGATCTTACTATTGGGTTCCATCTCGCTGGTTCCTCACACAAGCTTTACGGGTTAAAACGTGCCGGCTTGAATGAGCTGCAACACAATCGGGTCACGGGAGTACGGACCAAAACGACTTATCATGTGTTTCGCCTTGCGGAAAAGGCGAGTTCGAGCGGGGTGGATTGTTACGTGCCCAATAGACCCAAGACCATGCAATCGTAAACCCATGCTAGCCCAATGGGGATCCCATGCAACTTGCAGTTCATGCGTGGGTTGGTGCAAGTCAAAGTTTATTTTTAGAAGTACTTTTATTTACCTTCCATTATGCTAGAATAAAGGAGTGATTTGGTTGACTACCATTCATATCCACGTAAATTTAGGATTTCAATTAAATTGTAATGTTGCATTGTATCTCTATATATGGAGGACTTTGCATTTTGAAAGATAGGCAGAAAATTATTATTCCGATTTCCTCTCTAAATTCTACTCTGGAACCTTTCTATTTTCTTGATTAATAACAAAGCCAATCGATCCACATCATTGAACAACAAGAACAACCCCTCATCAACCAACTTTCAAACCCACATCATTAGTCAACAACTACAACAATAAAAAGAAGCAAAAAAGATACAAAAATAAAAACAAGTTTCGAACTCAAGATCTCGGGTTTTTATGATCTCGGCTTCTAAAATTTGAACGAAAAACAACCAGATAGTGGCGGTTTGCACTTGGTCTCCGGATATGAAATCTAATCATGATTTGGGAGGCGAGTGGGTTGAATTCTGATCTATCTATTTTTGCTTTTAAGGTTTTTTGGGATCTCAAATCTGACCGTGATGGAATAGGTTTTTTGGGATCAAATAAGCAAAGGGTAGTGCCAGTTTTTTTGGTGAATTTGAGAGGGTGGGAGAGGAAAAGGTAGAAGAAAGAGTGAATGATTGAGAGGAAAAATGAATCACGGTAGTTATAAATTGGAGATTATTTTGGGTTATGAAGATAGATTAAATTACCATGGTACCCTTAAGGACTTATAAATTAATTAATCTTTTATTTTAAGTGAAATGGACACTTGGCAAATTCTAGTTGGTGCCTATTGTTTTTCACTTTAAAGTGTTCACCAAAAGAACACAAATCTATATATATATATATATATATATATATATATATATATATATATATATATATATATATATATATATATATATATATAGTGTAGGGTTATTTTCAAAACCAAAAAAAGGTACAGAACTGCGAGAACCGATCCTAGCCATCTATTATTTAATCAATGGTTATAAATGATGGTGGCATGATTGTAATTAAATAAAAATTCAAGGAATGTTTTATAAAGGGTTTAGGGGTATTATTGGTATTTGTTATAATCATTTCAAAACCGTTTAAGATTTAATTTCCCATATAATACGTGATCAATCAGATCCATCACATGCTTAACCTAGTAACTGCCTCCTCTCATTAACCAAAATGTCAGCCGCCACCCCTAACATCATCTATTAGTTTTCTCCTGCGATTCTTCCATCCTCAAAATGACGATCAAAAACCAAAAGATGGTGTTATCCTTAATCTTTTCGAATCAGATCCATCACATGCTTACTTTTTTCATCTCCTCCCATCTTTTAACCGACGAACGGCCCACTACCAGGTTGTTCGTGGTTGAAGAAGAGCAGTTTTGGAGCAGATTCAAAGCAAGCAGCAGATTTGAAATATTATGAGGTAATCATATTTATTATTTTTAAGAGCAGATCTGGTTGGTTTGATATACCTCAAATTAAATTGAATTGATTGTTGCACGTGGATTGAATCATATTGAATAAATTAGTCGGTGCAATTAATATGGATGCTGTTGTCGTTTTCTGTTCTTTGATCGAATTCTATTACCTCGTACTGATCTTCATTAATTGGGCGAATTGTTTTAATTGGTCGAATGTTATATGTGGTACTGATTCGAGTGTGGGGTCAGCAAAGTTTTCATTGGTGTGTGGGGCTGCTTATTCTCGTACTGATTAAATGAATTGTTTCAATTAATTGGTCGGTGGAATGAAAAGTGTCATGTACTGTATTGATCATTCTTCATTGAATTAATTTGCTGGGTCAACAAGATTGTGGGGCTACGCATGGTCTGTTAGTTGATTCGCTATTTAATTAATTGTTGATTGGTTATTCTGTTATGGGTTGCATCATGTGTCGGTGGTCAATTTATGATGTATTATGTTATCTCGTATTGTATATGTGTTATTGAGTGTGCATATGTGTTATTGAGAGTGCATATGTGTTTTTACAGTTTCTGGTGAATTTGATGCCTTCTGTGCATATGTGTTTTTATAGTTTTGGAGTTAAATATATTGAAAGTGCATATATGTTTTTAGTTATGATATAAAGATTTTTTGTGTTTAGTTCTATTTTAAGTGTGCACTTGTGTTTTGTGGTTACAGGTACGAGTATGATGAGCAATATGAAGAGTGCACATGTGTTTTGTACATACTATCTAGCGATAAGATAGTTAAGCTAAAGATTTCAAGATTAAAGACACAAGTGCAGCCGCAGATACAAGTGCACATATACATACAAAGAAATACAAAGTGTCCAACGAGGGAAAATACATGTGCATATATGACAACATTTTTGCTTTTAGAAATTTGTATTTGAAGTGTATTATCACATGATTTTAAATTTTGTATATAATGTTTTTGTTTTAAATTGTAAACCATACATGTAAAATACTTTTGTTTGCCATTCCATGCACTACAAACACACATAAATTTACATTATCTAAAAAAACACATATGCACCTTACCAAATACACGTAAATTGAACACTACAAATATACGTAAACATACATTATATTAAAAAACACATATGCACCTTACTTTTGAAATCATACATACTGAAAATAAAAATTATTTCAAAAAAAAAATAATAATAAAAAAAAATCCTAAAATCTAGGAACTAAAAAACTTTTTTTATTAATAAAAAAGCAAAAAGAAATTAAAAAATGTAATTTTACTATTATGCCCTTTTGCATTAAATAATAAAAATAAATATCCAAAAAAATCTGATTGGTTAACGCTGGTTCTCGCAGTTCTGTACCTTTTTTTGGTTCTGAAAATAACTCTTCCCTATATATATATATATATATATATATATATATATATATATATATATATATATATATATATATATATATATATATATACATACATACATACTAGCTTCATGGGCGGGTTAGCTTCATAATATTACTTTATGAATTCTAAGTGGACAGAAATAAATAAAAAATAACGCCATACATGTATTCTAAGAAAATAATAATAATGAATGCATAAAAAGTTGAGACAGTAGTAACTATGTTCAACACATTTAGTTATTTCATTCAAAAGCAATACTCCATAAGTCTCATTTGTAAAATGATGAAATGTAATATTGTATCTGCGCAAGAATATGTCAAGTATCTTTAAACCTCTTAATGCAAAATTTGTGTTTTACTCGAAAATTAGCATCCTTCCAGCTCCTCTTGCTTGGCCTGTTATGGCTCCCATGGTTTATCGAAAGGGTAACCGCTGCTTGCACATTAATAACAAAACACATGATCAATACAACAAAGCTAATCATTCTTTTAGGAACAGTTGCTTGTATTTACATGTTAAGCTACAAAGTTACACCAATTAAGGCCATGATTACGACTACAACATAACCACTCAACTTCATTATTGTCCAATATAACGGTCCTTAATAGAACTCCCGTGGTACTTTTAAGCTTTCTACTTATGGGTGAATCACCAAGAGATATCTGACCTGTGCATACCACTTGCTCAACCTGTACAAATCATAACACATAGAAGCATATCAAACTTAGGCAATTTTAACTTTTGAAGTAGAATTTATAAGTTTTGACCACATGTGTTTAAAAGAATCAACATTTTATCCACAAAAATTAATCTTTTCAATGCATGTCACGAAAGAATCAAGCACAAAGTAAAACAATGAAGCTCAAGCTAGACCTCGACATGAGTAACTTTCATGCTTTCCTTCCGGTTAACCAAGAATCCATGATGTTAAACTCTAATTCCAATGATAACTGCTGGAATCATCGTTACTGGACTCAACTGCAGAATCATCATCACTGGAATCCTTGACCTATTAACCTCCCAAAATTTTAGCTATGTGTTATTAATGATAGAGAGAGTTTAGATGAAGTGAATAACGAATTAAAATAATACATTGATAAATTTCCAGACGGACAATTAGAACTGACGAATAGAGATTCCGAATAGTACCTTTCCCATCCGAGCTGACAGTACAACACTGAAGAATATGTCATTAATGCACCCTATCACTTGTGGAGGCAGTTTTCCAAATCATCATAAGCTTAGTATCATCACCATCATCTGGTTTGATTATGTGTCTTATGCTATCTCATCCTACTCACCCATGTTCCAAGCAACATTAGCTACCTGATGCATCAGCAGCAGCCATTCGCACATTATAATTAACATGAGAAAGTGCCTTGAAGAGTCCCGAATAATCAGTCCCAAGCTCATGATCAAAGCAAACACACAAATCCTCTACCACTTCAGCCACTGAATCTGCA
The DNA here is from genome assembly GCA_021014915.2 of Artemisia tridentata subsp. tridentata. Classification (NCBI taxonomy): domain Eukaryota; kingdom Viridiplantae; phylum Streptophyta; class Magnoliopsida; order Asterales; family Asteraceae; genus Artemisia; species Artemisia tridentata. The sequence goes on from CP139506.1 coordinate 393,146,058, forward strand.
TTCAATAAGTATTAGATGCAAATGTAAGTAGATTATATAACATGTGTGTTAGATATGTACGAAGGTAAAATAAATAATATCCAGAAACACCTATATTTGATACAAAACAAATGCAATAAAAAAACTAATGATATGTCATTTTAGTCATATGAGCAAAACAAATGCAATAAAAAACTCTCCATAAGTAGGAGGTGCCAAAAATACCATTAGTCGCGCCTATAAATATGGATATTCAGATGGACAATAGAAAATTGAACTCCTCATATCGTAAGCATTATCAGCCAAAATATTGACTATCACGGCCCAAAACGTAAACCTCAAGGTACGTATGAAAATTTACTTGAGCATTGACTTGGACTATAATCATTCTTTTTAATAAATTCAACTTAAGTCATTAGCGCAAGTCTAAATTTAGATATGAGAATTTACCTGTGTATGAATCCACAGCCAAAAGAATGTAAAAATCATCATATAAACACTGTCCAAACAGCCATGTTTCTGCTGTCTCATAAACCTGTCCAAACACTGTTTTTGTTGTAAAAAACAACATGGAAACCTTGTGTCCAAATAGTGGGTAAAAGACACTTCTTGCATGTCTCAAATAACGTACTTCAAACATTACCTTTGTACACTACTATAATACGGAGTAGATTGTAGTACAAATATAAAACATAAGCTAGTTGATTTAAAATTATGATCTCCACCATTACATCTAGAATCTTTTAGAAGAAGAGTGTCAAGGCTTATTTCATGTACTTACTGATTCCTGGAGGTGAAAAAGCTTTAAATGAGGACTCAATAGCTTGTTTATAATTGTCTTCATCCATTCCCATTGTTTTTGCTCAAATAATTAGAGGTGGCAATTTAACCCATTTCCTTATGCATCAGCTGATTCAGGTTATGATTTATCTAAGGGGACATAAGAAGCCAAAAATGTGTTTTTAACAAAGCTCCCATATCATTTGTTCGAAAGTTCAAATAGTAATTAAATTGATTAAAAAAGTATCTTGATATTAGTCGCACCAACTATTTAAAGCGGCCTTTCCGTAAATAAAAACAAAACTCTTTTTCCAAAAAAAATGTTTATACTGTTTTAGATAGAGTGTTTCAAGTAAACCAAGACCGACCTGGCCCATAAAAAATAACATCTATTTTGACCCATAACCAACCATCCCGATGAGCCCATGTTTTCACATATGATAAAGAAAATAAAGAAAGGGATAGGCACCATGAAAAAACAAAAGTTTACTTACAGCTGCATCCCTGCCAGACCAACTACCAGACCAACTGTCGGACTTAGAGAAATCATTGAGAGCGCTCTCATCATCGTCGGAAGACAAATTAAAACTATCATCATCTACACATTATTGCTGCTGATTACATGAGTTGATTTCAGCAGGAGACTCTTCAAGATACTGTTATAACCAATGAAAAGCATTAACACCCAAAACGAACAACATATCTCTTATAAGATATAAGAAAATGGTGATGATGTCATCATTAGCTCTATTTAATCTCTATGACCAATAAGAAGCCGTGATTTCCACATTTCTAGAAATAATGTTAAGAATACAAGCTTACCGCGTATGTAAGTAATGAGTTGAGTATAACATCTGTATTGGCCTCCCCTACACGTAATGAACAACAAATTGTAAAGCAAGTTACATCAGTTGATCAAAACAACCAATGAGCGACTAATTTATTGATAACATACCGTTGTCTTTAATTGCTCTTTCAATCAACTCCTCAGAGAAGCCCATTCCTAAAAAGTGTTCAACCACCTTATAGTTCGAAAGACCAGCAGAGGAACTCGCTTTGAAACAAACAAAAAGGAAGTTAGATGCAACCCAAAATTTAATAACAAAATGAATGAAATCATATATGCAAAATTTACAATATAATAATGAAGAGAGAAAGACCTGAAAATAACAATTATCTAAAAGTTTAGACTGACAAATTATAGGATAAAAACAATGGTTCTTTACACATCTACTGTTGACTGCTGTTTAAAAGAGAGGCTGAACTTTTGACCTTTGCATATCAGTGAACCAATTTGGGTGATAACAGTCAAACAGGAAACCAAAACCACATGTAATAGAACAGCCTGTTGAAAGCAGTTGTTGGAAGTGCCCTGTTGCTTAAAGTTCTAATTTCACTTGTTTAAGTGTATGGCAAACTCTGACTATTTGATTGTTAACACATATATAAGAGACATTTCATAAAATGGTACAGTAGTAAATGTAGGTATAAAGTGGATGTGGATCGGTAACCTTATTATACCCTTAAATAATCAGTTTTGTTGACATTTACATGAAACTGATAACCAGGCATTCAAAACTGATTATTGCAAGTTCAAGTCGAGATAATCAGATCACCATCATAGTAAAACATTCTAGACAAACATCCATTATTAAATTAGATCAATTACCTCCCCATTACTAACAATAGATTCAGCAGTAGTTACAGCACTTGGACCAGAAGATGGTGTAATATCAAGTTCATCTTCCATATTCCAATCAATGTCCTCGTAGTCCTCACCAGAAGCATTATCACCCTATACAGGTGAAATCACTTAAAAGGATTAAACAATTGACAAATAATAACATTAACTTAGCAATATGGTATCTGAAAGGAGATACCATTTCTCTTTAATCTCGCACAAGAAAAGCTCTTAATCTGTTGAATAAAAAGATACAAAAAAATCAACATTAACACAAGAGGAGCGTTTTGAGAGAAAAATGTACAAATTGAAAAGATAAACAGGTTTTTTTTTAACCTTTGATTCAGGATAAAATCGTAGGAATTGATTGTGTTTATAAGATTGATTTGAAGATTATGGTTGGTTGATTGTGATTGAGGTCGGTTGTTTTGAAATCGCAAATCATACTCTCCTCTCATTCAAAGTGAAAATTAATGCTCAATATTTTGATTTAGAAATCATCCGTGATTTTAGTGATATGATTTTCAAACTCAAACCTGATCATATTAATTACTTGGTGAGTGAATTATGGAAGGGTTGATACAATTGAAACATGACATATTTGTTTTCCAACATCTATCACAAAAACGTAGCTGCTCCAGTGGTTGGAGTGTTGGCTGTGGGAATACTGACCAGGGTTCGAATCTGAGCAATGTCAAATTTTTTTTAATAAATTTCGTGAAAGGTGGGAAGTGCCAAGTGGCATTGAGGGGGCAATGAGGTGGCATTGAGGCGTGCATGTATGTTTTTTGTGGTTCTGTCAGTTCTCGCAGGAAAGTCTCCCTATATATATAGGGTAAAGTTAAAATAAAAAAACAAATATCCGTACAATACGTAAAAAGTTTTTTTTTTTTTTTTTTTTTTTTTTTTTTTTTTTTTTTTTTTTTTTTTTTTTTAAGTTCGCAAAAAAATCAAAAAAAATTTCCACAAGATCGGGTATGCTGGTGCATAAAACTTTTGTGAAAGAAGTTTTTCTAATTTTGAGTTTTTATATGTTTTTTTTAATGCACAAAAAACGAATTTTGTTGCGCAAAAAAATTTTGATGCACAAAATTTTCAACTTGTTTTAGTTAGATACGCAATGTTATTTTGATGAAAAAAGTCAAAAGAAGTTGGGTGCAAAAACGAATTTTTGATGCACCAACATACCTGATCTTGTGGAATTTTTTGGATTTTTTCGCGAATTTAAAATATATATATATATATATATATATATATATATATATATATATATATATATATATATATATATATATATATATATATATATATATATATATATCTTTTTACGTAATGTACGGATATTTGTCTTTTTATTTGATCTTTATCCTCTATATATATATATATATATATATATATATATATATATATATATATATATATATATATATATATATATATATATATATATATATAAAGCTTTAGGTTATGCACTTGCAATACAAAAAGAGATAGATATGTTATTTAAAGGGTTCCCCAATTACCAAAATTGGTTGCCTAATTTTTAGGGCTGTAAACGAACCGGACGTACACGAACGGAGCCCTGTTCATGTTTGTTCGCTTAATTTTAGCCGACCAAATAAACGAACACGAACGCTTAAACGGACGAATTTTCTAGTTTATGTTCGTTTATTAAGAAAATAAGTTGTTCATGTTCGTTTATGTTTGTTTATTAAGACACTAAACGAACATAAATGATCGAACATAGATGAACATAGACAAACAAAAATAACATTTATTAAATTATACACAATATATTAATTTATAAGTGTTGTTTTGTTTAAACAAACCAATTTAAAAATTCTACAATGAAAAGATATGATACATGAACATAAATAAATAAATGAACATAAACAAACGTTAACAAACGCATAATCGGATGTTCATGAACATAAATGAACGGACGCGACTCTTGTTCACGTTCGTTCATTTAACTAAACGAACGCAAAATATTGTTCATGTTCGTTCATCTAATAAACGAACGAACATAAACGAACTTTTTACCGAACGGTTCATGAAATGTTCACTGAACGTTCAGTTCGTTTACAGCCCTACTAATTTTGGTCCATTACTATATACTAATTATGTATGACACTTATATCTTTTAGAAGAGAATCCTCTCTGCCCTTGCAATCGACATTAACAACCCTAAACTCAAAAAATGATTTGTTGTTAAAGTTTGAAAGGATATCCATGAGCAGATACTAAAACGATTAGACACGGAGGATCTTATCCAATGCAAAAGTGTTTGTAAGTCTTGGCATGCTTTAGTCTCGATCAACCCTTTATTTCATTAAAAACCCATCTTCATCATACTTTCAGGCTTGCGGGTGTTTTTTGACCAAAGGAAGACCCAAATGCAGGCTTGCTGGTGTTTTCCCGCCTAATATTTCCCGACCTTTGCATGGTGTTAAATTACTGGGTGGGACAGCTCACTACTACAAAAAAAGCTATAAACTCCCTTTAATAAAGACCGGTTATAAAATAACCGATTTATATGGTCAAAAATTAGCGGGCATAGGCTATATAAGATTGGTTTTTGAGAAAATGACCAGTCTCTAGAACACAAAGTACAAAGAAACTGGTCGTATTGAAGAAATCAGTCTGTATACATAGTTAAAGACATTGGTTTTGATGAGAAGACAAGTTTCTCCGTGTTCATATTATCAAAACTGGTTTTATATATTAAAACCAATCTCAATAAATGTTTGCCAATTGCCCTTTTTTTTTTGTTTCCCCACTCTTTTTGTTTTCATTTTCATTTGAACCACCGCCAAATTTTCATTCTTTTTTGCCAAAAAACAAATTCATTTTTTTTTTGTTTTCATTTTCATTTGAACCACCGCCAAATTCATTCTTTTTCACCAAAAAACAAATTCATTTTTTTTTTAATTACTCGGCTTTACAACCAAAAGCCCCAATTCACTTTTCACAAACACCCTTTCTTTGCTACTGTGAAGAACAAGAAAAGAAACCCACCAAAATCCATTAAACTGTGTGATTATCCACTAAATCCTTAAAATTACACATTAGTTTAGCACCCTAACATCCAGTTTGAGTATCGATTTGGTTGAATTGCTATAAATATTTTTTCCCTTAATCTTTGTGGGTAACCACTCTATACTTTTTTTTTGACTTCTAAATGCTATCATTACTTGTTTTTAAAGTTCTGATTTGTAGTCTTAGTGAATTTTTGGTAGTTTATTGTAGTCTAAATGAAAATACGTGATGCTTTAATCTGTTATATGATGATTATTTTGTTATGCTTGGAAATTTAGTTTGCCGTATGAGGAATACCATTGTTTGATGTGGATTTAGTTATATATGTTAGTATTTAGTATGGGTTGCCAATTGTTCAACAAAAATTAAGGTTTATTTGCATTTTGTTTCATGAGATGACAGTTGAGAAGTTCTATGAAACAACACCAACATGTGAATTTTGCATTATATTGTGTTAGGAATATAAATATTCATATGAAGGTTCGGTCACCCCGAGTATCTAATTAGCATTTATATAGCTCGTAGGCTTATATATATTCATTTAGTATTATTAGTAATATTAGTATTATCTTAGTCGTATTTATATTTGTGGAGTGGGTCGGGGCTTTCCCCACTGTCAGCTCACTCCACAGCCCACTAGGGGCACCAAATAGTAGTAAGTATAAATACCCCTTCCCACACTTAGGAAGGGTTAGAACTCTTGTAACCTTTCACATAGTAATCTAACTTTCCAGGTTTTCTCTCAAGGTTCCCTCTCTCTCTAACTTCTCTCTAAAACTCCACCATGGATCTAATCTTCCATGAACCAAGACCACCTGAATAGATCCACACAATCAAGATGGTTATTTCCTACAATTGGTATCAAGAGCCATGGCTAGGTTCGGTTTGATTATGTGTCGGTTTCATTTTTTTGGTTCGAATTTTTTCTTAAACTATTTTGCACCTGGTTTGTTCGAATCATTATTCTTTATAACATGCTCGTACCACACAAAAAAAAATCTGTTATTGAAAGCTTGTTACTATTTGTGTGGGCCTTGACTGTGCTTCGTGTGATTGATTAGAATACAAACAACTTGTCTTGTTTTTCTTGGCTTGGAGTGTCACAACAGTTCTTGTAATCAAATTTTCAACAACTTTTATTTGACTTGTGTTATGATTTAATATATATGAAACAATTCTTGTTGGTCAAAGTTGTGGAAAAAAGTTGAGTTCTGTGGTCAATGTGATTCGACCAGTCAAACAATTTAATATGTGTTGTAACTTCTAACAATCCTAGTTGGGTTCACATGGTGTTTTTTTTTTTTGGGGAATAGTCACGAATTTATGTGGTTCAATGCGTTCGAAGGAATATGATAGGCTAGATATTGATGTTCTTGGATGCTGTTTGTGTCCAAAGGTATTGTTCATTGATGCGGTTTGTGGTTAAGGTGATTTGTGTTTTGGATAGTAGCCAAAATGGGAAAAAGACAAAACTGGGTGATAGTGACAGCTTTGACTGGTCAAAGACGCGGTTTGTCTCTATGTTCATGGACGCGGTTTGTCTCTATGTTCATGGACGCGGTTTGTCTATTTGCTCATCGATGCTGTTTGTCTATTGTCTATGCGGTTTGTCTGTATGCTCATGGACGCGGTTTGTCTCCATGTTCATGGACGCGGTTTGTCTCCATGTTCATGGACGCGGTTTGTCTATTTCCTCATCGATGCTATTTGTCCATTGTCTATGCGGTTTGTCTACTCAAGAAAAAAAAAAATTATTATCAAAACAAAAGAAAAGGCATGCTGCCAAAATTTAAATGAAAACATGCGGTTTGTCTATCTTGCTACTTGCATTTTGGATTGTAACCGTAAACGGAAAAGAGACTAAACCAGGAAAGGGACCACTTTGTCGCTGGTTGTTTTATTACTCTTACGTTTTGCCCTTATCAACTGTTAATCGGACAACAGTTAATAAAACAACTTACAACAACAAATCACTCTTTATTCTAAACCCATCGACAAACCATAACCAAACTTAACAGTAAATGCATCCACAGTTTCCTAATCCCATCTTGACTACTACAAGATTTTATCTTAACCCCCACAGCCAACACTCACAGCCTATATCTCAAACACATCGAGCCAATCAGTATACGTTGACAAAAGGATCTCAGCTTGTTTCTTGTTTTCTCGTGTGTTACAAAAGCAGTCAAAAGATCTTTGTTGATCTTAAACACTCTAATAGAAACAAATCATTATCGATCAGGCTGTATACTAAATGTATATTCAATATCCGAACTCAAAACAGGAAAAAGAATATAACAAGTTTGTCATTCCTTTTTTCCTTTGCTCGTTCTCAAAAAAAAAAAAAATGCATCATCCTAAGATCTCATCTCACTTTTCCGTGTTATTGATAGATACATCAAGATCTTCTAAGATCAAAACAAGAAAAGTAAGATTCATCATTGATCTAATATCCGAAACGAAGAGAAAAGTAAAATAACAATTCCGTCATTTACTTGTTCTTAGTTCGTTCAACAACAACAAAAAAATAAATAAAAATAAAACAACTCTCACTGTGCGAATGAGGGTATTTCTTTGTGTCCGGATTTGACAAAAAGAAACCAAGAGGCAGCATGTTGTTTATGTGATTCGGATTAAGATGACTTAGTGATGTATTTGATTAATTGATAATGATGAGATGAGATTATTGAAGAGCTTGAGTTGAAGAGACAAAGTGTAGATGTGTTCTTGTGATTGAACTGCTCAAAGATACATTGGGGGCGTGAGTTTGGTTAATGGTGATTAGGGTTATAAGTCTTACATATATACCCATGAGATTAGGGTTGAAAAACTTGGTTTAAGTGGGCTTAAGTGGTCTTAGTAAATTAAGTGGGCTTAATTGGTTGACTTGGATTAAGCGTTTCTGGTTGTCGGATTGGTCTGTGGGCCAAGTTAAGTTTATTTTGGACCAAGTTTGTGTCTCAGTTGTGGACTATGATTGGATTTGGTAACTATCACAAGGACGTATTTCTGCTGGGTAAATATTTTCTTTTGGTGAATATTGTTGGTTTGTTATCCCAAGAACGAATTGTGTGGGCATTGTTTGGCAAAGTACTTTGAGCTCTAATTTTGGACCGCGGTAACAATTATGCTTTGTTATCTGTGATTGGGTATTACCTTGGGATTGGATTAATCGGGTTCTCTGAATATTACTACGGGATGCCATTATCGGATTCGTGTAAAACGTCACAGCAAGTATTTGGGTTTATGAAGGTCTACGTAATTTCAGAGTTGTGGATTTGGTAGCATTGTCCTCTTAGTGGCCACGTTTTGAGTAAGCATGCAATTTAATCCTTGCAATTTGAGTTACAGATGACAAATTACGATTTGGTTAATTGCAAATTGACAAGTTACTATTTGACTTGTTGCGACTTGACGGATTGCAATTTGACCAGTTGCGATATGACGTTGCGAGTTGACACTTGCGATTTGACTAATTGTGATTTGGTTGATTGCGATCTGATTTGTTGCAAATTGACAATCTGTAACTTGATTTATTGCAATTTGATCAAGTATTGATTTGACTCCTGTGACTTGAATTTCGAATATTAATATTGCACTTCACTCTGGGTTACTCGTGTTGATTTCACGGTTTCTCTTGTAAATTTTAGAAAATCCTGCGAAAGATTCAATTTCTCGGTTTAAATCTCAAGAGTTGTAAAATCCCGTGAAATTAATTTTGGACAAGTAGGATGGACATGGATTTTGACATAATAAAACTTACGGGGTTTGACTATTTCTTTTTGGGGATATGTTTGTGCTTCAAGATCGGCAGGAATTGGGAAGTTATGGTAACTTGATTGGTTTGTTAATTCACGGGTTGGTGTACTTAGTGTCACAAACATCTCGGGGTGGATGGATGCACGATGTTTGATGACCCTTGCTCGAGCATATTTAGGGTGATTAGACTTGGATATTCAAGAAGTGGATATATACAATAAAGGATGGAAGGTTGGGTATATATCACTACCTATATTTAAAGGAGTTACGTTGTTGTGCTCAATATAGGTTCTAAATCACAATTGCAATTTAAGATGATTAGACTTGGATGTTCACGAAGTGGATATATACAATTAAGGATGGAAGGTTGGGTATATATCACTACCTATATTTAAAGGAGTTACGTTGTTGTGCTCAATATAGGTTCTAAATCATAATTTAGTGCAAGTTTAAGTCGCGGACTTGTTCTTTATCAAGCTTCATCAAGTGATTGTTGTTTCTCAAGCTTCTAATGGGATTGTTGTTCAAGATCTTCTCAAAAGGTAGTCAGGCTTAAAGACAAGAGGTGATTTGTTTGGAGACATGTTTTAACCTTTTACTCACTTTAAAGTCATATGCATTTCATCAAGCGGTTTTGGCATATTACGAGCTTCAATGAATTGTTAATCTACTAAACCATTGATGATGAGGAAAGCAAGGGGTTACTACAAGAGAGTCTTAATCACCATCTTCGTTGCAGTAGTTTCATTTGTCTCTTTCCATGTTTTGTGCCTGACAAATTCACAAACATCACGGACTCTCAGCTTTGGCAAAAAGGTCATTTCATGTCCTTTTTGAGGGGGAGAATTATCGCAAGTTTCCTAGAAGTTCCGTCTCCAATGATGTGAATTTTAGCGGTTCCGGTTACAGCGGGTCAGATCGTATCGGTTCAGTCTCCAGCGGTTTGAATCTTAGTAGTTTCGGTTACAGCGGGTCAGATCGTAGCGATTCAGGATTCAGTGGTTCAGTCTACAGCAGTTTGATACTTACTGTTGTGCAGTTAGTTCTTGAATTTATTTCTCAGATAAATCTCAAGAACTGTAAAATCCTGTACACAGTACGACAACTATTCCACATCCAAGTAGCTGGGTCAGACAGCTTTGTTTGATAGGACTGACTATGAGTCATGGGCACTCCTAAGCATTAGCGCATGTTTCTTCTCTTTTTGGCTAGTCAACAGCACAAGATGATCACGAAGTTAATCAGGTATTCTTTATTTGTGATTGAAGTTAAATTCCATGAAGGTGTCTACTTATTTTATCTTGAAGTCGGGGTTGGTTGGATGCATGACCTTCAATGATAACTTGCTCGTGCGTAAAAATTTAAGTTGAAGACTTGGGTTATCTAGTTACCAGCAGTCGGGGTAACTATCACTTAAGAGTTATTGGAGTACTCAGTGTCACACGTCAATGACGTTGTCGATAATCGCAAGAGGTGTTAATGTCTCATACTTTGGTTGGGTATTGAGCACTTAGAGATTTGCTTGGATCATTAATTCTCTACACCGTTCTTCCAACATTAGTGCAAGCTTAAGTAACAAATTTGGGGACTTCTACTTCAGTTTTCAGTATTGGTATATCGGGTTTTCTTCATCGAGTGGTCACTAATCTATGTACAAGGTTGGTTAGTTGGCCAAAGGTTTTAAAAGTTGTGATGTGATCTGTAATCTTCACAAGATATTCTTTACCCAAACTGATGTTCACCAAAATCAAAATCAGTCATGCCACATTCAATCTGTTACTGCCTCACGGTTTCTTCTTGATTTTGTAAAATCCCGAGAAAGAACTTATTTCTCGGTTTAAATCATAGATTTGTAAAATCCCGTGATAATGAACTATGCGCTCTTAACCATGATCAGGTTAAAACCATTATCAAAGTTCAGTTAAAGCATCATAAAGGGCTAGATTTGGGCATTAACCACAAGACGTGACAACGGCGTTAATTCATTATTATTTACTTGAGGCTGAAGTGAAATTTCATGGGTGCGTGTACTTAGTATCTGAAGATATCGGGGAGGTTGGATGAAGATTCTTCGAGATCCTTGTTCGAGCTTTCAATACAATGACGAGGACTTGGATATCTAGTTATTTTGTCTTTCTCTCTATTTACAAAATAACTATCACTTTAAGGAGTCACGTTGTAGTGCTCAGTGTCACACGAAGTTGTGGATATCCAAGAGGTGATGTACGTCTTATACTTGATGGTTGGTTGGTTGAAGAGTATAGAGTACTTAGGGATTCGATGTTGCACGAAGTCTCTACACCGCTCTTTGTCACGCATTAGTACAAGTTTAAGTCACAAGTTCGGGTTATATTACTTCAGTATCAAGTTCATCATATTGGGTTTTCTCCATCAGTGGTCACTACATCAAGCCGACAGAATGATAATGGGGTTGGTAACGAGTTAGATGAGAGAAGAAGTAAAGAGAGAGTAATGACGTCTGTACACATCAGTGCAGGCCTCGCTCTTCATCAAATGACGTCTGTACAAGTCAGTGCAGGCCTCGCTCTTCATCATAATGACGTCTGTACACATCAGTTCAGGCCTCGTTCTTCAAAGAAAAGAAAAGTGTACGCTTGAGTGCACTTTATCTTCTAAAGAAGAGGAGTCTTCTTATTAATGGCCATTCTCATCAACAAGATTCATGCTCTTTCCGTGCTTATTCAGTCTTCAAGTGGATCGGCGCATATTGGAGTATATTTTTATTCACGTATTCAACCAAAAATTGCAGTTGACAGGCATATGCAATTTTTGAAGGGGGGAAAGGGTGAATAAACAACATGTCAGTCGTCAAGAACCGTCAAGTGGAGCTACTTACCGTTGATGGTATTCATATTCACTAGTTCAATCATCAAAAATTGCAGTTGGCAGGCATATGCAATTTTTGAGGGGGGGGGGGGGAAAGGGTGAATATTAATCTACATGTTTGTTGATGATTGAGAAATGGTCATACGACTCCTGAATACGTCAGTTCAGGAGTCGTGCAAACCATGGTTCTCCAACACTACTTCTTCCTCCGTCTATAAAGGTGTTGAAGAACATGGTCATGGAATGCTAATCGACAAAGACTCACGGGTTGGTCTAATCAGCAACAATGGGTTTCTAGTCAATGTTTCAAGTACACGTCATCAGGCTACATGTACACATCATGATGATGATTCCGATTAATCGTAACCATCATGGGGGAGAGAAATGTGTACACCAAGGATGCACAGCAGGTTCACGTGATCGAGCTTAATCATTTATTCCGGTGTTGATAACCGCAGAGATGATCAGTGGTTCAACTTGTTACCTTGGTATTTACGTTTCACTGTTACGTCATGGGCTGATTAATCGTAACCATCAGGGGAGAGAGAATGTGTACATCAAGGACGTACAACGGGTTCACGTGATCAGGGCTTAATATCCAAAGATGGATACATACTATAGATGATCAGTGGTTCAACTTGTTACTTTGGTGTTATACTAAAGACTGAAGAAGGTCGAGTCGTCAGTCTACTCTTCATTCTCTGTTGGGTGTTATCATCTCATGTGTATGCTGCGGGCTGATGGGTTATATGTAAGGTTACTGGAAGGCATTTGGTGAGATGAAGATGATTGGTATTCTGTTCCTCCACATTGGGCAATCTTGAAGAAGGTCGAGTCTACAGTCTTCTCTACATTCAAGAATGTTGAGTTCTTTTCTTACAACTTGATATTTAACTTAATCCCATGACAGTTCTTGTTTGATGAGTTGTGGAGTTAAGTTAGGTTCAAGTTGTTCTGTAGTTTAAGGGTAGGTCCAACTTGATTTTAACCTAATCTCATGACAGTTCTTGTTTGATGAGTTGTGAGGTTAAGCTGAAATCAAGTTGTTACTGGGCTTAAATTTGTGGTTTAGCTTAACCTCATGACAGTTCTTGTTTGATGAGTTGTGGGGTTAAGCTAGATTTCAGTTGAGGCTCAACTTAAACTACCGAAAAGATGCCTAAGGTTTTTGACGGCGTCACTCTAGGACGGGAGTGTTAGAAGATTAAAGACGGCATGCATTTGGTTATCAAAGACTTCTTCATATTTCGGGCGTTCATCCAAAGTCTTCTTCCTATTATGGGTGTTCATCAGAAAGGTTGTCAGATTGGGGGAGAGCACTAATTCGGGGAGAGTGAAAAGCCATAATCAATCCCTGATTATAAGTGCTCACATTGCTCTTCAGCAAGTCAAGTGATGAATGCGGAGAAGATTCAGAATGCTGAGGAGTAATGGTTTCTGGTTCGTATCCTTGTATATATTTTGCTTCTTACATTCTTTTTCATATCTTATACCATTTTTGTAAATAGATATATAGAAATCTTGCTAATTGTAAATAGAGAAACGTAAAATCAGAAAAACCATAAAAATTAAAAAATTAGAAAAGACCAAAAATAGTTTCACCTAGGCATGTCTTCTGTTTATCGATAACATTTACGGACTTAGAAATGTCATTCAATAATGGCACGGGTCTTTAAATGAAGCTCGAGCAGAAGTTAAAATGAATGGTTAAAACATGTCTAAATGGCTTGCTATTACTTTAGATAGCAACCCGCGCTTCATATTGGGGAAAGCACGTCACCAAAAAGACGGCTGTTCCTCCAACTGGGTGATGTTCACCTGGGCATGGATTACTTCATATCCATGTTTCCTGATTTGATGTACGTTTCAGTGCATCATTTCTTGTAAAAGAAGAGAAATCTTCTTAGTATAACAAATAGTTTTCATTCTATGATTCTTCTGAAAATTATTTGTGAGACACTTGGTGAATATGTGTTGTATGAAATTTGTTTATAGTTGGATTATGCATAAAATTTGTCACTCAATCAACGACTACAAAACCTCATGACAGTTCTTGTTTGATGAGTTGTGGGGTTAAGCTTGATTTTAGTTGAGGCTCAACTAGAATACGGGTCATTGATTGAGGGGGAGAGTGAATTCAAATTTTATATCATCAAACGGGTTTCTTGATTAATTCATGACTCTTAGAAAAGGTTTTGCAGTTAATGGGGTATTAGTTGAAGAGGATATTGCTTAAATATATCAAATGACCAAGTGTGTTAGTTGCTAGAAAGTTTAGGACATTATGTGCAATTTGCTTGTAGTATCCTAGCTTCATATAACTAGAAGGTTCATTTGTATCTCTTTGGAATCCTCGTTTAATCCCCTAGATACATTAAAACTCAAAATCTGAAAGAAGTTAGAAAACCCGATGTGTTTGATGTTCTTGAATGCTCCACCGACATTTGTATGAACTAAGTGAATGAGTTTCAAATGTTGTTTGTCTCTGTTGCTTAATTGTTGTTGATATTGTGCATATGTTCTCAGGATTCGCTTAGGTAGATTGCTATTATGTTAGAATCATGTTCCTAAGATCCTGAATTAAATATTGAAATCTGTGTGAATTGCCATGTTCATGATTGCTAATTGCTCTTCATGCTAGATAGTGGTTTGACGTAGTTCCTGATTGGGGTTTGATTATAAGATGAACTTGGTATTATAATGTGGCAAGCTGCTGAAGGGTAGCTATTAAGGAATAGTGTATCTGTATGCATGTATATCTGTGTTGATATTCTTATGCAGATTCCATAGCTAAAATGAATGTGCCAGTTCCCATTCTAACCATTTAATCAGACGTTCAAATTCTATTGATTGGCTCGGAATTCACTACGACAACAACATCGGCAGCAACAACAACAACAACAACACCTTCACCTCCACCACCATCATTTCAACAAAGTAGTACTTACTCGGATCTCGCCAAGTGGGGATCGAAATTACTTGAGAAGATTTGTTGGTGGATGGATAATCGATGTTGACCACTGACTCACTCAGAAACGTGGGTGATTACATCATCTGCGCAAA
The DNA here is from genome assembly GCA_021014915.2 of Artemisia tridentata subsp. tridentata. NCBI lineage: Eukaryota > Viridiplantae > Streptophyta > Magnoliopsida > Asterales > Asteraceae > Artemisia > Artemisia tridentata. Next base: position 393,161,206 of record CP139506.1, read on the forward strand.
AAGGTCAATATCACTTGTGTCATAATAATCACTTTGTGCTAAATAAGCAGTGAATCTCCCTCTTAGTTTAAGGGGGAGCATAGTATGTTCCATTATCAGAAAACATTAAATCGGACACATTTTCTCTCACATTTTTCTAACTTATTTAAATCAATTGGGATCACAAATCTTAAATGGTTTGAAAATTTTGATCGGGGGAGAGAATGTGATTTAAATATGAAATATGATAAAATGTGATGATTTGAACATATATGCAAGCTCTCCCGTATGTGTTAAACCATTTTATATATCAATGCACATATTGAGGGGGAGCAAAATGTTTTGGATGTGAAAGTAAGCTCTCCAGTAAGTGCTAAACTCTTTTGTATACCAATGCACTTATTGAGGGGGAGCAAAGGATTTGGCATGCATCTTATGTGAGCAAGGCTCAGACTTCACCAATGAATTGACGAAACTTGAACTGTCATCAATCGAAAGGATACGTCTTGGCCGGGTAATAATTTCAAGCTGGTCTAACCAGTGATGTAAGCGTGTCTCGAAAAAGATGTATCTGAGTAGAGTGTACCACTTCGAGAAACTTTCTGTGGACTTGACCAGGCCGGGTAATAATTTCAAACTAGTCTAACTAGTGATGTAAGCGTGTCTCGAATCGGTCATGTTCACTGAAAGTGGATCAATTCAAAAAGTGCGCGCTATACCTAACATGTGCAAATTTATAAAACAATCAACCGAGCACATGTTGAGGGGGAGCATTTGAAATATATAAAACTCTCAAGTGTTTGCAAAAATGTGTTTCAGAATCATGAACACTTTGAGAGATTTTTCAAAGATTTGGTTTTGCAATCATGGATGAATACCAAAGACCGACCATTTTAATTAATGTATGGAGTTATAAGGATGGTTAGGTTAGGCTCAAGTTCCCACGATCCCGCCAGAGCCGGAGGGATCTACCCAGGGACAATCCACTAGTTAGTGTAGAAGTCCTTAGGTATGATTAAAAAGGAGAAAAGTGGATAAGGGAAAAGTGCCGACTGAGATGGAGCTAGTACTGGAACAAACCCAACAAGGTACTAGTAAGGAAGTCTCGGTAAGCACTGAAGGGGTTGAAGAATGAAAAAGAATTGTAAAGATAAAGGGTGAAAAGAAAGAAGCCCTCCTTACAACTTAGGCAGAAACCGGGTCAATACATATGCTGTCAGAATCACTTAGTTGATTACTGGCATTGAAGACAAAGTATCATGGACCCAGTGATACGCTGCACAACCCTCCTTAGCCACTCAAGGTCCCTCAAAGGACTCTTGTTTCAATTGTCACGGAGTTCAATACATTCCTATCGTCTCTCTCACTCCGAGTTAGATGATATTGAAAAGGTGGCAGTCCTCTCCAGCCTCCGCTCACTAAATCAAAACGCACTATAGAGTCTAGAGCCACGAGATGCATAATAAGATCTCATAGGGACACAAATTATTTCTACACTGGTTGTTCAACATTAAGGACACCAGTTGTAAACTTATGAGTCCTACGCAGATCTTAGCAATCTGCCAGAACATTCATGAGGGAATTTACAAATGTAATTCTCAATGATTGAATGGAAATTCCTGCCAGGGTCAACATCAAGCAGCCCTGAAAGCAGGTCACTTCGGTAATTCTTTATGGATTACGCTTAGTGGTCACGGCGGTTTCTAACGGTCTACAGTCGTGGAGTGATCTCCAGCGACTCACCTAATCGTTGATGTGCTACGTTTCGATCTTAAAAAGCCCTCTGTGGGTTTTCGATTAGGAACGGTCTTGGTAAGGATTAGAGAGAGTTTTCACACTATGCTGTTAACAATCTCGAAGTCCGAACCTGTAAGTACCAGACGTTTTGTTGCTAACTGTCGTATGCAGGAACTTCTGGCGATTGTAGCTGTGGAATGCTGTAGCTGGTTGCTGTTGTAGCTGGTTGCAGAAAAGATGCCAATCCTCTACCACATGTTCACACTACATCATCATCGTAACTCAACAAAGTCATGATCAACCTAAAAGACCTTTAACACGGCTTCTGCAAACTCTGATGCTAAAGATCATGACACCAAATAGTGTGAGCATGTCGGCTCAATGATTTATACATCACGTGGAAACATACTACTGAAAGATGACTTGGAAACAAATGTTGGATGATAAAGTCGAAGAATACTCAAAGATCATCCAAGACAATCAAACAGTCATCAAACGTACACTGCTGAATGCACAAAGTTTCAAGACAATGAAGAATCGAAGACTACGAGCTATGACATCTAGTTCAGAAGACAGAATGCTAGAATTCAAATTATTATTTCCGGGGTGACCTCCCTTAGGGGGAGATTGTTAGGAATATAAATATTCATATGAAGGTTCGGTCACCCCGAGTATCTAATTAGCATTTATATAGCTCGTAGGCTTATATATATTCATTTAGTATTATTAGTAATATTAGTATTATCTTAGTCGTATTTATATTTGTGGAGTGGGTCGGGGCTTTCCCCACTGTCAGCTCACTCCACAGCCCACTAGGGGCACCAAATAGTAGTAAGTATATAAACCCCTTCCCACTCATGGGAAGGGTGGAACTCTTGTAACCTTTCACATAGTAATCTAACTTTCCAGGTTTTCTCTCAAGGTTCCCTCTCTCTCTAACTTCTCTCTAAAACTCCACCATGGATCTAATCTTCCATGAACCAAGACCACCCGAATAGATCCACACAATCAAGATGGTTATTTCCTACATATTGTATGGGAGATCAATTAGTACCTTATTGTTTGTTTACTTATATTAAAAAATAGGCAGTAGTAGTAGTATAGAAATTATAGGTCTTTCGAGCAACAAAAACTTGTTGGGATACTCGTGAATAGATTTTTTTTTTATTTGTATTTCAATTTTCATATATGTCTAAGGTAGCTTATATTTGCTTACCATGTTTCTTTATTCTGCCCTTGTTATCAGGTTTATTTATTCAATGTTGAATCGTGGTAAGCGAGGTGTAATAAAGGGGTCCATTAAGGAAAAGAGCAAGAACACTCATTATTTCATATAGTATAGAGGTAAGAAATTTCTTTTCTAATGTTGACATTAAATTTTGCTTCTAAAATAGTAAAGTTAACACCATTGTTTTTTTGATTTAGGGCTTCTTGGATCTTATTTGGGTGGACAATGGCTAGGTAAATCATCTACAATTGTGTAAATATAATTGATAGGTTGTATAAGGGTGTTTGGTTTTGTTATATTGACGCAGGCCGCCGCTTCCTTGGTTTGCGATTATGGAGAGGGGGTGGTCTGATTTGTAGGGTGAGTTTGATAGGGGTGTTTAGTTGTGTATAGTGATGCAATCTGCAAGATACCTGTTTGGTTGGCAATAATAGTAAGGTGTATGGTCTGCCGTTGTGAGTATTATAGGGGTGTATGGTTGTGTTAGTAATGTCAACTGATATCGGTGTTGTGAGTGTAATGTGAGGGTGTTTGAATACTTTTTCATTGTGTTATACCATCAAGTGATAAACCTTTTTTTATCTGTAACTAGTTTTTGTCCGAAATGACTGGTAAATGCTATTTTTTAACCCCGACTTTGTTAATTAACAGGTTCATGTCATAAGTGAGTGAACAACAACTGTATCCGTTGTGGCCTAACTTGCATTCTGGTTTTACATAAAATTATGAGGTAGTTTTATATTAGGCATTACAGTTTAAGTTGTTTCTTTATACTTGTAGCATTTCATCCTGTGTTAACCAAGTTTAAGTTGTTTCAGGATATAGGTGAAAGAAGAAAACATTGGGTCGCAAAGAAGCGAAATAACATTTGTGCTTACCACAGGTTGAAATTCCCGCCTAATAAATTTGTAACTTTTTTTTTTTTTTTTTTTTTTTTTTTTTTTTTTTTAATTTATTTATTTAAAACGTGATTAGTATGTGGCTTTAGGAGGTGTGGCTAATGATAAGGGAATGGGAAAAGACGTTCTTGGCGCGGTTGACTCATTGAGGGAGAATTTCTACAAAATTCTTCTCCAAGAAGTTGTTTAAGTCTTCCTAGGTATGCTTACTTCTAAACACCTGCCGAGTTACGTATTCAATACTTTTGTTGACACGCCAGCATTTTGTGATGTAGTTGTTGAGGCAAAAGAAACACGTTGCACGCAAACATTTTGTGAAGTAGTGGTCGAGGCAATAACCAGCAGGTTACACCGAATCATACCCCAGGGGTGATCTTGCGGAACATATATAGTTAGAAAGGTATTTCTACCGGTTTATATCTGTATTTCATTTTATTTCCATCACATGTTCCAGATATTTTTTGAAGAGCCACAAATTTATAATATTTATCCGGAGCTTCTTATATGGGTTTTACGTGTTAGGTACCTTCAATTAATAACCATGTCATCTTTATTTTTCTACTTCTGGTTCTGTACCAATTTCTTTCACAGGTTGATTGGAAAGCAGATTCGCCTGATAATTTGGTGATATTAAAGAAATCGTCAAGTCTGTTGGCTCGTTAAACGTGGACAGCAAGCCACAAGGTTCTGGTATGGATCATATTCATATTTATATACGGAGTAATTCGTTTCAAACCAAAATTTTGGTACTTTAGGTGTAGAACTGAAGTATTATTGTTGTTGTATTGTCGTTGATTTCAGGACATGGTTGAAAGTCTCACTAGAAGATGCTGCAGATAAACTGCCTCATGTACAGGCTGCAGCTGCCAAAGAGGCAGAGGTGCGTCACAATACATCTCTTAGATTTTATGGAACTGTACATTGTGACTCTACGATTAACTCTTATGATATGTTGTCAAGGTGGCTATTTCGACCTATTTTTTAGATGGTTATGTTAAATCTCTAATGGGCCGAAATAGTAAAATATAGTTCAGATGGATCGAAAGTATGTTCTTGGTTCTCTTATTATCCTGTACTGGTGGCTTGTGGAATTTATGCTTAAGTCTCACTTTTGAGCTTATTTGGTTGCCTATATTGTGCCTGCTTATTGTGGTGTTAGGTTGACTTGAACTAAGTCAGTGAGTGTTGGCTTGTCATTTAGTTGAGTAATTGAGCTTGTTAGAGTGGATTTTAGGCAGCTTGAGCTTGTGCACCTTTTATTTTTAGCTTGTGAGCCTTTCTGCATAAGCCTATAGCTTATTGGCTTAGACTATTTGGAATGATTAGTGTTTAGCTTTAGCTTGTTGATTTATCTCTGTCCAATTAGTTTTAGTTTATTTGCCTGTTTAGTAAAGCTTGTTAGTTTGCATAAGGAGTAGCTTGGGCTTGTGCACCATAGGATTGAGCTTGTTCCTATGTTTCATTGGCTTTGAAGTTTCTTAAATTCCATTTTAGCTTTAACTGTGAAACTGTGTGCTTCTAGAAGATTAATCAGAGCTTAATTGATCCTAAAAACAAAAATCTCTTCACAAAAAGAGAAAGCTGAGAATATGAAATTGTTAAAAAAAACAGAGGTGCTTCTTTAGTCGAGAATTGTATAGCTTAAGATGTTTTCTGTTTTATGTGAATAATTGTGCAGTAGAGTTGTCTTTTAAAATATTTATAAAAAGTTGTGCTTATTTCAAAATATAGCAATATCATATGAATACCATTATATGTGCAGGCTGAAAAAGAGAAAGCTGAGAATAGAAAGAAGGCTGAAGAAGTGAAAGCTGAGAATAGAAAGAAGTTGATGGATCTCGAACACGATATACAATTGAATAAACCCAAGTCTGTGTTAGATGGCTACAACCGTTGGATGAGTCGGGGTGGAGATTGTGCTGATCCGTACGCTATTCGTGTTGACAAGGACATCTTTCGACAAGTTGATGAGTCGTACTTTGCAATTAATGCAACAGACATAGTTGAACTCTTGACGAATCAAGAACTCGAGTGTGGCATCCTGACCCTTTTTGAGATGTAAGTGCATTTTTGTTTTGAATATGTAGCTAAAGGCATTTCTCTTTTTCACATAAATTTATGTTGGTGTATTTTATATGCTTAATTAGGTCACTGTATCACCTTAAGGGACGCTCCTCACTGAACAGGGTTGGTGTATTTTATATGTTGGTGTATTTTATATGATTTTGTCTAAGAATTATGTTTTGCTGAATTGAAGTATTATCTTAATTTACTTTGTTAATTTCAACATTTTTGGTGTATATATATATATATATATATATATATATATATATATATATATATATATATATATATATATATATATATATATATATATATATATATATTTGTTGCATTTATATTTCTTTATTATGGTGAGTCAAATTGTAGATTATGGAATTTCAAATAATTGGAATTTCAAAAATTTGGAATTTCAAAAAATTTGGAATTTCAAAACCAAAATTTTTTTTAATAAAAGAAATTTTCAAAAAGACAGGTTTTGGTATAAAAACATCTTTTTACTCTATATAAAGACAGGTTGGAACTTTCGATAAAGACAGGTTGTGGGAGAACCAGTACCAATGTCCAATAAAAACATGTGTGTTTACTATAATATGGAGACCAATTCTTAATTGAAAACCGGTGTTAATGCTTCTAATAGAGACAGGTTGTGCAACCAGTCTCTATACATTTTGATCATGGAGATTCCCCCCTTCAGAGAGTGGTCTCAGAACCACTCTTCATGGGCTATTTTGACCAGTTTCTATGAGATTTTGTGTAGTAGTGGCTAGTGTAGACTTTGATTTTAGTAGTGAGTTGTTATGAAAAGAGTTTCCAAAACTATTGAGCTTATGGATGTTGTTGTTGAGATTAATGACCATCAATGTGATTTGTTGCTTCTTCGTGCTTGTGCCGGTATGTTATGTGCACATGCTTTCCCCGGGTCTTTGAGCGTGCTCAGAGTTCATTTGATGCGGCACTTCGTTCTGCTCTTGAGCGTATTGTTTCTGCTTCTGGACCTGGTTTGGTGATTGGCATTGGAGGCTTGCCACCTTACCCTTCGCTTTTGGAGGGCTTGGTGTTTACTCTGCAGGTGATGTTTTGAACTATGCATTCCTTGCATCTAGACTCCAGTCTGCTATCTTACCGACTAAGTTGCTCCGACATTATGGTATTCTCCGCATTCTGGTATTGTAACTTATGGGCCTTCTTTTGATGATGCCTTGTGTTCTTTTAATGCGAATATGGAGATTGACCTTTTGAGTAATCCAAGTGAGATCGTTACCCTAAACTTATGAAGAAACTGGTAAATATATATTTCACACGTGTTACCCAAATTGCTGAATCCACTTTTCCCTATCCACTCGAGTCTCGACATATGGCGTTATAGAAATCTCAAATGGAGGACTACACTTTGGGTTTGGTTAGGGTGGTTTGATCTTTAGGTTGGGACAGGTTATAAATGCTAGGACCTACCGGTGTGTTTTATGTTATCGTCTTGGTGTTCCCCTATTCTCTGTTCAGATGTCGTTCTCAGATTGTTACAGAGTCTTTATGGGGGATATTTGTGGGGACCATGTTGTATCGTGCACTAGTATTATTGGTATTAAACATCGGCATAACCTTGTGCGCGATACCCTTGTTGACATTTGTTCTCGGTCAGGAATTTCAGCCCATAAAGAAGTTGATATCGGGCTTAGAGGAGAAAGGGAAAAACCCTTACGTAACAATAACAACCTCCTTATCAATATTATGTAGCATTTGCATATATATCCTTCTAAGATGCAAAATTGCATATACATTCTTTGCATGCAAAAAAATCATTGTACCATATGCATCAAAAACTTGTACAAAAAATATATATGCAATTATTCACTTTTGGAAAAATATATATGCAATTATCTTATATTTCATTGGTTGTTCTATTTTGTATTACATAAATATTAATTAATTTGGCACCTACATGGAAATGTAACATTTATTAACTTTATTACAAAATTTATTAACTTTAACTTTAATTTTTGTATCCTTGTATATTAAGACAAATTTATTTTGTTGATTTCTTTCACACCATAGATTAAAAATAAACGGTTAGGATTATCACCGGTATAAACTTTAGTGCCTATAAATAGCATTGCAATCCCTGCATTATCATAGCAATCCTTTCAACAATATCATCTCCCATTATTTAATTGTCTTAGTCTATTTGTTACAAAATGAAGAAGTTTTGTGCTTCATTGATCATGGTGATGGTGCTTAGCACCATTCTTATGGTCGAAGTGCAAGTGGGTATGGCGGATAATTGTAACCCGTTCAATTTAATCACATGCCTTTCATCGATAATCGGTAATATAGCACCAGCACCAGATTCTCCATGTTGCAATAGTCTTCATGAAGAATCAGAATCGTGTTTATGTAGCTACGCGAAGAACCCCGAATATGCAAAGTATTTTAAAATGCCGGGTGCAGGAAAAGTTTCACAAGCTTGCAGCACCACGTGGCCAGACCCCAATACTTGTAGTTAATCTTATGCATTTAATAACTATTATAACTAATAATAATATCGTTTGTGAGTTAATGATAGGATCATCGCATCTTATGAAGGTCTCAGGCGTCCTTTACTAGTGATAAAATGGAGTATGAATTTATTTTTCATATATCTATAATCTATCTATATCTATAATCTATAATCTATAATCTATATCTATAATCTATAATCTATAACTATCTATAATGCATTTAGGACTTTTATAAATAGAAGCCTTCTTTTTTTATGCTTACATATATTACTATATTTAGTAATTCATATAATTAAATACTACACTACATTAATTGCATTATAATGTACACTAATGAGACATTAAATTTTAGTATTAAAATAGATGTTACAAACCTACAATAATACAAATTTAAAGCTGTAAATTTTATTTTATACATTCAAGTTTTACTAAGTTCAAATGAATATATTCCCTCCATCCCAAAATTATTATCCCCTTTTGACTTTTTCGGTCTTTATTTTTCAACTTTTACCTTAAGTATTTTTGTTTATATTACATAATACCTGATGCAAAATATATGAATGAATTGAGTTTTAAATGTATTTTCATTAGTATAATTTTCATCAAGTATTGTATAACACAAACAAAAATATTTATAGTCAAAGTTGAGAAAGAAAGACCGAAAAAGTTAAACAGAGAGAATAATTTTGCGACGGAGTCAGTAATTATGAAAATCTATATTTGTATTAATATATTTTACGGAGATTAAAAAACACATTTATTCTTTTATAGCTATCAAACCGGTAAACCGTCATATACCGAGTATCATTGTATACCGCTAAAGAATCAAAATATGACAAAAACTGCATATTTAATATCCCGCTGCTTTGCGCGGGTACCATGCTAGTTGATATATATATACGTGTTCGACTCAAGCTTCATTTGCTACGTTGTTTAGTATATACGAGTGGGTTTGCCCGTGCCTTGCTGCGGGGCAGCCGTGTTTATGCTTATTAGAATTATGTTAATGTTTTGTGGAGTAAACAATTATTTTAGTTTGTAATTTTTTTTAACGACTATTGGTAGTATAAAATAATAAAAATTTCATTGATCAATCATATGAGACTTTCAAGTAAAACTGCAACTTTATAGTTTATGTTGTTTACGTTCTAAAAGTCACCACTTAAGAACTATAACTATGCATTGCACACAATGAAAACATCTATAGGTGTTGCTACTATACATAGGGCTAAAGGAATCAATAAAACTTCTTAGCTTCAACATCTACTTCTGTGACTATCGACTTCGAATTGCATGACGATCAAGTTCAATTTCACCATCTGCTTATGTGACTTTGAGCTTCAGTTTATGGCACATTCAATTTCATTTCGCTATCTTTTGGCATCTACTTCGGTGACAGGGCTAATTGCACATTTAACTCCACCGTATGTGACATCTTACTTCAGCTTCTATACCTGAATAAAGTTTGTGGACACTGAAACAAACATTGTAGCTTTTTAGAGCAACAAAAATTTCACAATAGCTATCTATGATTACTACATAAATAAGAATAAAAAAAATTAATAAGCAACCAACTACGCGGTGTGGGGCTTCATTTTTTCTGTTAAAACATTTAGCCAAGCTACAACCTAAATTCTTGATATATATGCATGCCGAAACAACACATACGACTATAAGAATTAGCCATGTAGCAACTGAAACTAAGCTGTCAGTAACCCGATCGTATCGTGCCACTTTCGTGAACATAAAACTAAAGTGACTAATGGCACTCATCATGCCTATAGATTGATTCATTACAGGAGCAAATAACCAAGTCATTTCCAACTATTTGTTAACTGTAATTACATAAACTTAGCAGGCTCCAATGAAAGGCCTTTTCTGTAGCATCAACAATCAAATTCAATAAACTCAAATTGCAAAAAGAAAAAGTAGCTTGTAGGTCGAGTATGGTTTAAATATTCTAATGACATAAACTATAGACGTGTTCACGAGACTGCATTTTTTGAACCTGCTCCTAATGACATAAACTACAAATGTGCTTGTCTAATAACCGCAACCTACATCCTTCTAAATGAATCATACCTGATTCTGAAGATACATCAGCCCCCACAAATATCCCTCCTGTTTTGCTGTCTTGGGTTTCGCCTGAATCATATAATCAACCTACCGGAACATATAGCAGAAAATGTCATAACCATGAAAAAGCTGGATAGATCATGGAATATACACAAAGTACATCAAAGTATCAACTAATCCCATAAGCTCGCACTTTGCATTTGTATATATTGTAAATGAGCCTGAAACGGGAACCACATAAACAGATGTTTCAGCAAGATCGGGTATACTCACCGTTAGACTGTTGGTTGTTGAAGTCCTTTCAACTTGTGTTTCACCATCATTTGAATTCCATTCAGAGGAATGGCTTTCTGGAATGAGTATTTCTGCTCCACCGTCTGATAACTTTAGGTGGTCAACATTATCATCCCATTTTCTGTGAATAAGGGGGTAGCTGTCAGAATTACCAAAAGCAAGTTAGTAACTACTTATATTCCATATTCATTGACATCTGGTCATACTTAACCGTAGCAATGGCCCACGCAATTTGTTTCCGACAATCCCATAACAACAGCTCATATTACTTATCCGTATGACTATTCAACACATTAACCAACACATCAGCCTAGTTCCCATACCTTCTCAAAGTAAAGTAAACATTCAGGTTGTTACAAACATTCATAAATAGCTGCAGTAATGATCTTCAATTAATTTTTTTATCAGGCTCTTTCACAGCAGCAGTACCTGATTGCAGAAATTTTTTGTTTTGGCAGGCTCTTTCACTTTTGTAAACGACTGTTTCTAGTGCAAAAAAAATTCGGGTATCAGGCCCTTTGACAAATACGTTCAGTTTGCAAAGTTTTTGGTCAGTCCCAATTGCCAAATGATACTTCTATTTGCAACTAGTGATCATTTGAAGGTTTAAAATTAGTGTTGAGGTTATCGCATGGTGATGTGTTGACAATAAAAATCAACAATGAATATTGGGAAGAAAAAAAAAATCATTATAGGCTTAAAACATGTGTTAAAAGATAAAGCACATAAGTAATTTTTTGTAAATGTTACCTTGGTCTTTTGGATAGGACGCCTCTTTCACGTCAACACTCGAAGTCATGATCTCTACATGATTTTTAATCATAATTAATATAGAGAATATAGACATTTATGCACAACTTAGAAATAACTATCCTTAAGAATACTTACTCTTTTCCACAACAATTCCGTTGTTATTGAGAATATCTGCTATTGTGACCACTGTGGCAATGGATGCACGAATGATCAACGTTACAATGACAACAAATTCTTTAGGTACCTTTTCTCTTGTTTCTTTGTCAATGACATCGACTCTAAACTTGAAAAATCCAACACGCTTTCCAAGCATGTTCACCCCCTATTTCCAAACATAAAAAAACATCAATAACAAAAGTACACATCTAAATGGTTGCATTTCTCAAGGACACTGATGCTACCTGAATGAAATAAATCATTTGATTATTGTGAACATTAGCAAAAGAGCCCTGATCAGATTAGATTCCAACAGGTTGGGTTCCACCTGGAACAAAATTAACATATCCTTCAGCATACAAAAACAATAAACTAAATGTGCTTAGCATTCAGTTTCCTTATAAATGAAACGTAAGACATTCACAAATAGTGCAGCAAGCGAAATCCCAAAACCCCCAACAGATGACGAATTGAAGAAAATTGTTACACTTGCAACTATGCCGTCTAATGTCTCTGCACGCTAATTCACACCTTGTAATTTGCAAAGCTTTTGCTTTGGTTCTTCATCCATCTTCTTCCTAAGACAACATTCTCTTTTTTATGTGTCACCATTCACAGAACATGCTACAACTACATCTACCAAAACCCACTACGACAACATTTTATGTTTTAACTAACTGATTTTTTTTCAAATGATTAAACATCTATATAGTTTTGTGATTATTATTATTAACCTATATTATAGATTTTAAAAGAATGGAAATCCACCTATTCTAAAAACATATAACCGAATATCAATCAATCAATCCATCTTTTACAAAAAATATATATATAACAAACCCGAGGTAAGATAAAGTTTGATTAATACCTGATCCATGGCCAGATCATTCGGAGCTGCCGCCGGTGGTCGGAAGGAGGGAAGAGAAAGAATAAATCCGGTGAATTTTAATTGAAACAATTCCTACCTTTAAACTGATGTGAGAGGAGTTTTATGTTTGGTTTACACCTTTGTGGTTCTCCTTCGATAATACAAAGATTAGCTGATTTAAATCTGGTAAATCACATTTTGGGTTGTATTACGGGATAATTACGAAAAAACGGAAGTGAACAGGAAAATCCCCAACACCCTTTAACCAATCACAGATTGCCGCAACATGTACTAAAGTACTGTTCTTTCTTGATCTGCGTTTTGTGATTAAGAAAAGACCAATGAGGAGGAGATTTAACCCAAAACGAACACCTTAATAAAATGGGCTTTGGCCCGTTCAAAAATGCCATTTAGTATATACGAGCATGATTGCCTGCACGTTGCTGTGGGGCAGCATCATTTTAAAAACTAATAAACGCAAACTTTGTAAGCTTTTTAGACTAATAAGATTCATACTTGTCAAACAATGGTTGTATTGTACGTAGTTCAGCAAAAACGATTTGTTGCTGCACAAAAAGTGAACATTATGTTTCAACCAAGTCCCTTTGCAAAAGAGGTAGAAAAATTCTGAAATGAACACCCTTTAACTTATCAGCAGAATAGATTTGTTGCTCAAAGAAAATGAACATAATAAACAGCATAAGAGAACAACTTATCAACCAAATTGCTAACATAAGAATTGCTATACTTTCCAAATATAGGTTCTTTGGTACACTTTTGAATGTTCAACTAAAAACTGCATGCTTTCAGAATTTTGTACATCTGATTTCACCACCCAAACACACTCATCTCGGCGTCTATTTCATGTTCCAATCCCACCTCCATTTCATCCCTAAAACTAACCCATTTTAGCCCCCCATTTCAGCCTCGATTCCTACGTCTATTACAGCCTCAAAACTGACCCATTATAGCCCCTATTTCAGGCGCAAAACACGGCCATTTCAGTTCCATTTCATCACCCAAAAGTGACCCATTTCAGCACCTAACTGCATCTACTTCAGGCCCTATATCAGCACCCAAACACACCCATCTCAGGCCGCATTTCAGTCCCAAATCTAACAACCATTTGAGTTCCGAAACTGACCCTTTTTAGTCCCCACTTCAACCCCCCAAAGACACCCATTTTAGCCTTATTTCATCATCCAAACTCACTTATTTCAGCTACCAAATGCACCTATTTGAGCCCTCCACTTCAGCCCCCAATCCCACACCCATTTCAGCCTCATTTCATCACCCAAACCCATCCATTTAAGCCTCCAAATGCACCTATTTTAGCCCCTAATCCTAGACCATTGCAACCCCCAAACTAAATTATTTTAGACCGCAAATACAACCATGTCATCCCCCATTTCATCACTAAAACCCGCAAGTAATCAATTTTGTTAGTGCAAATATTACGATATTTAAACTAAACGGTTTCTCTGATTTTAATAATGACAAACGTGTAAATTGTAATGCATAACGTAAAATGCACAAGTTACTTGTAAACACAAATCATCAATGCATACTTACATCAACATCTCTCGACGTCTCAAGTATGCCTCAACGGAGTCGTTGATTTCCATCCTGACGTAAATCACTCAAGGTATGAACAAACAAATTTAAACTTGACGGATGATCAAAGAAATAAATTTTTTTGTTCTAAACTTCACATTTTTAATGTGACAAAACATTTTTTCAAAAATACATTGATGAACTCAAATAAGTACATTTTATTACCATCATTTATCCTATTTATTTGACTTGTTTTATTATATTATCTGTGAGAATTGATACGTTAATGTTTACTTTTGTAATTCTCAGGTAAAAACAAGTACTATGTGAAACTTGGCGATTTTGGACTAATTATGGAGCAAAACAAGCAAGATATTAAGAGTCTACTAAAATGTACAAGATCAAGATCATTCTGCTCCAGATACGCCGCATCCTACTTCATACATACGGCGCATCACTATCAAGATTTCAATAGATACGATCCAAGACAGCGAAGGACATGCGCCGCATAGAGAAATGAAGTTACGCCGCATCTTAAGGCGGTGTACGAATATTCCTGAATATATTAATCTTGGACCCCACGCGAAGTTAAGTCAATGCGCCGCATCTACTTATTCAATGCGCCGCATCTAACCCTCAGACAGAAACTATAAATACCCCAAAGTCAGACGAATTTTGTGTGCAATATACCAAGTACGAGACTTAGCAGAAGACAGTCGAAGTCAGACGATTAGCAGCACAAGACACGCCCTAAATGAAGATACAAGAGCTGTAAGAAGGTCCTGCATGTATTCAATTCATTAAGTAGTTTTGTTTTATTGTATTAGTACACTTTAATTCATCAGGATTGATGGGCCGATTCCATGTGACTACGGAAAACCATGGGCACCCCTTAAAATTGCTTTCCCATTAATTAAAGTTTATATGTTGATGTCTTTGGTGACTTTTATTAGTGCATTGATAACCTCTGTGTCTAGCTGAGCATTGCTTGGGTCGCCATGCCCCTTCCTCGCCTATTTATTCTATCGTTTTAGGATAGTGGGATAGACATAAGTAATCATTAAGGGTTTACTCGCCGATAAGATTAGAGCCAACGAGAAAGGATTAACTCTCGGTGCGTCGCATCGAACTATACACTTCATATAAAACTAGCAATAAAACAAGTGACAAGCTAATTAATTATCAGGACAGGTCTTCTTATTGTCTCAAGTATTTATCTGTGTACGTGTGTGCTAATCGCTGATTCGTGCTTATTAGTTTAGTTTATTATTTAATCATAACCAAACCGTGCTAGTCTCTCAGGCTGAACCCCCTTGCGTTAAATTAGGTTGTATAGCTAACTTAAGATATTAAAATACTGATTAGAATAACTAGATAATACGTTCTACTCTTAGTGATCGACACTCTACTTACCATTATATTCATACTGACCGGGTACACTGCTCGTTAAAGTGTGTTTTATATTGATAAGTCGGCTAAATATAAATTTAAAACTTGAATACTGCTAAAACCACAACGACATACCGTGGCTATAAAAATTAGAGCAACACACGCACCACATCAAGTTTTTGGCGCCGCTGCCGGGGAGTGAATTGTTATTATCTGTTAATTTGATTAGTATTTTAATTAGGTTTTAATTTTTAGATTCTAACCGCTAACCCTGTTATATATTAGGTTAAATTTCATTCATTGTATTATTTGCATATTTTCTGTTTTGTGTGTTTTTATTTTCTTTATTTTTGTTTCTTTTCGTTTGTTTTTATTTTTGTTTTCCTTTTTTCTGTTTTCTGTATTCTGCTATCGTTGTACTGTGCTGATACAAATGATACGGCGCATCTATTTTCATAGATACGGCGTATTGCGTTTAATTTTTATAAAATACAACGCGTTTAATAAATTCGATACGACGCATCTTTCCCCAAGATACGGCGTATTCTGTTTTTAATAAGAAATTTTTCTAAACAATAACGCGATACGGCACATCTGTTTTTGCAGATACGGCGTATCTATTATTTAAATTAAAAACAGTTTTCGAATTATTAAACAGATACGACGCATCGATTTTTATCGATACGGCGCATCTTCTGAATCAAAAATCTTGTATTTTGAAACGTAACGAAAATACGGCGCATTAACTTTTGTTAATACGACGCATTTGATTTTGATAAATATAATCAATTTTTGATAAATTAAACTGATACGGCGCATTCTAAATTATAAGCGGCGTATCTGCTTTCTGAATAAAAGTCTGATTAAATTTTAACGATTATAAGATACGGCGTATCCAACTTTTTGGATACGGCGCATCGTCTGCAGATATCAGTAACTTTTATTTTTCGTATTCCGTTTTCGTTGTTAATTTTCTGATATATTACTTTCTTGAACATACCCTACTGATGCTTTTGTGATAGTTTCAGGAAGTGCATGACCAGGAGTTCTACCAAGAACTTGATTATACCTTTCGAAGATCCTGAACGAGCCTTTCATTCGCTTAAAAGGCTTTTCAACACAAAAAGCTTTGATATCTCAAGTTCATTCGAGCTTGATTACTTTTCTGAAGAGAAAGAGGAAGAAGAAACAGAAACAATGGCGGAAAACACTACTATGGAGGAATACATGAACAAAACCCGTGCTGATTACACTTCAGGAGTTGCTAGACCAAAGTTTGATGAAAAGTCTAAGTTTGAGTTGAAGGGTCAGTTTCTCAAGGAGCTAAGAGAAAATGCTTTCAGTGGATCGGAACATGAAGATGCTAATGAGCATGTTGAAAAGGTCCTCGAGATTGCAGATTTGTTTACTACAGAAGGAGTTTCTGACGATCAACTTATGCTAAGAATCTTTCCAATTTCGCTTAAAGGAGCTGCTAATAAGTGGCTAAGGAATGAACCTGCTAATTCAATCACAACATGGGAAGATTTGAAGAGCAAATTCCTGAAAAGATATTGTCCACCTGCTAAAACCGCTAAAAAGATGGAGGCTATCAACGGTTTCAAGCAAGATCCTGATGAAACTCTTTATCAAGCTTGGGAAAGATTTAAAGACTTGTTGATGAAATGCCCTCAACATTATCTAAGTGAAATGCAGGAGATAATATTGTTCTATCAAGGATTGGACGTGCCTACTAGACAAATCTTGGATGCTAAGGGAGCTGTGCCTCAAATGAGTGCAGCCAATGCTAGAAAAGCTATCCAGGAAGCTGCTGATCATTCTCAAAAATGGCACGACGGAACCTCTACTAGATCTAAGAGCAGCACTAATTTTGACGGGTTTGCTGCTATTCAAGCTCAATTGGATAAAATTAGTAGAGAGATGAAGAAGCGTGATGAGAAAGTGTATGCTGCCCAAGTTGGATGTGAAAAATGCGAAGGACCTCACTACACTAAGGATTGCCCTAATAAGAATGAAAGTGAGACGTTTGAAGAAGCATACTACACACAATTTGGAGAACCATTCCGACCTTCAGGAAGATTTAGGGAAGCTACTCCGGGATACTATCAAAAGAACAACTTTAATCCCACCTATCAAGAAAGGAGGCAGACTTTAGATGACACTCTTAAGAAAATTATGGCCGATGCTGCTAAAAGACATGAAGAGAATACTGCTATGATCAAAGAAATCCGAGCTTCAACGGATACTATTACAAGAAATCAAGGAGCTTCGATCAAAGCATTGGAACAACAAATTGGACAAATGAGCAAGGTTCTTCAAGAAAGGGGATATGGAAGTTTACCGGGCTCAACTGAAACCAACCCAAGAGATCATGTCAAGGCCATAAGCACAACCGAGGAAGTCACGCCTAACGTACCTAGAAGATTGATGAATGGTAATGATGGTGCAAAGCCCGAATTTTTCTTTAATTCTTCAATCAGTTTAAGAAGATTACTAAAAGAGAAGACAAAGATTGAAGAGGAGATCAAGGCTACAATGAAAGGAGAGAGCTCTACAACCGACTTACATGCCTTGCCTCATAAAGAAAAAGACCCAGGAAGTTTTACTTTACCTTGTTCAATTAATGATATATCTTTCAATAATGTGTTAGCTGACTTAGGAGCTAGCGTTAGTGTTATGCCCCTTAAGACATTCACTACCCTAGGACTAGGAAAATTAGCACCAACTAATTTGCTTATTGAATTGGCTGATAAAACGGTAAAACGACCAGAAGGGATTGCCGAAAATGTGCTAGTTAAGATTGAGAAGTTTGTTTTCCCTGTAGACTTTGTTATATTAGATATGCCCGAGGATGTTAAGATTCCTTTAATCCTTGGAAGACCTTTCTTGTCTACCGCCCATGCTAAGATTGATGTGTTTAAAAGAAAAATCTCATTAAAGGTAGGGAATAATAAACTAGTCTATAAGTGCCAAAATCCTGTTAAAAGCATAATTAAAAGCGTCTATGTGCTAGGATTAAGAGAACGTATGGACCTCGATCTTGAAGCTAGGCTTATGGGAGAAACATTGATTCAAAACAACTCAACTAATCCTAATCATGAAGACTTCGAGGAATTTATTGACCTTAATGTACCTACCGAACTTAGGCGCGATATTGTTAATGATTCTGATGATGAGTGGTATGATTGCGAAGTAATTAACAAACGTAGGAGAATTGTTGAGAATACAAATTTGAATAATGATGTGTTTATTGAACTACCACCCCACCTTGCATATTTATGCCTCTATAATAATAAGAATTTCCCGTCTATTATTTTGTCATCTCTGCCCGAAAGGGACAGAACTTTATTTATACAGATATTAAAGAAGAATGGCGTGGAAATTAAGGACGAGCAAGGAGTGTTCAATATTACTGAACTGGCGATGAGGGAGCGCGATGCTTCGGACTCTTTCAGTGATCGGTATTAAGGAGCTGAACGTGAGTCTAACTTGAAGACTCTAGAATAACGACAAGTGCTGACCGGGAGACAACCCGGAGAATTTTTACATTCTGTTCTGTGTCGAGTCAGTCAGGCCTGCAGAAGATACGGCGCATCTCAATCCTGAGATGCGACGCATCTCTTGCAATGGTCATATCTTACTTTATTTTCTGCATTTTTATTTTTGACTTTAAAACTTTCTATTAGTATTTTAATGCGGCGCATCCCTGGTTAAGGATGCGACGCATCTTCTATTCTGATTCGTATTTATTCCAGGCTCGATACGGCGTATCTTCTTCCATAAGATACGGCGTATCGACTGACCTGATGATTTTCAGTTTAATTTTTAAGTTTTATTTTTACTAACTACTAATGTATTATGCAAGTTTGAACCTTCTTAACTTAGGTGTGTTTAAGTCTTGATGGTATTATAGATTCCTGCATTTCTTGTGGACACATCATCTATGAAGCTTAAACGTTCTCATCCACAAGAAAGATGATTTTTGCTCTTATACAAATAATGGAGGATCATACCGAGCAAATCTCAGGGGAGTTTTTCTGTTCTAATTCTTTTATTTTCCAGTTTTTAATCTTTGATACAAACAACGAGGACGTTGTTTAACTTAAGTGGGGGGATTGGAGAATTAGAACACTTACTTGTCCTAAACTTTTTCAAAATATGCTTAAAATGCGCTTAATATATCAAAATTTAAAATTTTTAGCATGTTTTTGTTTAAAGTCTAAATTACATAGCTGCACACATAACCTTATTTTCAAAAATTCACAAATCTATGAGTGTGCCGGTGACTTGTAAACTTTAGAACTTGGCTTGTATACTATTCGAGACCACCATAATAAGTATTATTTACATAATTGGAATGACTTGTCTAAATTGGTAAATTTCTAGGATTACACCCAAATAGCCTTTATATGTTATGTGATATTAGCTAACTACACTGGTTAGTTAACCCCCATATAAACCTTTTGTTACTCTCACTTTTAGAGTAAGATACCCCTAGAAAAACACTCAGAGCCATTCCTTTCGTTTCTTACACCTTTGTTATAATGTTTCGTTACACCCTTACACCTTAGCCTACCCTGTAGATTAAAATCCGTGGTTGGTTAATTGCTTTAGGAAAAGTGTGTTTCCTTACATTACCTGTGTTCGCGTGCGTAATTCATTATCTATGGTTAGGTCGGGAAATTGCACAATGCAATTGGAGTGAAAGTAAATATTGTATATCCTTGGTTTTGTTTTTCGTGTGTTTACTACTTTCACTATTACCGTTATTTCTGAAGTCATGAAAAGTATGGAAAAATTATCCAGAGTTATCATTATAGTGATGTGGTGAAATTTTACACATCTATGTATATGTTGATGTCAAAAAAAAAAAAAAAAAAAAAAAAAAAAAAAAAAAAAAAAATGGAAAAAATAGAAAAGAAAAAGAAAAAGGAAAAGTTGGATGTTTGTTTTAACCAACTTATGTAAATTTTTGTATTAAGTGGTCGATATCACCACTATTTGTTGTATATTATATTTATGGATTGAATGGGAGTTGGCCGTTATGGGAACGCCAACTAAGGTTATTCTTTGATTGAGACCTTGTTGAGTATAATTCGTGTCTACCTAAAGCGTGTGTTTCAAGTGTTAAAGCGTGAGTTATTCAATGATATGAGTCTTATTCATGGGATGGTTGGGAAAGTAATTTACCACACTTAGGATTTTAATTTATCTGTTTTGTTTATTTTTCATTTTACACCAATTTGTATCCCAAATATTATCCATACCCTATATTATTCTTTATCTAAACTTTTGATTTATTGAGATTAGGGATTTGAGCAATCTTAAGTATCGTAGTCGTGGATTCGGCTATGTATTTATGATTTTGTCGCCCTTTTTGATATAATATTATTGGTGAAGATTACTTGGTCCTATCTTTAGCCTATTCGAGTTAATGATTTGAGCAATTGCAAGTATCGTGTTCGTGGATTCGATCATGTATTTGTGATTTTGTCGCCTTTTTTGGAATTTGAGATCGATAGAGATTAAGAAGAATGATTAACCCTTAACCTACAAACCCTTTTTACCGCTTTAGACTTGTTATTCCTTAGCTTTAGTGGGGGAGATGCGTATACTTGCCAAGCTTATGATAGAATATTCGTCACGACTGGACAGTTAAACGATTAGATTTGCTTTTATCAAAATATTTTATTTTATTTCTAATTCGTTAAGTGTTTGGTTGTGCAATTATGACAAAACGAATACATGCTTAAATATAAAAATAAATCCTAATAACTTTTAGGATACATTTTCATAAGATTTATTCTAAGGTTTACTTGGGGACAAGTAAAGTTCAAGTGGGGGGATATTTGATGAACTCAAATAAGTACATTTTATTACCATCATTTATCCTATTTATTTGACTTGTTTTATTATATTATCTGTGAGAATTGATACGTTAATGTTTACTTTTGTAATTCTCAGGTAAAAACAAGTACTATGTGAAACTTGGCGATTTTGGACTAATTATGGAGCAAAACAAGCAAGATATTAAGAGTCTACTGAAATGTACAAGATCAAGATCATTCTGCTCCAGATACGCCGCATCCTACTTCATACATACGGCGCATCACTATCAAGATTTCACAAGATACGATCCAAGACAGCGAAGGAAATGCGCCGCATAGAGAAATGAAGTTACGCCGCATCTTAAGGCGGTGTACGAATATTCCTGAATATATTAATCTTGGACCCCACGCGAAGTTAAGTCAATGCGCCGCATCTACTTATTCAATGCGCCGCATCTAACCCTCAGACAGAAACTATAAATACCCCAAAGTCAGACGAATTTTGTGTGCAATATACCAAGTACGAGACTTAGCAGAAGACAGCCGAAGTCAGACGATTAGCAGCACAAGACACGCCCTAAACGAAGATACAAGAACTGTAAGAAGGTCCTGCATGTATTCAATTCATTAAGTAGTTTTGTTTTATTGTATTAGTACACCCTAATTCATCAGGATTGATGGGCCGATTCCATGTGACTACGGAAAACCTTGGGCACCCCTTAAAATTGCTTTCCCATTAATTAAAGTTTATATGTTGATGTCTTTGGTGACTTTTATTAGTGCATTGATAACGTCTGTGTCTAGCTGAGCATTGCTTGGGTCGCCATGCCCCTTCCTCGCCTATTTATTCTATCGTTTTAGGATAGTGGGATAGACATAAGTAATCATTAAGGGTTTACTCGCCGATAAGATTAGAGCCAACGAGAAAGGTTTAACTCTCGGTGCGTCGCATCGAACTATACACTTCATATAAAACTAGCAATAAAACAAGTGAAAAGCTACTTGATTATCAG
The DNA here is from genome assembly GCA_021014915.2 of Artemisia tridentata subsp. tridentata. Lineage (NCBI taxonomy): Eukaryota > Viridiplantae > Streptophyta > Magnoliopsida > Asterales > Asteraceae > Artemisia > Artemisia tridentata. Next base: position 393,183,539 of record CP139506.1, read on the forward strand.
GACAGGTCTTCTTATTTTCTCAAGTATTTATCTGTGTACGTGTGTGCTAATCGCTGATTCGTGCTTATTAGTTTAGTTTATTATTTAATCATAACCAAACCGTGCCAGTCTCTCAGGCTGAACCCCCTTGCGTTAGATTAGGTTGTATAGCTAACTTAAGATATTAAAATACTGATTAGAATAACTATATAATACGTTCCACTCTTAGTGATCGACACTCTACTTACCATTATATTCATACTGACCGGGTACACTGCTCGTTAAAGTGTGTGTTATATTGATAAGTCGGCTAAATATAAATTTAAAACTTGAATACTGCTAAAACCACAACGACATACCGTGGCTATAAAAATTAGAGCAACACACGCACACATCATACATTTTACAAGTTATTTTTTAATTAAAAAAATGTTTTATTTTGAAAAATTAGTTTAAAAATCCTAACAGCTATTTTTCCTCTCAAATCAGCTCCAAACTTCCTCAAATAAACCTTCACCACTAAAACCAAAAACTGGAGCGTCCCTTGTCTGGCACGGTACCACGGTACCACTAAATTTAGTGGTACCGTCGGGTATTTAGTGGTACCGTCTGTCTGTAACGGCTAGTTTTTTCTTTTCCTATAAATAGTGGACTATTTTACACTTCCAACTTGATTTTTCCAGTTAGTTTTCTCTGGTATAATCCTCTATTATTTAAATCACTTTCTTTGATCATTTAGTGAGTTTTAGTTTGTTTTAGAATGATCCAATCAGCCATTCAAGTGATCACCTTCATTCCTCTATTAGTGCAAGAGAATAACACATCGTATCACAAAGATACAAAGTGTTATAGTGTTAGTGTAGTGCACTCGTAACATTTCACTACTAGAAAAAGGGCTATCCTTGACTCGCATTTTATGACGCACGCTATAAGATGACGTGCAAATAGCAAAGTCATAAAATAAGAGTCATAACGAGTAAACTTTTTATTGGGGATGACTCGTTTTCAGAAGCGTCAAAACATAGGGTCATAATCAGTTAAAATTTAGCCTGCTAGATGACGCTCGTTTTGCTTCGTCATAAATAGGGGTCATCTATGTTTTTTTTTACCATCTGCTTCATCAAAATCTATTGTTTTTTTTTTTTTTTTTTTGCCAAAACACTTCCCGCTCTCAAACTCTTATTCTTTTTGTTTCCCGCTATTGACAAAAGCTTATTTCCCGCTTGACAAAAACCCAAAAAATAAACCTAAGTCCTTCAAAATCCAAAAAACAAAAAAAAAAACCCCAATTACTAGGGTTAGCTAACTATTCTTCTCTCCCAATCCAGCCGCCCACCTTCACTGCCACACTCCTCTTCTCTCTTTCTTGAAGATGCCGACCACCACCACCCTTTCACTGCCACACTCCTCTGTTTTTATTGAAGATAAGTATAGATCGAAGATGGCTTCAGATCGAGTCACCACGCCATCATACTGCCGTCATCACCCTCTCCGTCTTTTTCTATTTTGTTCGTCCTTGTGGTATAGTGAAATCAGTACATTTCTTTTATTAATTACTAACCGATTTTATTTATTGTTACTAGTGTTTTCGTGGATTCAAATGAGTTAAAACATACTGATAACAAGATTTAAAAACGTGTTTTGAAACCGATTCGTATGCTTGCTTTTCTTTAATTAATTATAATAATTATCTAATTAATTCTTTGTTAAGATACAGATTGTGGTAGTCGATTGAAATTTATCTGTTTCAATTTCAATTAAGTCCGTTGGTAATTAATCGTTTTGCATGATTACTAGTATTTGACTCTAGAGTTTATATATGGCAGTAATGATTTTTTTTTCTTTGGGTAAAGGGTTTTAACCTGGTATGGTAGTAGTGATTTTGTGACTGTATAAACGGATTTCTCATACATTTTTGTGATTTATGTTGTCGAACTCTGTTCACGATGTTTAAAATGAATTGTAGTTACTAAAACTTTAGAACGCACAAGTTCTGTCTCCAGCTAGTGGTAACACTATTGGAGGTCGTTTAGTGGACGATACTTTTTGTTGTTGTAGTTGTGATACAGAGCGTGCTAATTCTATTGAATGTATCTGTTCTCGTAATGATTACTAGTATTTGACTCTAGAGTTTATATATGGTAGTACTGTAGTAGTGATTTTGTGACTGAATAAACGGATCTTCTCATACAATTTTGCGATTTATGTTCTCGTGGCTGTTGTAGTAATAATGTTGGTTAGACTGATTGCTAATAACGGTGGCTTAACATGTAACACGCTTAGATTAAATATGACTTCACGTCTGTTTGCAGCCGAAAATGCACTTATTAGTGTTTAAGATTTTAGCAACTTCAACCATTGCACTTTCTGTGTTCTTATTTGGATATAATCAATTAGTAACCGACTTGCGTGATTTGCCTGCGTTTACGCAGTTTGCTCGTAGTGATTCGATTTCTGTAAATACATATCTTCTGTGCTTAATGTTGTTGCTGTATTGATTTTATTATTTTGTTTTGATATGCAGATTTGGAAGATATAAAACAAACAACTTATTAAGAATCAAAAATCAACGAAGCTGCTGTATATATAACTTTTTTTTTCAATCTATCTTAATTTGTTTACTTATGTAACGCTTTTTTATGTTGGCAGGGTGTGTCACGTGTGCCCGAATCAGTGGGTAACGTGCAGTCGGCAGCGTTTATGCACAATGTTTCTGAATCACTTTCACATAACGTTGCTCACACAGGTTTCTTACTGCCGTTATTTTATGTTTAATAGTTACTTTCGATATTTTTTTTTCTCAGAGCTAACAATGTTTTTGAATCTGTTGCAGCGCTATTTCCACGACCGGTAATTCTTGACTTTGAATTTGGGACGGTACACCCTGCCGCATTCTCTTCTTTAGTAGTTTCCACGACCGGTAATTCTTGACTTTGAATCTGGGACTGGTATTTTTGTATTAAAAATGACTAAAACCATATATCCCGGTTAGGCCGCGTACATCTTAGTCAAAGACTCACCCTCCCCGGTTGACCTGAACAACCTCGTATGTTTAGCGTTTAGTACTACTACTGAAATCTGATTATACCATGAATATATTATTCGTATGGTGGCCATGGGGAGTGCTGTTTTCTATTCAGTTCTATTTGAATTAGTTTTCTTTGATGTTATGCAATGCTGAGTGGCTTGCTGTAGTCGCTAGCCTGTGAGCGGCTTTATATTATTAATGTGATATGGAAAGACTGCCACAAAAAAAGTTAGATACTTCATATTTGGATGTAGTATATGTGATTACCTTCTTAATATCTAGACTTAAGAAAAATCTAAGATGATAGAGAATTGGCTGACATCTTTTACATTCCATAAGTATAATACACATCCCTAATGTACACTGCATGACGAGTGCTGAAAATTTCGGATGCCATTGGCTAAGGTCAAACTTACAGTTCTTTTTGCAATATGCTAAAGAAGAGGAAGTAAGAATAAACTATATGGTTGTCAACTGATATATTCTGTCTCGTTCTTAATACATATATTTACTTTTTATATATTTGCAGCACCAGTTTGTACATATATTTAACCTGTAAGGGTTATTTTTCTCATTCTTAATACATATATTTACTTTTTATATATTTGCAGCACCAGTTTGTACTATGCAGATTTTGATCATATACTTGATTGCTGTAGGTCCAGAACTTGATAGAACGCTGTTTGCAGCTGTATATGAACAAAGATGAGGTGGTGAAAACTTTACTAAATCGTGCAAGGATAGATCCTGGATTTACAGCTTTAGGTACACAACTTCTTAGCTCTTGACGGTATTTAGTTTTGTTCTTTTTATCAGTGTGTCAAACAAAAGTCAACTGAGTCAACAAAAAAGTCAAATTAGGTATTTGCTTATTCCAATGGTTTAATCAGTTTAATTTCACTTAATTGTGTGTCACAAAGTCAAGTTAAGAGGTCAGTTTAGTTAAAAGCTCAGTTGGAGTTAGTTAGCTTTTTCATAAATCAATTCAGTCAATATTAAGGTCTGTTTGGCTTTTCAATTCAAACGGGTCAATTGAGTGTAACCACTGTTCATGTGCAGTCTCTTTGACTTTAATCTTGAATAGATTAGTGTAAAAGAATCATTGGTGGAAGTTCTTTCCTTGTTTTCATATTTTTGCAGGTTGCAGGTTCATCAAGTGAGCTTAGTTTAGCAATCTGTTCAGCCTATAGCCCCTATAGCCATAAGCTTAAGTGGATTGTGTTCGATGTTCTGAAAGCATCATTTTGGTGTGCCAATTTGAAGCTGATAAGGGAAGGAGGACTGGATCAAGAGTTGCAATATTTTGAGGCACAAACAGTCTGCACAGGTTCTCAGCAGACTGCAAATTGCAGGTTTCATTCATTTTCATCAAACTTTCATAATTTTTAGCTTCTTTATTTTAGAATAGAATAAGCTGTGCTTTGGTATTATTATAGTTCAGTAGCTAATCTAGCCTTTAGTATTTTTGTTTCTTTTTTTTAGAATTTTCCTAGGTAGCTTTTTCTATCCTTGAATAAGCTATTTTTTCCCCTGCACATTAGATAGTTTAGCCATCTGTTCAGCTTATTGGCCTAGTTCCTAGTGCTTATAAGCCTTCCCTAGCTGCTTATTCCCTAGCTACTTCTGTGTTCCTTACTTAGGATTTAACTTGTTGAGTGATGAACTCAAATAAGTACATTTTATTACTATCATTTATCCTATTAATTTGACTTGTTTTACTATATTATGTATGAGGATTGATACTTAATCGTTTACTTTTGTAATTCTCAGGTAAAAACAAGCATTTGGTGAAACTTAGCGATTTTGGAGTAATTATGGAGCAAAACGTGCATAAAGTTGAAGGTCTACTGACATGGACAAGATCAAGTCAATTCTGCTCCAGATGCGCCGCATCTCACTCTCGACATGCGCCGCATCTCTATCAAGATATCACCAGATACGATCCAAGATACAAGAGGACATGCGCCGCATCTAATCATGGAGTTACGCCGCATCTTCTGGCGGTGTACGAATATTCCTGAATATTATAATCTTGGACCCCACGCGAAGTTAAGTACATGCGCCGCATCTACTTAGTAGATGCGCCGCATCTTCCCTCAGACAGAAACTATAAATACCCCGTAGACCAGACGAATTACAAGTTCCGGAAAACCTAAAACCGAAGTCCGAACAGGAGAAACAAAGGACGAATTCAGTCAAGGAGGCAGCACAAGACACACCCAAATCAAAGATACAAGAGCTGTAAGAAGGTGCTGCATGTGTTTAATTCATTAAGTAGTTTTATTTTATTGTGTTAGCAAACTTTAATTCATCAGGATTGGTGGCTTGTGTAATGTGACAACGAAAGATTGCACTCCCTTTAATACTTGCTTTCCCATCAATTAAAGTTTATATGTTGATGTCTTTGGTTACTACTTATTAGTGCATTGATAACCTCTGTGTTTATTAGTGGCTTGCGGGCATTTGACTGCGGGACATAATGTGGCTCCCACGGTTATTACTAAATTGATCACTTAGGAATAACTTTTAGACATAAGTAATCATTAAGGGTTTACTCGCCGATAAAAATAGGACCAACGAGAAAGGGTTAACTACATACACTTCATATAAAGCTATCAATAAAACAAGTGACAATCTACTTAATCATAAGGACAGCCCTCTTATTGTCTCGAGTATTTATCTGTGTACGTGTGTGCTACTTGCTGATTCGTGCCTATTGGTTTATTTTATTATTTAATTGCAAACAAACCGTGCCAGTCTCTCAGGCTGAAACCCCCTTGCGTTAGGATATTAAAATACTGATTAGAATAACGAGATAATACGTTCCACTCTTAGTGATCGACACTCTACTTACCATTATCTTCATACTGACCGGGTACACTGCTCGTTAAGTGTGTGTGTTATTGATAAGTCGGCTAAATATAAATTTAAAACTTGAGTAGGCATTAAAACTGCTAAACCGCAACGACACATCACGCGCATCAAGTTTTTGGCGCCGCTGCCGGGGAGTGAATTGTTATTATCTGTTAATTTAATTAGTATTTTAATTAGGTTTTTCTTTTTTTAGATTAATTGCATCATTGTATTATTTTGCATATTTGTTGTATTGTGTGTTAATTGTTTTCTTTTATTTTTGTGTGTTTATTTTCGTTTGTGTGTTTAATTTTTGTTTTTATTTTTCGTATTTTTTCTGTTCTGCTGTCGTTGTACTGTGCTAAATCAAACGATACGGCGCATCTGATCTCTCAGATACGGCGTATTGCGTTTAATTTTTTTTTAAAAATACAACGCGTTTAATTAATTCGATACGACGCATCTTTTCCCCAAGATACGGCGTATCTGTTTTTAATAAGAAAATTTTTCTAAGCGATAAAGTAATACGACGCATCTGCTTTAGCAGATACGGCGTATCTGTTTTTCGATAAAAAAAAAATTCTAAACGTTAACGCCATACGACGCATCTGCTTTAGCAGATACGGCGTATCTATTATTTTAATTAAAAACAGTTTGCAAATTATTAAACAGATACGGCGTATCGATCTCTATCGATACGGCGCATCTTTCTGAATCAAAAATCGATATTTATTTTTAAACGTAACGAAAATACGGCGCATTAACTTTCGTTAATACGACGCATTTAATTTTAATTAGATAAGCTGATTTTTGATTAATTAATTCGATACGGCGCATTCATAAATTCTAAAGCGGCGTATCTATTTTCTGGATAAAGTCTGATTAAATTTTAACGTATTAAGATACGACGTATCCAACTTTTTGGATACGGCGCATCGTCTACAGATATCAGTAACTTTAATTTTTCGTATTCCGTTTTCGTTGTTGATTTTCTGATATATTACTTTCTTGGGCATACCCTACTGATGCTTTCGTGATTATTTCAGAAGAAAAATGGAAGGATACGGAGAACTGCTTGACTTCGACTTCGAAGCCAATTTTATGAATGAAGTATTAGTGCATGATAAATCACCCGAACATTACAATGGGGACTACATTGAACTTAATGACCTTAATGGACCGTTGGAATCCAATGACCTGTTCATGGATGATGCTGAATCTGAGTTAGAAGAAGGAGTAATTGTGGATAGTCCAAAAGTCAACGTTATTACTACTAGGAATTACGATGAATTTGAGGGATATGATGGTTCTTGGGATTACGGTAGAAGGATCCATGCCGATTGTGCTTACAATTTGCAATTCACATGCATGATTGGGTACAAGTGTATTGACGCCAATTTCTTTCCTATTTTACCAATCAATGTCATGTCAAGAAGGTTTTACAATTCCATTATGAGAAATAAAGTAGAGTATAAGGGAAAGAATGTAGTTGGTGCCTTCATTAATGTCCCGATATTCGTGGGACGCTTTACTATTGTAACTGAGTTCGCCGTTGTTGAAGACATGAATGCCTATTGTGACAGCAATATGGGTGACGTGATTGTTGGAAAACCATTTTGTAGGGAGATCACTATTAATGCAAAACGATTTGAAGGAAAGATCACCTTTCAATGTGGAAGCGACGTTATCACTTATATGATGCCCCGAACTCATCCTGGATTTAAACATGCTACTAATAGGATCTGCTACAAATTTTCTCCATTCCTTTTTGTTAGTGATAATGACAATAAGAGAGGGATTGAGTACCCATACCAATTGATGGAAGGATTCTACAATGGAGTGTTGAAGTTGGGACCTGAATATATACATGACGAATTAGTTGCTAAATGGATCCTACGTAAGCAATGTGGGAGTCAATGATCGATACTAAAGAGCTGAACGTGAGTCTAACTTGAAGACTCTGGAATAAAGACAAGTGCTTACCGGGAGACAACCCGGATTTATCTATTTATTATTCTGTTTTCTGTGTCGAGTCAGTCCAGGCCGCATGAGGATACGGCGCATCTCAATTCTGAGTTGCGACGCATCTCCTGCAATGGTCATATCTTATTTTATTTTTCTGCATTTTTATTTTCGACTTTAAAACTCTTTATCAGTTTATTTTTAATGCGGCGCATCCCTAGTTAAGGATGCGGCGCATCTTTATTCTGATCCGTATTTATTCCAGGCTCGATACGGCGTATCTTCTTTCATAAGATACGGCGCATCGACTGACCTGATGATTTTCAGTTTTAATTTTTAAGTTTTATTTTTATCTAACTACTAATGTATTATGCAAGCTTGAACCTTTCTTATCTTAGGTGTGTTTTAAAGTGTTGGTGGTATTATAGTTTCCTGGATTTCCTGTGGATACATCAAGTATGAAGTTTAACGTTCTAATCCACAAGAAGTTGATTTTTGCTCCTATACAAATGGAGGATCATACCGAGCAAATCTCAGGGGAGTTTTTCTGTTCTAATTCTTTTATTTTCCAGTTTTTAACCTTTTATACAAACAACGAGGACGTTGTTTAACTTAAGTGGGGGGATTAGAGAATTAGAACACTTAACAATTACTTGTCCTAAACTTTTTCAAAAAAATTATGCTTAAAATGTGCTTAATATATCAAACTTAAAATTTTTTTAGCATGTTTTTGTTTAAGATCTAAGTTGCATAACTGCACACATGACGTTATTTTTAAAAATTGTGATTTCTCAAAATTCACAAATCTATGAGTGTGCCGGTGACTTGTAAACTTTAGAACTTGGCTTGTATACTATTCGAGACCACCATAATAAGTATTATTTATATAATTGGAGTGACTTGTCTAACTTGGTAAATTTCTAGGATTACACCCAAATAGCCTATTATATGTTATGTGTTATTAACTAACTACACTGGTTAGTTAACCCCCGTATAAACCCTTTTGTTACTCTCATTTTTAGAGTAAGATACCCCTAGAAAAACCCTCAGAGCCATTCCTTTCGTTTCTTACACCTATGTTTAAAATGTTTCGTTACACCCTTACACCTTAGCCTACCCTGTAGATTAGAATCCGTGGTTGGTTGATTGCTATAGGCAGAGTGTGTTTCCTTACATTACCTGTGTTCGCGTGCGTAATTCATTATCTTTGGTTAGGTCGGGAAATTGCACAATGCAATTGGAGTGAAAGTAAATATTGTATATTTTGGAGTTTATTTTTCGTGTGTTTACTACTTTCACTATTACCGTTATTTCTGAAAGTATGAAAAGTATGAATAAAAATTATCCGGAAAGAAAGTTATAGTGATGTGGTTAAATTTTACACATCTATGTTTATGTTTAATAAAAAATAAAAAAAAAAAAAAAAAAAATCGAAAAAATGAGAAAAGAAAAAGAAAGAAAGAAAAGTTGGAAGTTAGTTTTAACCAACTTATGTAAAGTTATGTAAGTGGTCGATATCACCACTATTTGTTGTACTATATCTATGGATTGAATGGGAATTGGCAGTTATGGGAACGCCAATTAAGGTTTATTCTTTGATTAAGATCTTGTTGAGTATAATTCGTGTCTACCTAAAGCGTGTGTTTCAAGTGTTAAAGCGTGAGTTATTCGATGATATGAGTCTTATTCATGGGATGGTTGGGATAGTGATTAACCACACTTAGGATTTTAATTTATTTGTTTTGTTTATTTTTATTTTTACACCAATTTATATCCCAAATGTTATCCATGCCCTTTATTATTCTTTATCCAACCAAACCTTTGATTTATTGAGATTAGGGATTTGAGCAATCTTAAGTATCGTAGTCGTGGATTCGGGTATGTATTTTTGATTTTGTCGCCCTTTTTGATATATTATTATTGGTGAAGTTTGGACCTATCTTTAGCCTATTCGAGTTAAGGATTTGAGCAATTGCAAGTATCGTGTTCGTGGATTCGATCATGTATTTGTGATTTTGTCGCCTTTTCTGGAATTTGAGATCGATAGTGAAAGAGAATAATTAACCCTTAAGCCTAAAAACCCTTTTTACCGCTTTAGACTTGTTACTCCTTAGCTTTAGTGGTGGAGATGTGTATACTTGCCAAGCTTATGATAGAATATTCCTCGCGACTGGACAGTTAAACGATTAGATTTGCTTTTATCGACTTATTTTATTTTACTTCTAAATCGTTAAGTGTTTAGTTGTGTGATTATGAAATGAACGAATACATGCTTAAATATAAAAATAAATCCTAACATCTTTTAGGATACATTTTCATAAAAGAAATTCTAAGGTTTACTTGGGGACAAGTAAAGTTCAAGTGGGGGGATATTTGATGAACTTAAATAAGTACATTTTATTACTATCATTTATCCTATTAATTTGACTTGTTTTACTATATTATGTATGAGGATTGATACTTAATCGTTTACTTTTGTAATTCTCAGGTAAAAACAAGCATTTGGTGAAACTTAGCGATTTTGGACTAATTATGGAGCAAAACGTGCATAAAGTTGAAGGTCTACTGACATGGACAAGATCAAGTCAATTCTGCTCCAGATGCGCCGCATCTCACTCTCGACATGCGCCGCATCTCTATCAAGATATCACCAGATACGATCCAAGATACAAGAGGACATGCGCCGCATCTAATCATGGAGTTACGCCGCATCTTCTGGCGGTGTACGAATATTCCTGAATATTATAATCTTGGACCCCACGCGAAGTTAAGTACATGCGCCGCATCTACTTAGTAGATGCGCCGCATCTTCCCTCAGACAGAAACTATAAATACCCCGTAGACCAGACGAATTACAAGTTCCGGAAAACCTAAAACCGAAGTCCGAACAGGAGAAACAAAGGACGAATTCAGTCAAGGAGGCAGCACAAGACACACCCAAATCAAAGATACAAGAGCTGTAAGAAGGTGCTGCATGTGTTTAATTCATTAAGTAGTTTTGTTTTATTGTGTTAGCAAACTTTAATTCATCAGGATTGGTGGCTTGTGTAATGTGACAACGAAAGATTGCACTCCCTTTAATACTTGCTTTCCCATCAATTAAAGTTTATATGTTGATGTCTTTGGTTACTACTTATTAGTGCATTGATAACCTCTGTGTTTATTAGTGGCTTGCGGGCATTTGACTGCGGGACATAATGTGGCTCCCACGGTTATTACTAAATTGATCACTTAGGAATAACTTTTAGACATAAGTAATCATTAAGGGTTTACTCGCCGATAAGAATAGGACCAACGAGAAAGGGTTAACTACATACACTTCATATAAAGCTATCAATAAAACAAGTGACAATCTACTTAATCATAAGGACAGCCCTCTTATTGTCTCGAGTATTTATCTGTGTACGTGTGTGCTACTTTCTGATTCGTGCCTATTGGTTTATTTTATTATTTAATTGCAAACAAACCGTGCCAGTCTCTCAGGCTGAAACCCCCTTGCGTTAGGATATTAAAATACTGATTAGAATAACGAGATAATACGTTCCACTCTTAGTGATCGACACTCTACTTACCATTATCTTCATACTGACCGGGTACACTGCTCGTTAAGTGTGTGTGTTATTGATAAGTCGGCTAAATATAAATTTAAAACTTGAGTAGGCATTAAAACTGCTAAACCGCAACGACACATCACGCGCATCACTTAGGATTTAACTTGTTGAGCTATAGCTTTAGAATTAGCTTAAAAAGTGCTTAGTAGGGTAGCAAAGTCTGCATTTGCAGACTGCATATGAATTTCTTACATCAGCTCTGTCCCAGCTAATATTCTCAGCTCAAAAAACTGCTTTTCATCCATTGTTTTGTTTTTAATTTCAGCTGCACTAATTACTTTTTGGGCTTATTCTGTAAGCTTATCTGAGCTTATTTAGTTGTTTCTTGTTTCCAGTAGCAAGATTTATCTGTCCCTGTGCTTTTGTTAATTTTTGGCCTTATTAGCTTATTTTTAGCTTATTTAGGCTTATTCATTCTCTGAAATTATTTTTCCTAGATTAGTAATTAAATTTTAAAATTACTTTTTTTGTTATTTTGGGAACAGGTGGCTAGCAACTCGTCCCAAAATGTCGAACTACTGCTTCAGGAGAGCTGCACGGATGACTCGGGTAGTCTTGTTGTATACTCAGTGGTCGATGTGGAAGTTGTCAAACTAACTTGTGAATTACTATCGATATGTAATTTTTGTCGTTAATTAACTTGTGACTTATTGTGAATTAGTACTTGAATTAACCTCATTGTTTATATATATATATATATATATATATATATATATATATATATATATATATATATATATATATATATATATATATATATATATATATATATATATGAAATGCGTCATTTTGATATTTGTGTTTTTAATTTTGTATTATCAGGTTTTTAATTGTCATTTAATAGAAAATTAGGAACTGGAAAAAAATTAATTTAAAAAAAAAAAAAAAAAAAATAGGTTATGACTCGCAAAAAGGAGAGTCATAAAACGTGGGTCATAATTAAAAAAAAATTAGGTTATGACACGCAAAAAGGAGAGTCATAAAACGTGGGTCATAATTGCGCGTCATAGAGGGATGACGCACAAATGCGAGTCATGAAGCTTTATGACGGGTCCATCCTTGACTCGCATTTGCGCGTCATAAAGCCTCTTCTTGACTCGCATTTGGAGTCAAGAATAGCCCTTTTTCTAGTAGTGTTTGTTACGTACTTGTTGTATCTTGATATACATCAAGTTGTCTATCATCTTGTTTAGTTAGTTCGTGTGGATCATTGTGATCTTGTAGAGATCGGAGAGATCTTGTGTATCTTGTGTTGATAGTGAGTAGATCGGGTAGATTGTGTGAAGATAAGGTAGATCGGGTAGATTGTGAGTAGATCGGGTAGATCGTGAGTAGATCGGGTAGATCGAGTGTAGATCATTTGGATCTTGTAGCTTGTGTGATTTGTGAAGACCGGGTAGATCGTGAGTGAGATTTGTACTATCTAAATTAGTACTCGACATTTAGCTTAATGTCGGAAAAATAATGTAAGCGACGCGGTTTATGTGTTTAGGCCTCAAAACATTGAAGGTTTGTTATGTTGGGCCATAAAACATAATGGGTTTGGTTGTACTAGAAGAAGAAATCGACATCTAGCTTAGTGTCAGAAAATATTGTAAGCGACGTTTTATGGTTTTCTCCGCCAAGAAGAGAGCTTGTTGATTAGTGAAGTAACTCTCAAGTTGGGTACTCGGGGAGTGGAGTAGCGCGAAGAGGAGCTTCGTGACCGAACCACTAAAAATCACCGTGTCCGGTTTGCGCTTTCTTTACTTATCTCTTTACGTTTTATTTTTGCATTTACCGCTTTACATTTATACTTTGCATTGCATTTATATTTGTGTGGTTTGTTGCTTATATTGTGTTAGTTGTCTTTGTACATGACATGTTATTTATAATATGTTTAAGCTTGTGTTATTCAGACATGCCTTATTTGTTGCTTTGTAATATCTCTAGTTCTTGTAAGACTAGAGTTGACACTTTTCATATTAAGTCACACTTGATCGGGTGTTTGATAAGAAAAAATTCAAGTTTTTAAACGGGAACGTATTCACCCCCCCCCCCCCAACATTTTCCACAATTTTTTAAAACAAATGGTTTTCAAAATTGAGTACGATCCATGTATCAAATTACCCATGAAGGAGAATAAAATATGATAAGTGTTTAGTTGCTTAATACTTACAAGTTTTGTTGTTAAGTATACGTTTTCATAATAGCTTGAAGGTTTTCTTAACCCAATAAAAGAATAAAGTTTGTAAGTGTCCGGTCATGTCTATAGAACGAGTAACGAAGGAGCATTTAGGACAACTCCCTGGTTTATAATAAATGTATTTTCATAAATTTTTTTCTTAGTTCTAAACGTGGAAATGTCATTTAATGTATATTTTATATGTTCGGTATCTAGTTTATTAAGTTTTACATCTTTACGTTGCGTCAAATACTTGTTTGCGATGAAAAAATTGGTTTTGGACAAAACTGTAATAACAAGTCACGGTACCGTTAAATATCACAGACGGTACCACTAAATACGGACAGTACCGCTAAATTTAACGGTACCTTCGTCTGTTTTTCAGAATTGGGTAATTAAAAATTCGTATAAAATCAACCGTAAGTCCGTAGGAGTCGTGCCACCTATCGTTTCAAACGTAATTGAGTCTACTTTCATTTAAAAATACTTTTAGATAATGATTGTAAAGTAAAATTTACGAGAGTCTTTGATTCGTAACAGAGAGTCTTTTTCGGTCATGCCGATTGCACAAATTTTTTGTCAAATTACAAAGAGAACATCACACATTGATGTATTTATATTTTCAAAGTGTTGAACTTGATGAAATTTTGAAATGGGGTGGAAAATAATTTATTTTCAAATAAAATCAAGCTAAGTGTACATTGTTATACTTAATACACAAAATAACAAGTATTTTTGTGTGTTATGATAAATAACTCTTTGTTTTTCTTTGTGTGTTAGTATTGTTAGTTAATATTTTTGTATGCTTATTGGTATCTTTAGTTAAGCTAAATTTATCTATAAGCATAAGTGTCTTTCATGCCTTGTCGCTATTTGTTTATTATAGTTTTCCGGTTTATGCGTTTATAAGCCTCATGCTAAATCTCTTGCACTATATTGAGTAATTAGTTTGCATTGCATATAGGCATAAACCATTTTTCTTACATATGTTGCAAGTTTTTATAACGCATTAGTAACCTTCTTAGGAATGGAAACTAAGTTGATTTATCATGTGTGTCAAAAAATATTGTCTTACACAACTATCTTTCCAAAGGTTTAAGTGTTAAAATATATCACTTCAAAATATTTAACACTTTCATTAAATCCGTAGCATGATCTCTAAAACATTACATTCTTTTGTCTTGCCTCACCATGGGTTGTCTAAACAAGATAAAAGATCATATTAATACATTAGTATTTAAGTAAAAGAAAATGTATTAAACTTGCATTGATCTAACGCACACACAAAATGTTTTAAACATTTAGTACTTTACGTATGTTGTATAAAAATGGTTAAGATAATTATTTTTATACTCATGATATGTCGAAAACTAAGAATATTATACTTAATAATAAATAGTTTTTCGCACATAAAAATAAATGACGATCTCTAAGTAGTAAGTTAATATGTCATTAACCTCACACATACAACTAGTATTAGAATAAATAGAAAACATTCCTTAAATTTTTATTTTCTTTTTAAAAGGAGTGATCGTGAGGGTCAAGAAAGATTTTGAGTACATATCAATTCATTATTCAAGTTATAATTGATATCATCATCGAATCTAATTGACAAGTTTTCGAGTATGGACATGAAATTAGAGTCATTATTTGTCTAGCTTCAAGATAACATCAAAATATAACGAAATATATTATCTTAAATCTACATACTCAATTACACTCGGTTGTTATGAAAATAATGACGTCCTCTCAAGACGAAAATAATATGCATCGGATCATAACTCACACTTGTGTTGAAGATGTCATATTGAATCTTCTTGTTTAATGGTTGTGTTCCAAACATTAAACTAATATGTTTAAAAAGATGCATAAAATACACAACTAAATAGGATTGAAAACTTGGATGTTTCATCCGAAATATTCAAGTAATTTACTTTGCAATGCAATTAGTAAACGTGTCATTTCCGAAAAACCAAACACGAGCAAACAAACAAAATATGTAAACTTTGCTCATGAACGACTCAACACTCAAAATCACATGTCTATTAAAAGTGTCACACATAATATGTTATTAACTATTATGTACGTCATCAATCTTCGAGAATATCACATGTATTTCTCTTAACAAACGATTGACAAAGGGTAACTTAAATCTTATGCATCTTATTTTCTTTGTAACATGAATGGTTATGTTACAAGTGAATACATTGCATCTTGTTTAACAAATATAGGATATTAGATTTGAATAATAACCCAATACAACATGTGTCATTGCATAAACAAGTAAAATTGGTCATACACTAAAATACTTGTTTTACTAAGCATTCGTAAGAGTAATATGCTTTCTCTTTGAAAAGCATATTTGTTGAAAGATACAATATGTCACATTTCAATAGTACATCATATAATACTCACAAGATCTATTGAGGTAAGTAACCTTTACTAGATTCATTTCTCAAGATATGCAAAGGAGCATTCTTGAAACACTCTCGATGTAGCAGATTCTACATTATATCACATTAAGGCATCTCTTTGTTCTAGAAAACCAAATCATATTAAAATAACATGTAACAACTCAACAAACAAAGATGTTATCCAAGAGATCATAAAATGCACCATCTTCACCAAATAACCTCTAAATCTCAAACACAAGATTGAAACATTGTGTTTGCCTTTGGTAGGATATTGTGTAAGACATGTCATCTTCTTAACCGACTTTCAAAATATGGCTAGTTAAGTCATATTAGGCCATGTATTAGCGAAATAAGCTAATATCATCTTTGCTATACTTCGATAGGCAAATACAGGAATTTGAATTTTTTTAACATGAGAATGACTACTGGAGAACCTATCGCACTAGAAATTCAATTTGACCTAACGATTGAATTGCTTCTAGGAGAGAAGTTGGGTTCGTGGTATAACCCGCAAAAATGGTCGTGTTTAGCTCAAATTGAGCACCACTAGTGATAGTCTCATACTCATTCTATAACTTGAAAATTTTTCATTTCTACATTTGACTAAAGATAGTTTACATCAGTGAACTTTATCTCCCATTAGGATTTCATTTTGAACAAGTAGTAATTAGGATCCTCCTTAGCGAACCTAGATTACTTGCATCCCACAACTTGTATGATGTTTGCATTTGTTCCTTATGTGCATTTTACCTGATTTGCTTGTTAATTGTGCACCCACACTATGTTGTTTTGACACATAATGATTTAGGTATGCCTATCACTATAAACTTTTAGATGTCATTTAGTCTTACACTAGTGTCAAAATCTAAAAAATTAGAGTAGTCGCGAAATTGCCCTAAATCCTTGGTCATCATTTCGCTTTCTTCCAAGTGATACACTCTTTTGTCAAGGGAAGGTTAGACACAAGCCTAGTAAAACTCGGAGTAGGTTTGACAACTTAAATATTTCATCCGAAATATTCAAGTAATTTTAACTTGCGATTGCAATTGTTAAATGTCATATCCGAAATATCATATTCAAGCCTTTTAACAACATATGTTAAAACGCTCATCCAAAAGCTAAAAGCTAACATCAAACTTCGGGTGACAAAGGACTCACGAGTTACTACATAAGTGATTAGTAGTTCCATTTATCCTCGTGTGAATATACACTTCTTAAGACCAAGTATATTCATTTCCGTTAGTTCCTTTTATCCCCATAGGTTTGTCGTCGTGTTTTGTGTCAAGCTCACCTCATAGATAATGAGGATCGAACTTATCCATCGGTTTTAGGGTAGAAAACAAACTTATCATCCTATCTCGCCATGAGTACGTTGATACTTTCTTTCTTCCGAATAATGGGCAATATGCCTATACGAAGATTGATATTTTTAAGTCTTTTCTTTTTCGTCGTCAATCTTGATCACCTACCGACATGCAACGATCTCACAACAACAATGGATGTTCATCCCAAAAATCCCATCAATCACCCTAGAAACATCCAAACCTCTCAAACGTGAACCATTCAACTACTTACGCTTAGGTCTAGGAATGACGAAACACATTTCATAAATTTCATAATTTACATGTGTTCAAAACATCCCCTAAGTGTCGTCTAATGACTATTTAAATATCTCATTGGAAATGTTGAAGTCATCATTCGAGTCACGTCTAATGACTATTTAAGTATTTCCTTGGAAATATTAAAGTCATCTCGGATTTTCAATAATCTCATGTCAAATCCCGTTGGATTTATCCCTCAAAGAATTTATTAGGTATAGATTCTTTCATCATGTCTAAAAGTCTCACTAAATCAGCGAGATTTATTCGTTAGATCCTCTCAAATCGTTGATTTATGTGCGTCTAAAACATTTCTAGATTATAGTCAAATCCTCTCAAGCTTCCAATGACAACTTAAATATTTCATCCGAAATATTTAAAGCATATTTAGGGTGTGTTTGATTGGTCCTGAATGAGATGCGTCAGCGCTGATTATTATTACCTAATCGGTCAGCATGTTTGATGTTGACAAAAACTACCACTTGATGATTAATATGGCACTGAGCGATTTAACGAGGTAGGGGCCACTAAACGATTCAGTGGACTTGATATTCTCCTAATTATCCCTATTCCATATCTCTCTCTCCTATTCTAATCATTTACAGTAACATAAAAATCCAATATGGTATGACGAAACCGAGGCATAAATAATTTATTATTTGTTTATTTTGTTTTATTTAATTTTCATTCTTTATAATATAGGCTATCATTACTGTTATTATTTAATATTCTACATGCGTACACATCGTCTATATTGGTTTATGGGCACAAGTAATGGTTACCTTTTTATTTATTAACGTAAATGGTTACCCTTTTGGTGCTAACGTCTATGTTTATATGTTTAACATTGCAATTACACTTGTGATAATAGTTTTATACATTCATTTTCTTTTAGATATATTAATAAACATGATATAAACATACACAATATGGAAAATGATTATCTAAGTGATACGTTACAAGTACATATGGAAAATGATTATCTAAGTGATACGGTGTAAATAACTGAAAATAGTATTAAATCAAGTATTATAGTATTAGGGTTAAAATAGTAATTTTCAAATATTCAGAATGCACATTCAGAAGGTTATCAAACAATCATTTTTGTTCTGAAACATGTTAACACAGCACCTTTGAATTATTCAGCACCTTTGATTCGTTCAATGCTAAATTATGCAGTTTTATCAAACACCTCCTTAATTTGCGAAATGCAATTAAATGTCATCTCTCGTTCTCGATCAATGTTCATCGAATCCCGTTGGATTCATTCATAAATGAATTTATTTGGTATAAATTCCTTTAATCTAAGGTCCAGAAAAATCACAACATATGTGAAATTTCTTTGTCGAAAATTAAATTCTGGGCCAAAACTGACCTCAGCAGGTCACGGTACCCTTAAATAAGGACGGTACCGCTAAATTTAACGGTACCGTCGGACCGTTATTAGCTGAGACAGTTTATGTTGTTTTCAATTTTCACAGTTTCAAAAGCACTATCAAAACCCACTCGCTGTAGTCTTGAACCAGAACAATCTCCTATCTGAATAGATTCTACCTATCTTTTAATTCCTTAAGCTTTTTCCCCTTTCACTTCTGCATGGTCCTAACCACACCATATGTTTGGTTACTTCCGTATCTATCATCTTCTCAATTTAACTACATCTTTAACCTTCGACAATGCTTCCACATTTCATTTATCTTACACACTCTTCAAGCGAAGAACCGCTAAGATAAGTGTGAGACAACTCTTCCTCGTCAATATAGTTTCTTCTAGCAAAGATAACTCTACAAAAACCCCATCACCAACTCCACAACCTTGAAGATTCTATCTTCTTAACCCTTAGCACATTTCCACGAAATCACATGCCTCATCATATGAATGTTCTATGAACATTCATAAAGATTGAGAAGAGCTACGTGACTTCAAAGGTGAAGTTTATTGTATGCTATCCACCACTTGTCATGACGTTACTTAGCTCATCGCTTCCGTCAACGTTTGTTTTCCTCTATATATTTTTTCTTTCAACACATCTTGTCTGGATGGCCATTGATTAAGGGGGAGAGAAAACACACTCATTCACATGTAGTTTTTCACCAAACACTCTCAAGAACACACAAATGTGGTTCTTATTCCCTAGAATTCTTTACTAAAACACTCATTCCTTAAGTACCCGCTACTTAGCAAAACCTCGGTTATAAAACCACAATCGGTTCTAGCTTCCTAACCTCTTCACTTTTAAACAAGCACCTTTTTTCAGTCACAAATAAACTATCTAGTTAGATAATCGATCCTAAACACCCTCAAAACTGCTTGTTTGTCCTATCAACTACAAACACCTGGGAACATGTTTTCTAAAGTCTGGACTAAATACTAACATTTATGTGTCAAAATTTTAATAACCATCTAACCAAGTATTAGCATAATCAAACCACGTTAAGAACAATAGTTGCATACCTTCAAGACACATTTTCCTAAATAGTCTGAACCACCATCTCTTAAATCAAGAGCTTCATAAATACCTACAAAAAAAAAAAAAAAAAGGCAAAACATCCAAGATCACATTGATCGGTTAATCTTAAATACCTTTATTAGAAGGGCATAAAATGACCATCTGGTGTTTTTTTTTTTGCGTTTGCTGGTAATCAACTATTTCAATTTTTGAAGGTTTATAGACCTGGTGCGAAGATGTTGAACACCCCGCCGCTTATGCCGTCGTTCAAGATTTCACTTGATTAACGGTTGTTTCGATTTGTGGTGTCGTCGGCACGATTTTGGATTTTGATGATGAAATTAGTGTGTGTTTTGGTGAAGGTATTTGAATTTGTTGGGTTTGACTATATTGAGGAGAAGAGTTGGTGTATGTGGAATTTTCTAGGAGGTTTAAGAAACCACTCATTCATGGTATTACGGGGTAATTACGTGGAACGGAGCGTGAATAGTGAAGAGGCACCACATCTTAGCCAATAACCTTCTGCCTCATGGGCCACTAAGACACTCTGTATTTTAGTGTTTCTATGCAAATAAAAAAAAGGGACCAATGAGGAGCCAAATTAAGTGAAAACGGGGTCCGTAAAAAAACACTTTGAACCCCATTTTATTTTGGCTATTAGTATATATTATAATATAATAGGACTCATTGCGCCACAATTAATTAATGTTGAAAAGGATTTACAAATCATGATGGTAGAACTATTATGAAAGATAATACACAATATTAAATTCGTTATTAAATGGTACCGATTCGTTAATCATAAGGAAACTAAAGTTCAGTTTCAATAAAATAAGAGAGTTAACATTCCGATATGTATAATGGAAAAGAGAAATGATAGAACCACATAATTTTTACAAAACAACATTCACAAAATAATGTGTCATGTTAATGTATGGTATTCTTTTTCTTACTTTTAAAATCATCGCATATTTTAAGCCAATAGTCATTGTGACACATCATTTTGTGAATTTTGTTATATAAAAATTATGTTGTTCTATCATTTCTCAATGGAAAAACTAACTAATCTTGAAACTGAAAAACTTAAATTACTGTTTTGCCTAAATTACCCTTACTATTTAAACTGTAGAGACCAAGATCATGTTCAGGAGGTCGGGGAAACTCGAAATAATTGTTAAATATGGTAGAATTAGTTTATTGAATGGGGGAGGTGTGTATGTTTTCTAAAGAGAGAAAGTAAAGAAAACATACACACCTCAAAGTAACCTGAGAATCCCACCTTCCTAGTTGTGACTAGGAAGGTATTTATTACAACAATACAAGTCTAACTTAGCCCTATTGTCTAAACTAGCCCTTGTACTTAAATGCTATTGCAATTCCCGAAAATGACATAACTTTATGGCTAATAATCTCTCCCCAAAGTTGAAACCGTAGCACCAGAATCAATTAAGATCCGGAAATGCACTTTTCTTGAAACCGTAGCACCAGAATCAATTAAGATCCGGAAATGCACTTTTCTTTCTCCAGGATAGTTCCATCATCACGGGATTTTACACATTTCTCTCCCCTGCTGGTTACGATTTATCGGAATCAGCATAATGTTGTGTACGTGAAGTGTTAACTGGAAGCACTTGATCATTAAACATATAGTCCGTGAGAAGATGTAGATATACCCAAGCTACTAATAATACCATTTGAAATTATCTAACTCTTTATCAACCCCCGTATAAAAAACAACAGCTTTTTGTAGTGACTACTGATGGAGAAAACCCACTATGACGAACTTGAGACTGAAGTAAAATAACCCAAACTTGTGACTTAAACTTGCACTATTGTATGACTAAGAACCTATACTGAGCACTACAACGTAACTCCTTAAAGCATAGGTCGTTTCATATACCCATCCAACCTTCCTTAACTGTATATGAACCTCTCTTGAATTATCCACATCTTTGTGTGACACTGAGTACTACAACGTATTTCCTTTAAGTGATAGTTAACTAGGTCTTCGTCCATCCACCCCTTGACCTAAGAAAACTAGATAACCCAAGAATTAATCACTACTCCCATGAGTGCCCAAACAAGGATCTCGAAGAATCATGAATCAAACCAACCCCGATATCTTCAAGATGTTAAGTACACGTACCCGTGATATTCCACTTCAACTTCAAATAAGTAATAATGAATCATCCTTGTAGTCGCAGTTGATAACATTTAGCCATTGTCATTTGATTGTGAATCTTGATCAGGATCTTTTAAGCTATACGTGGTGATGTTGAAGGTGTAGGCCAATAATATCATTTGTGATTTTGGTGTGAAATATGCCATAGAATGCAATTCTAAGGATACAGGAAAATTTTGAGTTTGAAAAAATTTTACGCTAAATTTCACCGAAAAATTCGAATTTTGACCTAAAAATTTGAATTTTGGGCCAAAATTTTCACTCTTATACAAAAATTTGAATTTTGCGTAAAAATTAAACGTTTAGTCCCCTGTAAAAATTAAATTTTACTCAAATTTTCCCGCCAAAAAACTTTTTTTTTTTTTTTTTTTTTTTATGTATTTACAATTGCGATAGCCTTTGTCCGAGAAACAATTGCGAAAGCCTTTGTACAATTGCGAAAGATGACCAATTGCGATAGAGAGGACCAATTGCGAAAGGGTCAGAATTGCGATAGATC
This sequence comes from Artemisia tridentata subsp. tridentata, assembly GCA_021014915.2. NCBI lineage: Eukaryota > Viridiplantae > Streptophyta > Magnoliopsida > Asterales > Asteraceae > Artemisia > Artemisia tridentata. The sequence continues at coordinate 393,206,278 of CP139506.1, forward strand.
ACAATTGCGATACTTTCCAGAATTGCGATAAGCCTTTGACTTTTTCGACCCTCCAATAATTGAGCCAATAATTGAGATCCAACAACTCTTATCTAAATTCTTATACAAGAATTTCTGTGTAGCAGCAGTTCGATGAAGATCCCAAAAGCAAGTCGCTAACAATCTTTGAATCCTCTTTTTTTTTCACAATCAAAACACCTCAAAAATCCGTAAAAACGTGTAAAGATCAAACATTGATCGCCTTTTTTTACTTATCCACTATATTTTGATAGGATTCGATGGAAAACTACCAAAAACTCGGCTGATGAACAGTAACCGAGATAAAACACACCATAAATCACATTTTTTACCTCAAAAACACCACGATTCGCCCCTGGTTAGCTCTGATGCCAATTGTAGAGACCAAGATCACGTTCAGGAGGTCGGGGAAACTCGAAATAATGGTTAAACATGGTAGAATTAGTTTATTGAATGGGGGAGGTGTGTATGTTTCGTAGAGAGAGAAAGTAAATAAAACATACACACCTCAAAGTAACCTAAGAATCCCACCTTCCTAGTTGTGACTAGGAAGGTATTTATTACAACAATACAAGTCTAACTTAGCCATATTGTCTAAACTAGCCCTTGTACTTAAATGCTATTGCAATTCCCGACAATGACATAACTTTATGGCTAACATAAACAATTAAAAATTTAATGAATGATTCTTATGCATGACAAGTTTGAAAAACTTACATTTGTTAGTTTTTAAATTAGACATGGCTTTCATCACTTTTTTTCTTTTTTTACAAATTCATCTCAATCCTGATCTATATTTCAATAATGTTACACGAAACACTTAAATCACCATATCTCAATTATAATTATATACCGCTATAAAATTTTGTCGCTATGCACGGATACACGTCTAGTAGGAGTGAAAATGTGAATTTGATAATTTTAATTTTCAAATTTTCAATTTTCACAATACTCTAGTTTCTTATACACTTTCTAATTTCTAATCTATGTTACCTTTTTCTCAAACCAAATAGTATTGCGCACAGTAACATACATATTTTTTGTTTATCTTTTTCACGATTTTCGCATCATATTTATACCAAGTTAATGTTAAATCATTTATTATATATTGTATGTTCTACATTGTATGTTATATTTCCAAATATGTCGCTATAATTATTATTCCATATATCCATAGTCGATTATGTTTATGTTATAGGAAAAATGTAAGCATAGACTATTTGTGAGCATGAGATTTAGTGGAAATATTGATCTACAAGATATTTATAGTTTGGATAAATATTGGATTGACCCAACTAGAAATGTTACAATATGGATTATTATCGAACTGTGAGTTTTCACGTGGTTAAGTCCGTAAAACCCCAAAATTTATGCGATCTTAAATGACCAAAATACCCCTGCAAGTTTAAAAATTTGTTTAAAAGCTTATAAAGTACCGAATCAATCCCAAACTTCTGGTAATGAACAAGATATGATACCAAATAATTTTGACAACTCCATTTAATATTTTTGCAAGCTATAAAATTACCAAATTGCCCTTCATGTGCCGAATAGAATTTATATCAATATTATTATAGTTTTAATGATAATTAAAATACATTAAATGGCAAATTAAAGCCTAATAATTATTCCCAAACTGAAAATCCGTAATTATAGCCCATTCCCTCCCCTAAAACCGGTATCTTCCATTATTCATAATTATCCCATTTATTCCTTCCCTAAAATACAATCCGATCAAAACCAAACCACACAAATAATTCGTATATCAAAATCCGGCCACCAAGAAATTCAAGGATCATTTTTCTGGGTTAGATCATCATCTAAAGGAGCTAGGAAAAATAACCCTCGAATTTTTTGAAGCTCGATTCAATCTTGGTGAATTCTTTCTTTGTCGCTAGGTGTAAAAAAGGGTATGATTCGAAATAATTCATGCGACCTTCTAAAAATTCGTTTCTTATTTTTATCATGTTCCTTGTATCATATGTGATCCATGAAAAATAGATTTGAGGCTGTTCTTGGCTGAATTCGAGTTGTGTGGATTATTGTTCTTATCGCGCCTATTTTTAAGGTATCTTCTAAATAAATTCGATCAAGCTATATAAAATTCGTTCATGATTTTTCACATAATCCTTATATCGTGTATACTCTGGGAAAAATGTTGGAAAGGTTGTGAAGAAGCTTTTGGAGTCGTTTTGGAAAATTGGTTCGATTTGATCATGCGCATATCACTAAATTGGTACAGCCCTTTTCACACACTCGATCCTTGGTTTGGTAATTTTATCAGGTCCCTTACATCATATGAACACCAAATAAAATGTCTAAATCGATCCATGCATGCTCTACATAATATTTGTGAATTAAATCTTAAAAACATGCATAAACCCTAAATAATTCAATCCGAAATTTTGAGGCTTCATATTTATTTTATTTGGGCTCTATACAATCATAATAGACCTGTAAAAATGATACTTCAAATTTTTGAGGCCTAGAACAATTATTTTGGAATTATGTTTAATCGGCTAAAAAGAAAGAAAAAGGAAAGAAATGGATTCGATTAGGGTTTGGGGAATTAGGGTTTGTTTTGGTGATAATTAATGGTTTTTAATGATGGTTTAATGATTAAAAATGTGTTGGATATGTTAGGGTTTGGATTTGTGGATTTAAAGTGTTAAACGTTTTGTATTTAAAGTATAAGGGGGTGTTTTGTAACTTTTAAAACTCAAGGGTTATTTTTATAACTTATTATGGGCTGTGAACATTTCAAATAAAATATAAGTTGAGGGTGTCATGTGTAATTTTTACATTTAAAAGGGTTAAAATGTTTATTTGATAAAGTATAAATCGATTTTTGAAAATAATTAAAATAGAGGGACTAAATATGTAATTTCTGGAAACTTAAGGTTGATTTGAGTAATTAATTATATTCAGGGGGTTAAGTGCTATTTTGGTAAATTAATGGCTTAATATGTAATTATTGATAATTAAAGGTTGAAATTGTAAATTAAAGGACTTAATATGTAACTTTGATAACTTGAGGGACTTAATGTGTAAATTATGAATATTTAAAGGTTCATTCATATAACTTATTAAAATAAGTACTCATTGTGTAAAATTGATAAATAAAGGGTTTAATGTGTAACTATGAATATTTGAAGGTTTAAAGTGTAACTTATGTAATGAAAGGGTGTAAAATGTAAATTATGAAACCCTAAGGACCAAATGTGTAAATCTGATCAAAGAGACCTTATTTCCATTTAATAATGATTGAACTAAGTTATACTATCAAATACTGCTAAATAAGGGAACTTTCTAAAAGTGAAAACTTGCTAATTCTGGAAACCTGCTAAAAATAGAAATATGGAAAGTTACTAAATCTGGAAAGTTACTAAAAATGGAAAGTACTTAAAATGGAGAAGTAAACTAAATAGTAATCTGAGTTAGAACCCTTTGTAATCCGTCTTCTATTCTTTAGGTGTGAGGAAGGGAGACCTTGATCTGTTATGTGCTTCTATTTCTGTGATTCGTATTTGCATCCGTAATAAGGTACAGATATTCTGCCCTTCTTTAATAAGGTGCCTTCGTCTCATTTCTGATTTCTGATTCACTGCCATGTTCTTTGATTCTGTGAACCTTTCTGTTTCTTTCATGATATTATGAACCTTTGACATGACTTTCTATTATGAACCTTTCTGATATTAAACCTTTCTGATACCTGACCTTTCTGTTATGAACCTTCTGATATTAAACATTTCTGATATATGATCTTTCTGACATGGAACCTTTATGGTATGAACCTCTGACATGAACCTCTGATTATGAACTCTGATATTCTGAGATGGAAATTGACTTATGAAACTAAATTAAATACTGGATACATGATACTTGACCTTGACCCACAGTTTGATACTACGAGCCACTCACTAGGCATGAGGGTTTCATGTCCATGTCAGTCGATGCACCGATGGCATGACTCTAGGGCAGGAGAGTGATGACCTGTCCCGTCCCTTTTCTGTATTTTATTTGGTGTGTTGGGAGTTATGGCCACCAGGGGCGTATGGATGCATCCTAGATTTGTTTCTGTATTATGTTCATGTTATGATATGTTATGATATGCAAGGTGACTGATGGTGTGTGCGATACACGTCTTTCACAACTTTGGGAGCTGATCACTCCATATTTCTGATTTCTGGGATTAGTGTGAGGAACATCTCTCTGCATGGCGGTATGATTATGATTTCATGTTCATGTTTCTGGGCTCGTAGAGGATTACTGTTTTCCTTGCACTTTATAGACTTATGACCTTTACCTTTCATTACTGACACCCTATGACATGATACTGGACTTATCTCTGTACTGGGCTTGGTATGTTTGGGCTTGATGGGATCTTTTGATTACTTCACCATTACTCATGATACTATCCATACTTTCTGATATCTCTGTATAACCCTCATATTTCTTCTCATCTATTATTACATCATGTACGATTCCTTCCATCTTCCCTATTTCATTATTATTGTTTGTTACCGTTATATCTGTTCACTGAGCTCGTGTAGCTCAGCCGCGTTTCTTTTCCCGCGGCAGGTTTAGTTGGAAGCTGGGAGTTGGGTGAAAAGTGTTGACTTTAGAAGACTTCATTAGCTTTTGGAAGATGACTAGAAGAACCTTATATTAGACATAGAAATTTTGTAATGTAAAGCTTGTAGTTCTGATTTCAGTTGTAAACCTTGGATTTTCATTGTATTATTTATGTCAAATGTCTGTGTTTGTTCTGATAAGAATCCGTATATGTGACATCTTTGCCCTTGTCGGGTTGGGGTGTTACAATTATGGTATCAGAGAGACAGGCTGCGACTCGTAATACATTTACCCTTGACCTGTGCAAGTTAGGACCACTAAGCTTTCCCTGTAGGCGCTCGTAAGACAACCTTTGAAAATTTGCTTTAGGATTTCCCTATAGGAGCTTAAGTTCTGACCGGTGAGGAATGGGTAGACTATAAGGCATTTGTTTAGGTATCATTGCTTCCGCATCACTCTGATTCGTACCTTACTCTTGGTTTAAGCCTCTTGAGATCCCTCTTGGAAATTGAAAGCTTATGCCTTGCACCACCTAAGTTTTGAAACCTAAATAAATCTTGAAGCCATTGAAAAATTTCATAGTAATTGCCTGACACTATTTGATCCTTACCTTTAGATTCCGACTCTGACCTCTGATCTTTTGTCAATCATTTCAATGCCTCTTGGCATTTTGAGAATCTCCATGGCGAGTAGTTTGGTTTTCCCTCTTGATTATGACATTTGATTTTGTTGACCTCCGAGACTATAGAAGTACTAGATGGATTAATGATAGGTTGTTTTGCTTACGACTCGAGATAAAGTATGATCATCATGAAGGCATATTTATGTGGTGCTAGTATTATGACGTCTGGCCAACGTGATAATACTTACACCATATAACGTGCCCTCATTGTGGCCATAGGATATCTTGGGAAGTACCTAAGAAGTTTAGAATTTGATCTCCGTTGGATTATCCGTGACTAGTAAGACTTTAAGTTCACTCTGCCTATACGTATCCCATGCCTTCGTTCATTAGATATCTGATTGAGTTTGAACTCTCGATTTGAATTCTGTTGACCTCAGTTATAAGTCTTGAACTCCTTTTAGAACTTCCTACTGTTGGTACAATTAATTCGATTTGGAATCTTATTCGTATTCCATATGAGCTTTCTGAAGATGCACCTATTGTCCAATTTGTGTTGCATGGACCTTTTGTTCTGAATCGACCTAATTTTTCTTCTCCTGAGAAATATAAACCCACCTCGTTTTGATCTGAGTCATGAGAAACCTATTGTTTTGAAGATCCTTCTGGGAGAATCTCCCCGGGCGTGAGAATGTTTGTGATGATCTTTTGCGACTTGCTACGACTTCGTTGAACCTTGCGACTTCAATTTTCGAGGACGAAAATTTCTTTTAAGAGGGGAAGAGTTGTAAAACCCCAAAATTTATGCGATCTTAAATGACCAAAATACCCCTGCAAGTTTAAAAATTTGTTTAAAAGCTTATAAAGTACCGAATCAATCCCAAACTTCTGGTAATGAACAAGATATGATACCAAATAATTTTGACAACTCCATTTAATATTTTTGCAAGCTATAAAATTACCAAATTGCCCTTCATGTGCCGAATAGAATTTATATCAATATTATTATAGTTTTAATGATAATTAAAATACATTAAATGGCAAATTAAAGCCTAATAATTATTCCCAAACTGAAAATCCGTAATTATAGCCCATTCCCTCCCCTAAAACCGGTATCTTCCATTATTCATAATTATCCCATTTATTCCTTCCCTAAAATACAATCCGATCAAAACCAAACCACACAAATAATTCGTATATCAAAATCCGGCCACCAAGAAATTCAAGGATCATTTTTCTGGGTTAGATCATCATCTAAAGGAGCTAGGAAAAATAACCCTCGAATTGTTTGAAGCTCGATTCAATCTTGGTGAATTCTTTCTTTGTCGCTAGGTGTAAAAAGGGTATGATTCGAAATAATTCATGGGACCTTCTAAAAATTCGTTTCTTATTTTTATCATATTCCTTGTATCATATGTGATCCATGAAAAATAGATTTGAGGCTGTTCTTGGCTGAATTCGAGTTTTGTGGATTATTGTTCTTATCGCGCCTATTTTTAAGGTATCTTCTAAATAAATTCGATCAAGCTATATAAAATTCGTTCATGATTTTTCTCATAATCCTTATATCGTGTATACTATGGGAAAAATGTTGGAAAGGTTGTGAAGAAGCTTTTGGAGTCGTTTTGGAAAATTGGTTCGATTTGATCATGCGCATATCACTAAATTGGTACAGCCCTTTTCACACGCTCGATCCTTGGTTTGGTAATTTTCTCAGGTCCCTTACATCATATGAACACCAAATAAAATGTCTAAATCGATCCATGCATGCTCTACATAATATTTGTGAATTAAATCTTAAAAACATGCATAAACCCTAAATAATTCAATCCGAAATTTTGAGGCTTCATATTTATTTTATTTGGGCTCTATACAATCATAATAGACCTGGAAAAATGATACTTCGAATTTTTGAGGCCTAGAACAATTATTTTGGAATTATGTTTAATCGGCTAAAAAGAAAGAAAAAGGAAAGAAATGGATTCGATTAGGGTTTGGGGAATTAGGGTTTGTTTTGGTGATAATTAATGGTGTTTAATGATGGTTTAATGATTAAAAATGTGTTGGATATGTTAGGGTTTGGATTTGTGGATTTAAAGTGTTAAACGTTTTGTATTTAAAGTATAAGGGGGTGTTTTGTAACTTTTAAAACTCAAGGGTTATTTTTATAACTTATTATGGGCTGTGAACATTTCGAATAAAATATAAGTTGAGGGTGCCATGTGTAATTTTTACATTTAAAAGGGTTAAAATGTTTATTTGATAAAGTATAAATCGATTTTTGAAAATAATTAAAATAGAGGGACTAAATATGTAATTTCCGGAAACTTAAGGTTGATTTGAGTAATTAATTATATTTAGGGGGTTAAGTGCTATTTTGGTAAATTAATGGCTTAATATGTAATTATTGATAATTAAAGGTTGAAATTGTAAATTAAAGGACTTAATATGTAACTTTGATAACTTGAGGGACTTAATGTGTAAATTATGAATATTTAAAGGTTCATTCATATAACTTATTAAAATAAGTACTCATTGTGTAAAATTGATAAATAAAGGGTTTAATGTGTAACTATGAATATTTGAAGGTTTAAAGTGTAAGTTATGTAATGAAAGGGTGTAAAATGTAAATTATGAAACCCTAAGGACCAAATGTGTAAATCTGATCAAAGAGACCTTATTTCCATTTAATAATGATTGAACTAAGTTATACTATCAAATACTGCTAAATAAGGGAACTTTCTAAAAGTGAAAACTTGCTAATTCTGGAAACCTGCTAAAAATAGAAATATGGAAAGTTACTAAATCTGGAAAGTTACTAAAAATGGAAAGTACTTAAAATGGAGAAGTAAACTAAATAGTAATCTGAGTTAGAACCCTTTGTAATCCGTCTTCTATTCTTTAGGTGTGAGGAAGGGAGACCTTGATCTGTTCTGTGCTTCTATTTCTGTGATTCGTATTTGCATCCGTAATAAGGTACAGATATTCTGCCCTTCTTTAATAAGGTGCCTTCGTCTCATTTTTGATTTCTGATTCACTGCCATGTTCTTTGATTCTGTGAACCTTTCTGTTTCTTTCATGATATTATGAACCTTTGACATGACTTTCTATTATGAACCTTTCTGATATTAAACCTTTCTGATACATGACCTTTCTGTTATGAACCTTCTGATATTAAACATTTCTGGTATATTATCTTTCTGACATGGAACCTTTATGGTATGAACCTCTGACATGAACCTCTGATTATGAACTCTGATATTCTGAGATGGAAATTGACTTATGAAACTAAATTAAATACTGGATACATGATACTTGACCTTGACCCACAGTTTGATACTACGAGCCACTCACTAGGCATGAGGGTTTCATGTCCATGTCAGTCGATGCACCGATGGCATGACTCTAGGGCAGGAGAGTGATGACCTGTCCCGTCCCTTTTCTATATTTTATTTGGTGTGTTGGGAGTTATGGCCACCAGGGGCGTATGGATGCATCCTAGATTTGTTTCTGTATTATGTTCATGTTATGATATGTTATGATATGCATGGTGACTGATGATGTGTGCGATACACGTCTTTCACAACTCTGGGAGCTGATCACTCCATATTTCTGATTTCTGGGATTAGTGAGAGGAACATCTCTCTACATGGCGGTATGATTATGATTTCATGTTCATGTTTCTGGGCTCGTAGAGGATTACTGTTTTCCATGCACTTTATAGACTTATGACCTTTACCTTTCATTACTGACACCCTATGACATGATACTGGACTTATCTCTGTACTGGGCTTGGTATGTTTGGGCTTGATGGGATCTTTTGATTACTTCACCATTACTCATGATACTATCCATACTTTCTGATATCTCTGTATAACCCTCATATTTCTTCTCATCTATTATTACATCATGTACGATTCCTTCCATCTTCCCTATTTCATTATTATTGTTTGTTACCGTTATATCTGTTCACTGAGCTCGTGTAGCTCAGCCGCGTTTCTTTTCCCGCGGCAGGTTTAGTTGGAAGCTGGGAGTTGGGTGAAAAGTGTTGACTTTAGAAGACTTCATTAGCTTTTGGAAGATGACTAGAAGAACCTTATATTAGACATAGAAATTATGTAATGTAAAGCTTGTAGTTCTGATTTCAGTTGTAAACCTTGGATTTTCATTGTATTATTTATGTCAAATGTCTGTGTTTGTTCTGATAAGAATCCGTATATGTGACATCTTTGCCCTTGTCGGGTTGGGGTGTTACAATTATGGTATCAGAGAGACAGGCTGCGACTCGTAATACATTTACCCTTGACCTGTGCAAGTTAGGACCACTAAGCTTTCCCTGTAGGCGCTCGTAAGACAACCTTTGAAAATTTGCTTTAGGATTTCCCTATAGGAGCTTAAGTTCTGACCGGTGAGGAATGGGTAGACTATAAGGCATTTGTTTAGGTATCATTGCTTCCGCATCACTCTGATTCGTACCTTACTCTTGGTTTAAGCCTCTTGAGATCCCTCTTGGAAATTGAAAGCTTATGCCTTGCACCACCTAAGTTTTGAAACCTAAATAAATCTTGAAGCCATTGAAAAATTTCATAGTAATTGCCTGACACTATTTGATCCTTACCTTTAGATTCTGACTCTGACCTCTGATCTTTTGTCAATCATTTCAATGCCTCTTGGGCATTTTGAGAATCTCCATGGCGAGTAGTTTGGTTTTCCCTCTTGATTATGACATTTGATTTTGTTGACCTCCGAGACTATAGAAGTACTAGATGGATTAATGATAGGTTGTTTTGCTTACGACTCGAGATAAAGTATGATCATCATGAAGGCATATTTATGTGGTGCTAGTATTATGACGTCTGGCCAACGTGATAATACTTACACCATATAACGTGCCCTCATTGTGGCCATAGGATATCTTGGGAAGTACCTAAGAAGTTTAGAATTTGATCTCCGTTGGATTATCCGTGACTAGTAAGACTTTAAGTTCACTCTGCCTATACGTATCCCATGCCTTCATTCATTAGATATCTGATTGAGTTTGAACTCTCGATTTGAATTCTGTTGACCTCAGTTATAAGTCTTGAACTCCTTTTAGAACTTCCTACTGTTGGTACAATTAATTCGATTTGGAATCTTATTCGTATTCCATATGAGCTTTCTGAAGATGCACCTATTGTCCAATTTGTGTTGCATGGACCTTTTGTTCTGAATCGACCTAATTTGTCTTCTCCTGAGAAATATAAACCCACCTCGTTTTGATCTGAGTCATGAGAAACCTATTGTTTTGAAGATCCTTCTGGGAGAATCTCCCCGGGCGTGAGAATGTTTGTGATGATCTTTTGCGACTTCCTACGACTTCGTTGAACCTTGCGACTTCAATTTTCGAGGACAAAAATTTCTTTTAAGAGGGGAAGAGTTGTAAAACCCCAAAATTTATGCGATCTTAAATGACCAAAATACCCCTGCAAGTTTAAAAATTTGTTTAAAAGCTTATAAAGTACCGAATCAATCCCAAACTTCTGGTAATGAACAAGATATGATACCAAATAATTTTGACAACTCCATTTAATATTTTTGCAAGCTATAAAATTACCAAATTGCCCTTCATGTGCCGAATAGAATTTATATCAATACTATTATAGTTTTAATGATAATTAAAATACATTAAATGGCAAATTAAAGCCTAATAATTATTCCCAAACTAAAAATCCTTAATTATAGCCCATTCCCTCCCCTAAAACCGGTATCTTCCATTATTCATAATTATCCCATTTATTCCTTCCCTAAAATACAATCCGATCAAAACCAAACCACACAAATAATTCGTATATCAAAATCCGGCCACCAAGAAATTCAAGGATCATTTTTATGGGTTAGATCATCATCTAAAGGAGCTAGGAAAAATAACCCTCGAATTGTTTGAAGCTCGATTCAATCTTGGTGAATTCTTTCTTTGTCGCTAGGTGTAAAAAGGGTATGATTCGAAATAATTCATGCGACCTTCTAAAAATTCGTTTCTTATTTTTATCATGTTCCTTGTATCATATGTGATCCATGAAAAATAGATTTGAGGCTGTTCTTGGCGGAATTCGAGTTTTGTGGATTATTGTTCTTATCGCGCCTATTTTTAAGGTATCTTCTAAATAAATTCGATCAAGCTATATAAAATTCGTTCATGATTTTTCTCATAATCCTTATATCGTGTATACTCTGGGAAAAATGTTGGAAAGGTTGTGAAGAAGCTTTTGGAGTCGTTTTGGAAAATTGGTTCGATTTGATCATGCGCATATCACTAAATTGGTACAGCCCTTTTCACACGCTCGATCCTTGGTTTGGTAATTTTCTCAGTTCCCTTACATCATATGAACACCAAATAAAATGTCTAAATCGATCCATGCATGCTCTACATAATATTTGTGAATTAAATCTTAAAAACATGCATAAACCCTAAATAATTCAATCCGAAATTTTGAGGCTTCATATTTATTTTATTTGGGCTCTATACAATCATAATAGACCTGGAAAAATGATACTTCGAATTTTTGAGGCCTAGAACAATTATTTTGGAATTATGTTTAATCGGCTAAAAAGAAAGAAAAAGGAAAGAAATGGATTCGATTAGGGTTTGGGGAATTAGGGTTTGTTTTGGTGATAATTAATGGTGTTTAATGATGGTTTAATGATTAAAAATGTGTTGGATATGTTAGGGTTTGGATTTGTGGATTTAAAGTGTTAAACGTTTTGTATTTAAAGTATAAGGGGGTGTTTTGTAACTTTTAAAACTCAAGGGTTATTTTTATAACTTATTATGGGCTGTGAACATTTCGAATAAAATATAAGTTGAGGGTGCCATGTGTAATTTTTACATTTAAAAGGGTTAAAATGTTTATTTGATAAAGTATAAATCGATTTTTGAAAATAATTAAAATAGAGGGACTAAATATGTAATTTCCGGAAACTTAAGGTTGATTTGAGTAATTAATTATATTCAGGGGGTTAAGTGCTATTTTGGTAAATTAATGGCTTAATATGTAATTATTGATAATTAAAGGTTGAAATTGTAAATTAAAGGACTTAATATGTAACTTTGATAACTTGAGGGACTTAATGTGTAAATTATGAATATTTAAAGGTTCATTCATATAACTTATTAAAATAAGTACTCATTGTGTAAAATTGATAAATAAAGGGTTTAATGTGTAACTATGAATATTTGAAGGTTTAAAGTGTAAGTTATGTAATGAAAGGGTGTAAAATGTAAATTATGAAACCCTAAGGACCAAATGTGTAAATTTGATCAAAGAGACCTTATTTCCATTTAATAATGATTGAACTAAGTTATACTATCAAATACTGCTAAATAAGGGAACTTTCTAAAAGTGAAAACTTGCTAATTCTGGAAACCTGCTAAAAATAGAAATATGGAAAGTTACTAAATCTGGAAAGTTACTAAAAATGGAAAGTACTTAAAATGGAGAAGTAAACTAAATAGTAATCTGAGTTAGAACCCTTTGTAATCCGTCTTCTATTCTTTAGGTGTGAGGAAGGGAGACCTTGATCTGTTCTGTGCTTCTATTTCTGTGATTCGTATTTGCATCCGTAATAAGGTACAGATATTCTGCCCTTCTTTAATAAGGTGCCTTCGTCTCCTTTCTGATTTCTGATTCACTGCCATGTTCTTTGATTCTGTGAACCTTTCTGTTTCTTTCATGATATTATGAACCTTTGACATGACTTTCTATTATGAACCTTTCTGATATTAAACCTTTCTGATACCTGACCTTTCTGTTATGAACCTTCTGATATTAAACATTTCTGATATATGATCTTTCTGACATGGAACCTTTATGGTATGAACCTCTGATTATGAACTCTGATATTCTGAAATGGAAATTGACTTATGAAACTAAATTAAATACTGGATACATGATACTTGACCTTGACCCACAGTTTGATACTACGAGCCACTCACTAGGCATGAGGGTTTCATGTCCATGTCAGTCGATGCACCGATGGCATGACTCTAGGGCAGGAGAGTGATGACCTGTCCCGTCCCTTTTCTGTATTTTATTTGGTGTGTTGGGAGTTATGGCCACCAGGGGCGTATGGATGCATCCTAGATTTGTTTCTGTATTATGTTCATGTTATGATATGTTATGATATGCATGGTAACTGATGGTGTGTGCGATACACGTCTTTCACAACTCTGGGAGCTGATCACTCCATATTTCTGATTTCTGGGATTAGTGAGAGGAACATCTCTCTGCATGGCGGTATGATTATGATTTCATGTTCATGTTTCTGGGCTCGTAGAGGATTACTGTTTTCCATGCACTTTATAGACTTATGACCTTTACCTTTCATTACTGACACCCTATGACATGATACTGGACTTATCTCTGTACTGGGCTTGGTATGTTTGGGCTTGATGGGATCTTTTGATTACTTCACCATTACTCATGATACTATCCATACTTTCTGATATCTCTGTATAACCCTCATATTTCTTCTCATCTATTATTACATCATGTACGATTCCTTCCATCTTCCCTATTTCATTATTATTGTTTGTTACCGTTATATCTGTTCACTGAGCTCGTGTAGCTCAGCCGCGTTTCTTTTCCCGCGGCAGGTTTAGTTGGAAGCTGGGAGTTGGGTGAAAAGTGTTGACTTTAGAAGACTTCATTAGCTTTTGGAAGATGACTAGAAGAACCTTATATTAGACATAGAAATTTTGTAATGTAAAGCTTGTAGTTCTGATTTCAGTTGTAAACCTTGGATTTTCATTGTATTATTTATGTCAAATGTCTGTGTTTGTTCTGATAAGAATCCGTATATGTGACATCTTTGCCCTTGTCGGGTTGGGGTGTTACAATATGGATTATTATCGAACTGTGAGTTTTCACGTGGTTAAGTCTTTATATCCCTAGACACAAGATATATAGGACTGTAGTAATGGGTGATTAGTTTTAATTTGATTTTAACAAAACGCTGCTGGCAACTCGATAGTTATATAATGTTATTTTGGGTATTACGAATGACGCATTATGAGGTGGATATAGTCAAAGCCTCTATTCGGATAAGGTTAATACTTTAGAGGCCACTCGTTGAAATGGATGGATATTTGTGTGGCCACGCCTAAGATAAAGTCTAACTCTATGACAAACTATTTTGGTGATCGTATCATTCCTAAAACGAGTATTGAACAAAATGATGACTGACTTGCTAATCATAAGATAAATGTAGTAGTGTTAGCAAGTAATGATAATTCGTTTTCACTGAGAAACAAACACTTGTACTTGTCGTGTGGCGGTGGCATTGTTGCTAGATGATAACCATTGTCTATATAGGTTTATGGAAATGTTACTACCGTGCGCAAGTGGGAGTTTGTTCGTTTATGTGTGCATAATATAACATAAACTTATATTAGCGATTATTTATGAGACCATAGCGTTACACACAATAACAAGAGGCTCTTGATTAATTACCAAAGTTAGTGTTTAAGAAAGAACTATTCTAACACTCTGAATGTATTCAGGGACTTAGTTCTTATGGAGGAGTAAATGCTCTCTTAAACGTGTATTACATTTATTGCAAAAGATGGCATTTACTCTTTTAAGAAATTCTCTTTTATGTGCATAATACAAGGTGGTTACTCGTGAGGTAATAGGGTTGTGTCGAGCATTAACTATAAAGTACACTGCTACCTTATTGGAACCAATTCCGCATTAGGAAACATTGTTTAAAATTGTTTCCCCTTTCTTCCAACTTTTGTACTTTCTTTGACTTTCTATGATAAGTGTTTTTCTACTTATCTTATCAAGAAAGTTCCCGCTAAACTTTCAGACACTTAGATGCTTTTCCTAAATAACTAAGTTCAGAATGCCATTGATTGTTGATGAGATCTGTAACAATTTACATTTTTGAAGTCATTATTTAGTCAACTACTTTGACTTATTATTTTAATTTCGCGAAAATTAACTTTTACAAGTAACCGGATAAGTTCACTCGCGTACGTCGTTAAATGCACATTTAATTTAAACCGACTCTAGACTATGCTTAGTCTACATATTTTATGTATTTTGGTTTCCTTACATTCATATTTTATATGTCACGTTTTTAGTTTTCCAATTTTAAGTAAACCTTGCACATTTTAGGTTTTAAGCGTTTTCAGACTACGTATTTAAGTTTAACAAATGTTTATACACTCCGACAAACTTATGTCTCATCTAATATATTAAAATTAGTTATTTTGACAAGTAATAACATTTTTATAAGTTTTAGATTTTTATATGTAACCACTGGTAAATTTCACCTTTTACTAAGTTAATATAATATTCTAAATAAAGAATACTTATCCATTTTCTACGTATATATTTTTTTTTAAGATTAAACGTAATCAGTTTATCTGATCACAACGACTAACTAATGTGACGTAACTCACATTCTCAATAAACCTGCTCACACGCAGACCGACACCAACATGCCTTATGTTTATTTCACATAAACATCTTTATATGTCAAGTAACAAAGTTTCAACTTCTATTTGCCACTTTACGTTAATTCGTTAACGTACGATTATTAAACGTTCCAACTGAACATGTGAGTTCTAACAAAACCCTAAAGTGCACTAAGGACCCCTAAAGTGCTCTGAGGACCACTAAAATGCACCCTAAATAATAAAATCCTAAAGATAATGTACAAGCTTTTAAAGTACGAAAACCTAAGCTTTACCTTAATTCCCGATTATAAGCCCTAATTTCACAAATCTATGATTTTATGTGATAAAATCACAAACTCTAATTAATGTGTACATGACTTCTATAAAATATTAAGGTACAAGTCTTTCATGCACATGTACAAGTCACTAAAGCATAGAAACCTTAACATTAATATAACTTATATTATAAACCTTAGTGTACCTACTTTACAACTCACATTACAAGACTCTAATGCACTAATTTTAAACTTGATTTTTCTTATAATATATAAGTCTAATGTACAACTCCCTAAAGCTAGTGTACAAATTCCTGATGCATGTATTCAAAAACTATTGTTTTCTTTAAACTAAACCTAAATAAAGACTAATGAACCAAACTAGGGACTTAACCTAAGTTTCCTACATGTCTTAAACTTCAAGTACAACATAAACAAACTCATGTACAAGTGGCTTAAGCCAAATCGAAATCCCCTTGATTCTTTAGTTCGACATACATGTAAACACACCAAACTAGATCCCTAAACTAGTTCCAAACTAACTAAAACTCCATCTTAAGCAAGTGTGAACATATCAAGCCATATCCTAATCCTCTTACACCCATGTCCCCTAGATATTTCCCATGAGGTCAATAATGTCAAGCTCCTTCCATGGTTTAAGTTAAAAACCACCAAACTACCCACAATATCACTAGATTTTTCCCTAAACCCTAGATCATCCCTTATCTCTTGTCTCAATTCTTCATAGCATATCTTCCAAGTGGCAAAATGCATTTAATACAAACCCTAATTCCTTACCTATAAATATCGACCAAGCATAAGCCATTTCATCTCATCCTAGTTTTCTAAAACAAAACACTCTCACACTCACTTTCCTACTGAGATTTCAAGCCCAAGTAAGAAGAAGGAAAGATTGTACTCAAGCTTGAAGCTTGGAAAGCTTTGTTCCACCTTTGGAAGTTACTTTGGCCATTTTTCTTTCTAGTCGAATACTCTAAGCTTGTAAGTTTTCCAACCCTTTTCAATTCATTTTAATAATCTTAGTTACACCTAATCATAATGTTAATTAAGTCTCTAATGAAAGCCAAGACCAAAAACTATGATTTCAATTTTTCTGTTCTTACAGTAAACAATCAGACAACCTTAATAAGCTATAATGATGTTTTAAACTTTAAAGCCTTGTCATACATAAATAATTCATGTAAATAAGCTAATAAACATGTAAACAAGCCACGAAAATAAGCCCATAAATTTTAGGGATTGAATTTTATTTTTCTTCTTTTTCCTTCTTATCGCCAACCAGCCAAACACCCCTTTTCAATCAGATTTTTAGACCACAAGCTAAAGGTTATAAGCTGAGATATTAAGCCCTTCTAATAAGCTCCAAATAAGCTTTACAAAGCCCCAAAAACCTGGCCAAAAACTGTTCATTCCCCGCTTGTTTTCTGTGTTTCTTTTGGGTGTGTCGCAACATAGAAAACCCTAAACGCCCCTTTTTAGCTTAACTTGTCAACCATAAGCTAAGGCTTATAAGCCCATCCAATAAACCTTTTTAACAAGCTCCTAGGATACTCCATAAAGCCTCAAGATTCTAGTCAGAACCCTATAGGCCTCGCTCAAATCTCCTTGCTCTTTTCCTTGTTGATCAGACCTGGTTTTATTACTTTTCTTTCTTTATCGAGAACAAGCCAAACACCCTACTTTGATGAATTAATTAACCTATAAGCTACGAAACTTGGCCACTTTAATAAGCTCCTAGTAAATTTTGCAAAACTACAAGAACGTCGTCAAAAGATCATAGGGCCTCGAATATTTTCTTGGTTCTTTTTGGTGTCTCAACCTAAGTCTAACGCACCCTTTTTGATTTATTTTGAACCCATAAGCAAAGAATAAAGGAAAATAAGCTGTTCACATCTTATTTACAAACTTAATACAACTTATATTGATAAGCTGTAACAAGCCACACTCTTTTCTAAATCGAAAACTAAAGATTACAAGATAAGGACTGCGGAAGTAACGCTAAAAATACTTTGAGGGGAAAACTCTAACAAATTGAAACTTGAAGTTTTCTTGGGCCAAAACTGTCAATTTTGATAAGTTACATATAAGAGGGGTTGAAATTGTAAATGACTCATAGTTAAGGGTATCAAGTGTCACTTTTGAAACTACAGGGGTAAAAGTTGTCATTTTATGAAAGTTGAGAGATATAAATTGTCATTTCATAAAAGATTAAGGGCATAAGTTGTTAAATTATAAAAGTTGAAGGATATAAGTTGTCATTTTATAAAAGATGAAGGGTATAAGTTGTCATTATATGAAAGTTTAGGGGTATAAACTGTCAACACTTGAAACTATAAGGGTATAAAACGTAACATTTTATATTATTTTGAGAAATATACTTTTGGCTCATTTTTTATAAAAACTAATAAACGAGATACTTTTAATTTATTAACGATCAATCAAACGCTAAAAGTAAAATATGATATATATATATATATATATATATATATATATATATATATATATATATATATATATATATATATATATATATATATATATATATCATTCACTAACTTTTGAAGAGACTTCATGTTGTCTCATTCAACACTTAACCACCGACAAAACACTTGCTATACGAATATCCAAACACATATTTAAGGTTTGAATACGAATACTAAAACTTGACATAGTCAACTAGGTTGCGTGTCGGAGCAGTTTTTTCACTATACTTGATTTCTTTCCAAATCAGACTACTTTAACATCAAGGTGAGTTCATAGTCCCACTTTTACACATTTTTCAAACTCGTGGGGAGATACATGCTACAAACCTGAACACAAGTATTTTTCTGTATGCTATCCTGATTGTTATTGCCTAAGCTTACACTGTTGCCACTAAAAAGACCCTCTTATCATGAGCCATTAATCACTTGCGAGTGAACGTGAATATAGTGAATAGATCTATTGGAGGTTGACGACCCATTTGTACTAGCCGGATAGATAGCTATAATGCTAGCCGGATTGATAGAAAAATGCACTTTATTTAAGACTAAATAGAAAGTTGGCAAGCTCCTACCCGAGGGCATTATTACTACGTTTAATTATGTTAGTAATCTACATCACTCTTGTGATGTCCTACTTTTAAGGTTTGCGTGTCATAAGGCTTAGGGCAATATACTACAATATTATTGTTTTACTACCACTTAACCTGTGTTCAACCAAATATTACTATATAAACAATGTGGATTCACTCAACCTTTGTGTTGACTTTTTAGCATGTTTTATCTCAGGTAACTAAAGCACAACTTGGCACGGAGTGGCAATAAACTTTCTTATAAAAAGGGTGTCCATTTTGTTATCATTCAGACAATATATATGTATTTCAATAACTCCCGCTGGGACCTGTCTTTTGTAAAACTCTGATTTAATAAATGAATGATAATTGTTTTATCTAAAAATGTCTCTTTTCGAGTTGTTTTCTATTATTATGACTGTGATACCTGAAGTAATACCCCAAACCTATTTCCGCTGCGTATACCAAAATATGGGGGTGTTACAGACTGGTATCAGAGCCATGGTTATAGAGAACTAGGTGCAAACCTAAACTATAACTATTTTTCACAACTTAACCAAAAGTCCTCCGTGCCACAACACCACTAAAATACTACTTATGCATGTTTATGCTGATTATTTAGTTACATGGTGAAATATTTATAATTACCGGGTTGTTACAGAGTTATGTCTTCCTCTACCCCCCCTTATTATTATCTTATCGGATTCGGATTCTGAGCCCGAGGATACTATTCCCTCTACACCAGTACACTCCCCAGCGCCTAGACGCGCTACGTTCGATATGGAGTCCGATACTTTAGAGGAGTCATCAGAGGACATCACTATAGTACCTGATATCGCTCCATTTCCCGACGATCCATATATCCTTGCTAGGAGGGGATATCATACTTTTGTAGATACAGAGTCACCTTTGTCAGAATCTTCTTCTTCTGAGTCACTACAAGCACCACCTTCTCCAGTTAGACGTAGGAGAGTTTGGTTTTTACAGCCTTACGAACCCGAACCATTCATGAAAGCATTCCGCCGCTTTCCTAGTGGTCCATTCAGGAAGAACACACCACGGAAACGGGTATTTCATATCCGACCACGTGTCTCCGAGGTACCACCACCCGCAGCACCATCAACACCATCACCATCCTCACCGGATGCATCACCAGTTCGCCTAAGAAGAACCCGTGCGTCCGCACGGAAAAGGACACTTCCCGTGCCCTCACCACCTGTATCACCACCATCAACTCAACATCCGTACATGCTACCCACGTATGTACCACCCTCAGTTCCAACATCTTCACCATCAGCTACACCATCACTTCCTCCCCGAGATACTACCCCTGAAGACGCACTACCACCACGAAAGAGGACCCGCTTCTATACACCACTATCATCTACACACTTCACTCCCGCGTCTCATCCGTTTGAGCTCAACGAGGAGGCTAGGGCCGCTATTGCCCGATATCACTCTTTACCTTGATCAACCTCTCCTGATATCACTTCTCCACCACGGGTGTTCGAGACAGGTGAGAGTTCCCAAGCGGCGACAGACCGACAACCTACCATCTCTACCCTCATGGCACGTATGGATCGCCATGAGGAACATATTGATACTGCATTGGGTCTTCTCGATGAGCTACCTCTCGAGCGCATTGAGTCGATGGAGTATACAGCTTAGGATTTAAAAGATAGCCAAGCAACCATGCAGCAAGAATTAGGTTCCATGACCACCGAGTTACAGGAAACTCGTGAGAAGGTACAGGATCTGGAGGAGCATCGCGGACAGCTGAACCAGGAGATACCACCGCTGTACGACAATGATTTGTTGATGTCACAGGCTATGATGATGCAGAGTAATGATTTAGTGATAGCCTACTCTAGGATTGCCCCACTGGAGTCAGTAGTAGAAGATATCCAGGCCTAGTATCAGTAGAACATGCAGATCCTCCTCAACATGATTGCAGATCTTGATAGTCGCCTCGGAGGAGCACCTGGCAGCCACTAGATTAGGTCTTTATCTAACAGCTTTTGTACTCTATCCCAGCCACGGGGTGTGTGGCATAAATATGACACTTGTATATGTTTTGTTATGTAACAAACTAGCAAGTTATTTATGGCTATATGTAGTTGCAATTTTGTTATATTTTGCTGTGTTATGATATTGATTGATGTGGGCCAGTGTTGATCATTTTACATACATGTATGATAGTATTTGGACATGTTGTGATCTTACGATTCTCATGGATTTGAATTGTGGTGATCTTATACTATGGCAGTTTAGTTAATGTTTACACATTTACCATGTTTTATTCTAACATAACATGGACATTATGCGAATTCTAAACATATGTTTTCTTGTAGTATTGATGAGTGTCTAAATACTCATCATTTCTGTCACATTTAGACTACAAAAACATTTAAAAACATGCAGATATGCTTCAAAATACAGAAAATATAATTTAAATGTGTTTTTATCTGTTTCATGTGCAAAAAGATTGAAATCAGTTGAAAAACGAACAAAGTTTGCATAATTGGCAGTTTCAGTCCCTGAAGTTTCAAAAATGGCAAAACAAGTCCCCCGGTTTTCAAAAATGGAAAATTATCTTTTATGGTCCTTGTACTATTGAAACTTGTCAAGATTGGCCTTTGGAATAATCTTTGAACAAATGACAAATATGGTCCTTGAACTTTCAGAATATTACACTTATGGTCCCTAAACTTAAAACCTAATCACCTAAACTAACATTTACTCTAAACTATATAACCTGTCCAACCCTTAACCATATCCAACCCAACTCACTAATCCTAACCCAATAATCCCACAAGCCCAATAACCAAAAAGCCCAACTTCCCATCCTTACCCTACCCCGTATTTTAGTTAACCCCTCGGTCAAACCAAAGTCAAACTTGCCTTCTTCCCAATACAACCCGCCAATACCACTAACAAAACCAGAAACCACCTTCCACCTCCACCCCCAGTTGGCTACTCTACATCACACCTCACCCCATACCTTTTCCCTGATACACGCAACAACCCCCCTCCTTAGCTATCTACTCACCCCTCCTACGTGCAGAAGAAGCTAAAATACCCACTTGGTCTTTTCCCGCCAAAATGGCAGTGGACGATCCAGATTGATTTATGCTAATCCGATGGTGGAAATTAATCAGAAGAGTGAGATGAAGCATATGGAGTGCTATAAAAAAAAGAAAGAAGACCCAGAAGAAAGGTTGTCACCAGTTTTTAGACCAACTTTCGTAGTGTAAATTTTAGTTAAGATTTAATGTCATTTAAATTTCAGTTAATTGTAACTTTCAATTCAGTTTAAGTTTGATTTCAAGAATCTGGTTCTAAGTTCATTGTAATCTCAGTTTAATTTTAATTCAAAAATCAGTGTTGTTTAAATCCTTGAAAACTTCCTTGATCTCAGTTGTTTTAGCTTATACATGCTCATGTTAGCTTGTTGATTAATTTCCTAGTGTTCAATCAGTGTTAATTTCCAAAGAGTCAAAAAGTCAACCAAAGTCAACACTTGGTGATGAACTCAAATAAGTACATTTTATTACTATCATTTATCCTATTAATTTGACTTGTTTTACTATATTATGTATGAGGATTGATACTTAATCGTTTACTTTTGTAATTCTCAGGTAAAAACAAGCATTTGGTGAAACTTAGCGATTTTGGACTAATTATGGAGCAAAACGTGCATAAAGTGAAAGTCTACTGACATGGACAAGATCAAGTCAATTCTGCTCCAGATGCGCCGCATCTCACTCATGACATGCGCCGCATCTCTATCAAGATATCACCAGATACGATCCAAGATACAAGAGGACATGCGCCGCATCTAATCATGGAGTTACGCCGCATCTTCTGACGGTGTACGAATATTCCTGAATATTATAATCTTGGACCCCACGCGAAGTTAAGTACATGCGCCGCATCTACTTAGTAGATGCGCCGCATCTTCCCTCAGACAGAAACTATAAATACCCCGTAGACCAGACGAATTACAAGTTCCGGAAAACCTAAAACCGAAGTCCGAACAGGAGGAACAAAGGACGAATTCAGTCAAGGAGGCAGCACAAGACACACCCAAATCAAAGATACAAGAGCTGTAAGAAGGTGCTGCATGTGTTTAATTCATTAAGTAGTTTTGTTTTATTGTGTTAGCAACTTTAATTCATCAGGATTGGTGGCTTGTGTAATGTGACAACGAAAGATTGCACTCCCTTTAATACTTGCTTTCCCATCAATTAAAGTTTATATGATGATGTCTTTGGTTACTACTTATTAGTGCATTGATAACCTCTGTGTTTATTAGTGGCTTGCGGGCATTTGACTGCGGGACATAATGTGGCTCCCACGGTTATTACTAAATTGATCACTTAGGAATAACTTTTAGACATAAGTAATCATTAAGGGTTTACTCGCCGATAAGATTAGGACCAACGAGAAAGGGTTAACTACATACACTTCATATAAAGCTATCAATAAAACAAGTGACAATCTACTTAATCATAAGGACAGCCCTTTTATTGTCTCGAGTATTTATCTGTGTACGTGTGTGCTACTTGCTGATTCGTGCCTATTGGTTTATTTTATTATTTAATTGCAAACAAACCGTGCCAGTCTCTCAGGCTGAAACCCCCCTTGCGTTAGGATATTAAAATACTGATTAGAATAACGAGATAATACGTTCCACTCTTAGTGATCGACACTCTACTTACCATTATCTTCATACTGACCGGGTACACTGCTCGTTAAGTGTGTGTGTTATTGATAAGTCGGCTAAATATAAATTTAAAACTTGAGTAGGCATTAAAACTGCTAAACCGCAACGACACATCACGCGCATCAAGTTTTTGGCGCCGCTGCCGGGGAGTGAATTGTTATTATCTGTTAATTTGATTAGTATTTTAATTAGGTTTTTCTTTTTATTAGATTAATTGCATCATTGTATTATTTTGCATATTTGTTGTATTGTGTGTTAATTGTTTTCTTTTATTTTTGTGTGTTTATTTTCGTTTGTGTGTTTAATTTTTGTTTTTATTTTTCGTATTTTTCTGTTCTGCTATCGTTGTACTGTGCTAAATCAAACGATACGGCGCATCTGATCTCTCAGATACGGCGTATTGCGTTTAATTTTTTTTATATACAACGCGTTTAATTAATTCGATACGACGCATCTTTTCCCCAAGATACGGCGTATCTGTTTTTAATAAGAAAATTTTTCTAAGCGATAAAGTAATACGACGCATCTGCTTTAGCAGATACGGCGTATCTGTTTTCGAAAAAAAAAAAAAAAATTTCTAAACGTTAACGCCATACGACGCATCTGCTTTAGCAGATACGGCGTATCTATTATTTTAATTAAAAACAGTTTGCGAATTATTAAACAGATACGGCGTATCGATCTCTATCGATACGGCGCATCTTTCTGAATCAAAAATCGATATTTATTTTTAAACGTAACGAAAATACGGCGCATTAACTTTCGTTAATACGACGTATTTAATTTTAATTAGATAAGCTGATTTTTGATTAATTAATTCGATACGGCGCATTCTTAAATTCTAAGCGGCGTATCTATTTTCTGAATAAAGTCTGATTAAATTTTAACGATTATAAGATACGGCGTATCCAACTTTTCGGATACGGCGCATCGTATGCAGATATCAGCTATTTTTATTCTTATATCCGTTTCTATATTCATTAATTTCTCTTCTAGCGAACAAATCCTACTGATGATTTTACCTTGGATGACAGGTTTTGCTATGGAAGACATGTCAGTTAACGGATATCTTGCTAAGGAAAGCTTGTTTTCAGATTCATTCAATGTACTCATGATCGATGCAGATTTATTCTCTTGGGAGACTCCTCTTGAAGCTGCTTTTAAGGAATTCATGCGTTTATGCAACATTAACAAAGAGGTATTCTCTTATGATGTATTTGTGAGGTATACTGGAGAAGAATTGTCGCTCTTATGGCCTATCATTGAAGCCGAAGGATTAAACTGGACTACTATCGAAGAAGATGATGGGAAATTCTATCTTGCATACATGGACTCAAGCAACAACAGCTGTGGTGGAGGCAATGCCCAAATCTCTTACATGCCTTATTCCGAACAGTACTGGGGATTGAATGAGAACTATCAGGATAATGACATGAATTATGCTTTGGCGGAGTTACTATTTCATGGGAAATTGGTAAGATTGATAGACCTCTCCCTCAATGATTGGCTAGAACTCAAATATGGTAGTCCGGAATTTGCCCCTGCAAATGAAGTCAAGGAGATTATGACTTCATGGTTGACTCGGAGTTTTAAGAAGCAATTTAACGAGTTCATGGAGATAAAAAAGAATATGATTGGAAAGGTTTGCTTTGACGTTAACCACGATCCTCACGATGTTGATTTTTCAGAATGGTTGGCTAGTAAGTTTAATAACCATAAGTGCATGGATCGTGCTACTAAGGATGCATTATGGGTATATTGGATGAGAGGAGAAGATGAAGAAGTAGAAAGCGATTATGGGTCGTCACTTCATGATTCAACAATCAATGAAGGCATTGAAGAGTTATTCAGAATAGACATTGATGTGTTCGATTATGAGACACCCTTGTGCAAGCAGTTCAAGGAATTTAACTACCTTCTTCAAGTCGACGATGATGTGCTTACTGGAGAACTACCAGGATTTAAGACTTATGACGATTTCAAAAACACCTGGTACTATGAATGGAATGATCAAGTACCATGGGTTTGGGATAAACCATGGGAATTTGCGCACATTAATCACACCTGTACACCCTTCGTTTTCAAGGACGGGAGTAGTGTTTGGCCGACCTGTGATTATAAAAGGGACGGAACCTGTAATGGGGGAAGTATAATTGGGATGAGACGGGTTGGAAACGATGTAACCTTTGAAGATTATGAGTGGTACGATAATGTTGAAGACTGCCCACAAAAGGCGGAGGCTTTACAAGAAAAGGGCAGAATTGAACGCTTGAAAGGACTTAAGGGAACATCGGATACTACTTTCTGGGAATGGGTGCATAAACAGTTTGATGATTTTACAAAGCTTAGTCGACGGTTACAATATGATTTGGAAAGAGAATGGGAGGCGATTCAAGATGATAATAATAATGAGTCGTTGATTGAAGAACTAGATGATTATTTGACTAAGGATCCCTATTTTAAGTTTGTTGATAAAAACGAGGAAGAGTTCACCAAAAGAAAGTGTCAACTACTTGGGATTCCTTACAATGAGCCGCCCATGATTCTTTCTGAAAAATTTAAAATCATCAAATACTCTTTGGGTCCTGATGAAGAATATACTGCGGTGAAGACAAAGAGTTATACTAGATTAAGTCGAACGGAAGAAAACGTCGCAGAGATATACGGAAAAATCTTTCGGATGAAGGACGAAGGATGGACCGTGACAAGGACTTATTGCTGAGCTGAACGTGAGTCTAACTTGAAGACTCTGGAATAAAGACAAGTGCTTACCGGGAGACAACCCGGAGAATTATCTTTTATTCTGTTTTCTGTGTCGAGTCAGTCCAGGCCGCATGAGGATACGGCGCATCTCAATTCTGAGATGCGACGCATCTCCTGCAATGGTCATACCTTATTTTATTTTTCTGCATTTTTATTTTCGACTTTAAAACTATTTATCAGTTTATTTTTAATGCGGCGCATCCCTGGTTAAGGATGCGGCGCATCTTTATTCTGATCCGTATTAATTCCAGGCTCGATACGGCGTATCTTCTTCAATAAGATACGGCGCATCGACTGACCTGATGATTTTCAGTTTTAATTTTTAAGTTTTATTTTTCCTAACTACTAATGTATTATGCAAAGCTTGAACCTTTCTTATCTTAGGTGTGTTTTAAAGTATTGGTGGTATTATAGTTTCCTGGATTTCCTGTGGATACATCAAGTATGAAGCTTTAAACGTTCTAATCCACAAGAAGTTGATTTTTGCTCATATACTAATGGAGGATCATACCGAGCAAATCTCAGGGGAGTTTTTCTGTTCTAATTCTTTTATTTTCCAGTTTTTAACCTTTTATACAAACAACGAGGACGTTGTTTAACTTAAGTGGGGGGATTGGAGAATTAGAACACTTAACAATTACTTGTCCTAAACTTTTTCAAAAATTATGCTTAAAATGTGCTTAATATATCAAACTTAAAAATTTTTCAGCATGTTTTTGTTTAAGATCTAAGTTGCATAACTGCACACATGACGTTATTTTCAAAAATTGTGATTTTTCAAAATTCACAAATCTATGAGTGTGCCGGTGACTTGTAAACTTTAGAACTTGGCTTGTATACTATTCGAGACCACCATAATGAGTATTATTTATATAATTGGAGTGACTTGTCTAACTTGGTAAATTTCTAGGATTACACCCAAATAGCCTATTATTTGTTATGTGTTATTAACTAACTACACTGGTTAGTTAACCCCCGTATAAACCTTTTGTTACTCTCATTTTTAGAGTAAGATACCCCTAGAAAAACCCTCAGAGCCATTCCTTTCGTTTCTTACACCTATGTTTAAAATGTTTCGTTACACCCTTACACCTTAGCCTACCCTGTAGATTAGAATCCGTGGTTGGTTGATTGCTATAGGCAGAGTGTGTTTCCTTACATTACCTGTGTTCGCGTGCGTAATTCATTATCTATGGTTAGGTCGGGAAATTGCACAATGCAATTGGAGTGAAAGTAAATATTGTATATTTTGGAGTTTATTTTTCGTGTGTTTACTACTTTCACTATTACCATTATTTCTGAAGTCGTGAAAAGTATGGAAAAATTATCCGGAAAGAAAGTTGTAGTGATTTGGTGAAATTTTACACATCTATGTTTATGTTTAATAATAATAAAAAAAAAAAAAAAAAAAAAAATCGAAAAAATGAGAAAAGAAAAAGAAAGAAAGAAAAGTTGGAAGTTAGTTTTAACCAACTTATGTAAAGTTATGTAAGTGGTCGATATCACCACTATTTGTTGTACTATATATATGGATTGAATGGGAATTGGCAGTTATGGGAACGCCAATTAAGGTTTATTCTTTGATTAAGATCTTGTTGAGTATAATTCGTGTCTACCTAAAGCGTGTGTTTCAAGTGTTAAAGCGTGAGTTATTCGATGATATGAGTCTTATTCATGGGATGGTTGGGATAGTGATTAACCACACTTAGGATTTTGATTTATTTGTTCTGTTTATTTTTCATTTTACACCAATTTATATCCCAAATGTTATCCATACCCTTTATTATTCTTTATCCAACCGAACCTTTGATTTATTGAGATTAGGGATTTGAGCAATCTTAAGTATCGTAGTCGTGGATTCGGCTATGTATTTATGATTTTGTCGCCCTTTTTGATATATTATTATTGGTGAAGTTTGGACCTATCTTTAGCCTATTCGAGTTAAGGATTTGAGCAATTGCAAGTATCGTGTTAGTGGATTCGATCATGTATTTGTGATTTTGTCGCCTTTTCTGGAATTTGAGATCGATAGTGAAAGAGAATAATTAACCCTTAAGCCTAAAAACCCTTTTTAACCGCTTTAGACTTGTTACTCCTTAGCTTTAGTGGTGGAGATGTGTATACTTGCCAAGCTTATGATAGAATATTCGTCGCGACTGGACAGTTAAACGATTAGATTTGCTTTTATCGACTTATTTTATTTTACTTCTGAATCGTTAAGTGTTTAGTTGTGTGATTATGAAATGAACGAATACATGCTTAAATATAAAAATAAATCCTAACATCTTTTAGGATACATTTTCATAAAAGAAATTCTAAGGTTTACTTGGGGACAAGTAAAGTTCAAGTGGGGGGATATTTGATGAACTCAAATAAGTACATTTTATTACTATCATTTATCCTATTAATTTGACTTGTTTTACTATATTATGTATGAGGATTGATACTTAATCGTTTACTTTTGTAATTCTCAGGTAAAAACAAGCATTTGGTGAAACTTAGCGATTTTGGACTAATTATGGAGCAAAACGTGCATAAAGTGAAAGTCTACTGACATGGACAAGATCAAGTCAATTCTGCTCCAGATGCGCCGCATCTCACTCATGACATGCGCCGCATCTCTATCAAGATATCACCAGATACGATCCAAGATACAAGAGGACATGCGCCGCATCTAATCATGGAGTTACGCCGCATCTTCTGACGGTGTACGAATATTCCTGAATATTATAATCTTGGACCCCACGCGAAGTTAAGTACATGCGCCGCATCTACTTAGTAGATGCGCCGCATCTTCCCTCAGACAGAAACTATAAATACCCCGTAGACCAGACGAATTACAAGTTCCGGAAAACCTAAAACCGAAGTCCGAACAGGAGGAACAAAGGACGAATTCAGTCAAGGAGGCAGCACAAGACACACCCAAATCAAAGATACAAGAGCTGTAAGAAGGTGCTGCATGTGTTTAATTCATTAAGTAGTTTTGTTTTATTGTGTTAGCAACTTTAATTCATCAGGATTGGTGGCTTGTGTAATGTGACAACGAAAGATTGCACTCCCTTTAATACTTGCTTTCCCATCAATTAAAGTTTATATGATGATGTCTTTGGTTACTACTTATTAGTGCATTGATAACCTCTGTGTTTATTAGTGGCTTGCGGGCATTTGACTGCGGGACATAATGTGGCTCCCACGGTTATTACTAAATTGATCACTTAGGAATAACTTTTAGACATAAGTAATCATTAAGGGTTTACTCGCCGATAAGATTAGGACCAACGAGAAAGGGTTAACTACATACACTTCATATAAAGCTATCAATAAAACAAGTGACAATCTACTTAATCATAAGGACAGCCCTTTTATTGTCTCGAGTATTTATCTGTGTACGTGTGTGCTACTTGCTGATTCGTGCCTATTGGTTTATTTTATTATTTAATTGCAAACAAACCGTGCCAGTCTCTCAGGCTGAAACCCCCCTTGCGTTAGGATATTAAAATACTGATTAGAATAACGAGATAATACGTTCCACTCTTAGTGATCGACACTCTACTTACCATTATCTTCATACTGACCGGGTACACTGCTCGTTAAGTGTGTGTGTTATTGATAAGTCGGCTAAATATAAATTTAAAACTTGAGTAGGCATTAAAACTGCTAAACCGCAACGACACATCACGCGCATCACTTGGTCAAATAAGCAGTTCAGGAAGATAAGCTGTTCAGAGGAGCTTATTTGGGTATTGTTAAGCTTATTGAATAAGCTTGGGGTATGATTTTGTGGTTGGATTAGTCCTGTTCACTCATAAGCCCACTTGTAAGCTTTTTCATTTAATTTAATTTCATTATTTAGCTTAACTGAGTTCTGCTTATTTAGAGCTTAAGTAAGGTTTAGTATTTGCTTTTTAGTGGATAAGTAACACAAATAATCTTAGCACAATCAGTAGCATAGGTTTAATTGGAAGTATCTAGTCTAAATTTGCAATAGCAGTTTGATCAGGGGTGTTTGGATCAGTATGCATTTCTGTGTTTCAGTTTGTGTAGAGTAGTGTTTACAGTTTGGTTAACTCATATTAGGCTAACTTGGTATAGCTGCATCATAAAATCCATAGGTTATAAGTTAAAAAGTCAAAATCAGCTTCAATTCATATTTTTCTGCACAAGAGCTAGTTTAACAGTTAGTTTAATCCCACATATAGTTGCAATAGTTGTTAATCTAGCTTAATCTCATCATATAATAGCTTATTTCATCAATATCAGTTAACTAGGATCAATCTAATTTGGATTTGGTCAAAATAGTTGAAACAGAAAAAAAGTCCAAATCACTACATTCTGCACTATCAGTTGCTTTTCTCAGCTTTTTCTTTTGATTTTATCTGCTTATTCAGATGGTAATTTTGCATGATTTTTGTTTTTATCATTAGCTTGCTAGTTAGTCTTTATCTGTTTTTGTTTTATTCTGAATATGTAGCTTATTTACCAGCTTATTTCCTGTCTGCAAGTATGCCCTTAATTCTGATCTCAAACCTGCTCAGTTTTCATGTTTTTATCCCATCTGATCTAGCCTCCAATTAGGGTAGCAATTGATTTCAACTTTTGGGCATTTTCAGTTTGTGGGTAGCTTATTGATCAGCCTGAAGTAGGCTGATAAGCCCTTTCATTTCTGTCCAATTTGTGAACCTGTTCAGCAGTTTATTTGCTTATTCCTTCTACATATTTGTAATTTTTCAGTTGTTTTAAGTTTAATATAGTATGTTAATCAGTTCCTAAGCTTTTTGTAATTTTTAGTTAAGTTTTGCTTACTTTTAGCTTATTAGCAAACTGCTTATTTGCCCAAAATAGCTTTTTAGGGTTAGATAAGCTCTTATTTTATTTTTCCTAGCTTTTTAATAATATTTTAGATTTAGCTTAAATTTTTCAGATTTTTCTTAACAGTTTTAGTATTTTTAATCCTTTTAATTAGTTTTTAATAGTTTTTAATTCATAATAAATAATATAAAAATCAGAAAAATATAATTTTAATTTCTAAAATTTTCTTTTAATATTTAGGATTTAAGAAAAATAAATTTACACTTTTAAGATTAGAAAAATCAAATATAAAAAAAGTGATAGCTTCTATTTAAGCCATTTGGCTTATTTTTTCTGCTTTTTCATTAAGTACTTTTCATTTTTATATTTTTCCTAGCTTCCTGTACTTAAATAATATTTATAGAAAAAGTTTCATATTTATTAGAGTTCATTTAGTATTTATTATAATTTAAACTAGTTTTAAATAATTATTAAATAGTAATTAATTAATAATAATTAAATAAATAGTCAAATAAATAATTTTATTTTTCCAATAATTTTATTTTATCATTTGGATTCTAAAAATATAATTTTCACATCCGTGAGATTTATATTGGTCAGAATTCATGTTTTATTTTGTACGTTTACGTAATTTTTATTTTAAACATACGTTTTTAAGTTTTAAACGTTTCTAAGTATTTTTCTTTCACGTACTTGTTCTTATAGCTTGTTTAAGCTATTTTCTTTTATTCCTTAGTGTAAATCCCTCAAAACCCTTTTCTGTTCAATTTCACCAGATCACAGATTCGTTTTATTTCAGTTTACACCTCGTTGGGACTTAACGACCCGGGGATACACTAACTCCTTGGATAATTGCATTGTGCCCTAGATTGTTTGACTCTTGTTGACCAACATCCTTGTTCGATATAAGTTGACCGTTTGGGAGCGATCAAATTTTGGCGCCGCTGCCGGGGAGGTGTGCTGCGTAGATCGAATTTGAAGTATCAGTGATTGTTGAATATACACCCATTGTATATTTACCATCTTTGTTCATATTTCCTTATTTTCTTATAAAACCAAAATAATCGTGAAGTTAATTCGTTTGACTAAACGATTACCAAAAACATTTTTATTCATGTTTTCAACGAACACAAAAAACCCAAAAATATTCATCTTTACCCTCTTACCCTTTTTTTGATTCTTTATCCCTTTACCCTCTATCCGTTTAATTCTTTTTCTTTATGTCTTCATCTTACCACTGTGGTTGTGAATGGTGTGGAGGTCCTCATAATGGTGGGAATTGTCCCGGTTGTAGCATGGTGAAATCAGGAAACGGGTTTGTTTATGACCAAAATCCTTATTCTTATCATGAAACACCCGACTTTTTCAACCAGCCCCTAAACCATGAGATGGAAACATATTCTTGTGAACATTGTGGAGGTCCACACCCAAGTTTTGATTGTCAAGCAGGAAATACGTCTGTCTATGAACAAGATCCATGTAATCAAAACTTCGGGTATGACCAATATCCATATGATTCACCGAATCAGTCACAGCAAATGTATTGTTGTGAGTACTGTGGTGGTCCACATTATGAATCCGATTGTCAAACGAGGACCCCGCTTGTCTATGAGCATGTCCCTTGTAACAATCACGACTATTCTTGTCATGACCAACCTCCACAGTATCAAATGATTCAACCTCAGCCATATCCTCTTCAAGAATCTGTTAAAAATGTATTCCAAAAACTTCAAAATGTGATGGATACACTTAATGATTTGGCTATTAAAAATGCCCAAGAAAATCCTCATGAGAAATCCATGGAAGAATTGTTAGCTAAAGAGCAGGCTGCTAAAATAAATTCCCAAGATGCCTTTGAAAAATCTGTTAGGGAAACAATTGCAAAAGAAAAAGCAGCCAAATCTAGCTCTCGATTCTGTTTCATTCCTGATGACAGTGATGATGAAGATATCTTTGATGATGATTCATCAAGTTCATCAGTTGAGACTCCTTCCATGAATTTTCAGGGAGAAAAGAGCATGATGGAATTACTAGCAAAAGAACAAATGGAATTTGTAAAATCCATGTATGCTAGTCCTTCTCAACCCCCTCAGTCAGCTGTTATCACACCCAAGGTTCACACTAATTCTCTTATTATGGGGGACGAGCATCTTAGCACTGTTCCTGAAAAGGAATCGGACGAATTCATAAAGTCTAGTGCTGAGAACCTTGTCCCAATCCCAAGTGATTCTCAGGGAATTCTTGATCATGTGTGTGATATCCCTTCCCCTCTTGAGTGTTCAAAAGATCATTTTGAGACTTTCTCCGATTCTAACGATGAATATACATCTTATGGAGAAGTTGAGTATGTTGAGGCATCACTGCCCCATTCTGATGTTGACCCTCTTCTTGAGGAGTTTACTGATGAACTTACTCACATTAATCCACTTCCATCAGGAAGTGACGATGATCTCTTTGATTTCGAAGCCGATCTGGAAGAAATCGAAAGTCTCTTAAATAATAATCCATCACTCAATTCTTATCCCAACCCCGAGCTTAGTGATTCACATACTGATGAAAATTCTTTATCTTGTGGAGACATCAGTCATGTGGAGGAACTACCTTCTGAGCTCGTCAGTCCAAAAGAGAATATTGATCATCTTGTTCCCAAAGCATCAAAATGTCTTTCACCAATCCTCTGTTTAAATTCGAATCTGAATTCACTTTAATTTCTGAAAATCCACTCTTTGATATTCAGAACGAGGACAATGATGAGTCTGTAACCGAACAAGGGTTCACAAATTTACATCATGTGAATAATTCTCTTTACGAGGAGTTCTCCTTTGAACTCACTCATATCATATCTCCACCGAAGTATGATAACTTCCACTTTGATCTTGACAAGGATGTTTTGTGTGCCCCAGAGGGAAATGTTCTCAACCATGAGAACTTGCTTGATATCAAAATCCCATCCCTCCCACCCAGAATATGTCTTGATCAAATGAGCTTAAATGATGAGATTCATGATCCAGAAATCATGAATTCTCCTTCTAATGATGATGAGTTAGTCATGATTTTTATCATGACTTTCTTTCTTTTCTTCACCTACACGGTGACTTCTCCTGTTCTTCACTCCTTCGGGAATGAAAAAACTATCTTTGACCCCGGCATTTTCATTTATCATTTGTGAGCCGGATCTATGTATATCTCATCGGTGTGGAACTTTCATGTACTTCAATGGTTATCCAATCATCTTGAATGAAAGTCCGATGGAGATGGTGTAACACCCCAACCCGACAAGGGTAAAGATATCACAACAATGGTGGCATATCAGAAGTCACAAACATTCAATAAATAAAACATCATAAGTCTTAACATTAAATCCAAAATAAGTCAACATGACTTAAATCAAAATGCAAGACAAAATGACTTAAGTACAAATTCCAATATTCAAATGCCTAAACAATGGCATAATAAAATAAATAGAAGTTCAAATGGTAAAGCTAAATAACTAAGGTCAACTCCGAAATAGATCGCTCTCATCCCAAAGCTAAACCCAGCTCCTAGCTTAAGTACCTGCCGCAGGAAAAGAAATGCGGCTGAGCTTCAAAAGCCCAGTGAACAGATATATAGATAACGGGAACAAATAGCAGGTAGCAAATACAAAAGCAAATCAGGAATACGAAGTCATACCAATACGAAGTCAAATGAAAGGAATGAGAAATGAATCATGAATGAAAGAAAAGAACAAAGTGAAATAAGATTTAAGAAAACAAGACACAGCAATTCATCACGAGCCCAGACGACTTACGATACCATAGCATACTAATATAATAAAACATACCTGTGTAGAGTGATCAGCTCTCAGACAAAGTGAAAGACGTGAATCGCACACACAATCAGTCACCAGATATAATAACTATAACATATAACATATTCAGATAACATGTCAAATCTAGAGTGCACCCATACGCCCCACAGACAAATCAATAATCATAATTATAATGGCCATAGCAAATAATAAATAAGGGACGGAACAGGTCATCACTCTCCCGCCCTAGAGTCATGTCAGAGGTGCGTCAATGACATGGACATGAAACCCTCATGTCTAGTGATTGGCTCGTAATATCAAACTGTAGATCAAAGGTCGGGCGTACTATCAAATAATCAAAATCATATCTTAAGGGTACATGGCAAAAGATTCAAATCAAAGATCACATCGAAAGTTCATAAACAAAAAGGAACATAGCAATGGTATAGGGAATCCTAATAAGGAAATGAATTCTGAAGAAAAAGAACTGAAAAGCCCTTATTGAAAGGACGGAATATCTGTACCTTATTAGCAAAGCAAAAGACAAGAAAGCAAATGCGAAGCAGAAATCAAGGCTTCTCCTTCTTCACACCTAAAGAAGTAGAAGACGGAATTATGAATTATTCAAACTCAGATTATTACTTTTAGTTTACTTTCCATTTTGTAACTTCCCAGTTTTAGTAAGATGTTAATATTCCAGATTAGGTTAAGTCCTTATTTCAAGATCATTATGGGATTAAGGTACCTTTTATCAAGTTACAAAAGTTTAGGGTTTTAATTGTAATTTCATTAGATTCAAAGGTTTAAAATGAAAATACTATAAATTACTGATTTAATCCCTATGATACATATATTTACCAAACAAGTACTTTATTTTACAAAGTTACAGAACTTCACCTCAGAATTATATGAAGTACGAATTTGACCCTCAAAATTTAGTAATTACACAATTGGTCCTTTACCTTTACAAAACTTACAATTTAAATTATAATTACATATCAATCCCATAAATCCTCAAATTTACTCATTACACCCTCAATGACCTTATTTACTCAGAAAAACTTCAAGTTTCCGAAATTTACACTTTTAGTCCTTCTATTTTAATTATTTACAAATCGACCCTTATAAATATAGTTAATTCATTTTCTTGCACATTTACACTTAAGACCCTCAAGTTATATTTTTCTCACATTCCTACTGACTTATATGACATTAAAAAAATATCCCAGAAGTTTCAAAGTTGACAAAACAAGCCCTTATACATTTATTTATAAATCGTATAGCCTTTTATTGTACCAAAACAAGCCCTAGTTTTATCCAATCATTAAACCATCATGACATCATCATTAAAACATTAATTACATCAGATATATACACATGAACCCTAACCCTAATCCATTCTAGGGTTTATTCTTATTTTTCTTTCTTTTTCGTATAAACCGATTATAAACAATAATTCGTATCAATTATTTTGAGCTTCTATAATTCATGTGGTTATTTTTCTAGGCTTATATTATCAGTATAGGATATGTAAAAATTATAGTTACACCTCAGAAAAATCGAATGACATTATTTGGAAATTATGTGTGTTTTAACTCTTATAAATTCGTACGCCTTGTTTAGCTTGCATGATCCATGTTCGACATTTTTACTGAGTTATATACAACATATAGATCATTAGAAAATGCTAGATCAATTATAGAACGTAAGGATTAAGCGTAGGATTTTATACCTATCGAGCGAAGTAAACCGAACAAAACAAAATACCACGATCGAACAAAGGCTTCCACAACTCGACTCCTATTTTTCTTGGCTTCCTTACACCTCAGTGGACTCCAGAAAATTGCTTGCTCAGTTCCAAAAAGTCGAATGGAGGCTTGGTCGAATTATGAGTGTCGATCTAGGGTTTTCGGATTTAGGGTTTGTGAAAATAAAATGGTTTTGTGTTTTGTGCTTTATGAAGCCGACTAGGAGGGGGGATATACTCAGAATTTTCGGCCCAAATAGTTTGCTTAAAATCACACTTTGATTTGGTGTACAATTCCCATATTTATTTTGTAATTATCTTAAACAAAATGATTTTATAAAATATATATTAAGTTCATTTAATTAATTTTCGGATCATATATAAATGTATATGTGATTTTGTAATTTTTGTATATTCAAAGTAATGTAATGTTGTCCCAGAAATTGAATTACTTGATATGTAGTTCGTTTTCAGAAGTTTGGAATTGTTTCAGAATTTTATAAGTTATTTATTTAGGTTTTATAGTTTCAGGGGTAATTTGGTCTTTTTACAGGTTATCTGAATTTTAGGTATTACAACTTCTTCCCCACTAACAAAAAAAAATTTCGTCCTCGAAATTTGCAGGAAGTAGAAAGAAAAGAAAAGAAAAGAAAGCGGAAAACAAACGAAAGAGAGCGGAAAACAAACGAAAGAGAATGGAAAACAAAACAAGGACATACCGGATTAAAAACGAGAACTGCGGATAACTAGCTCGTATTGACTCTTCAGTTTCCCAGGTAGCTTCACGCTCCGGGTGATTCCTCCAAAGAATCTTTACGAACGGGATAACTTTGTTTCTCATGACTCGTTCCTGACGGTCCAGAACCGCTTCCGGTTCTTCAGACAAAGACATATCAGGCCGGATCTGATCAAGTGGATAAGATACAACATGCAGTGGGTGATAATTGTATCCTCTCAGGAGAGATACATGGAATACAATATGCACATGAGATAGCTAAGGAGGTAAGGCCAAACGATAAGAGACCTCCCCAATACGCTCCAGGATTTCGAACGGTCCAATAAATCGAGGACTCAACTTGCCCTTGATTCCAAAACGCCTGACACCACGGAAAGGAGATACTTTCAGGAATACCCGATCACCTACATTAAATTCTAGATCCCGACGGTGCTTATCAGCATAGCTTTTCTGGCGAGCACGCGACTCTTTCAGTTTCTCTCTAGCAATAGCTACCTTTTCATTTGTGATCTCAATCATCTCAGGTCCTTCAATCAGACGTTCACCTACTTCATTCCAACAAACAGGAGCCCTACATTTCCTACCATACAACATCTCGAAGGGAGCCATTCGAATACTCGCATGCCAACTGTTATTATACGCAAACTCTACCAAACACAAGTACTCATCCCAACTACCTGTCCATTCCAACGCACAAGCTCTTAACATGTCTTCCAAAGTCTGAATGGTCCTCTCAGACTGACCATCAGTTTGGGATGAAATGCAGTACTAAACTTAAGGCGAGCGCCCCAAGCCTTATGAAGTCCCTTCCAAAAACGCGAAGTGAAACGAGGATCACGATCTGAAACAATAGACGAAGGCATACCGTGCAATCGAACAATCTCTTGCTGAAAAACTTCCGCCAACTTACTGACACTATATGTCATACGGATAGGTAAGAAATGAGCGGATTTAGTTAGCCGATCAACGACCACCCAAATCGCATCATGTCTTTTACGAGTAACAGGCAGACCACAAATGAAGTCCATGGAAATCTTATCCCGTTTCCATGTAGGAATCTCCAAAGGTTGCAATAGACCACTAGCTCGCTGACGCTCAATCTTAACTTGCTGGCAGGTCATGCATCTAGCTACAAATAAAGCCACATCTTGCTTCATACCATTCCACCATAAATGTTGCTTAAGATCCCGATACATCTTGGTAGAATGATGAGTGTGTAAATACTCATCATTTTATACCCATAAAAGACAAAAAAATGACCAAAAACACCCAAATAGACCAAATATTGTTGCAAATATTCGTGGTTTGTGTTTTTATGTGTTTCAGGTACAAAAAGATTGAAAACAGGGCAAAAGTGAACAAAACCGAGTTTGGATGGGAAAAAGGAGCAAAAACGGGCATTGCCGGATCGACTCGACACCATTTGAGCATTTAATGAAGAAAATAAAAGTCAAAGTCAAACCCGGGATGAGGCATTTGGATGAGCATGGAAAAGCGAACCCGACACCAAAAATCCCATTTTTTACAAATTACCCTCACCTAATTCTAAACCATTGTCCCATTTAACCCATTAATTAATTAAACCTAATCCTAACCTAAACCAACTAAACCCTTTACCCCTAAACTAACCCAACCCAAAATCCTTTTATCCTAGGCCCAGCCCATCTACGGAAAAGAAATAAATAGGTAGAAAGCAACAAAAGAAAAAAAAGAGAAGACACAGCAGATATCATTTTTTTCTACTTTTTCTGCATTTCTTCTTTCATTTTTTTTCTTTGTTAAGTTTTTTAGTTTAGTTTTAATTTCAATTAAAATAGTTAGAGCTTGTATTAAATCTTGACAATTTAAGGTATTAATCTTTGTCTAGTTTCTTTCATATCTTACTAATTTGAAGCATTTATTTTTATGTTTTAGTTAATTACTTTTTATTCCTTTAATCTTTAATCTTTACATTTTTTTTTTATTAAAAGTTCTTGCATTTTTTTTTATAAAATTCGGTTTTTATATTAAAAAAAAAAAAAAAAAAAAAAAAAAAAAAAAAAAAACAGCAGCAGCTAACAAAAGAAGAAGTTGCCACATCTCATTTTTGGTGGTTTTTCTTGTTCCTTGTTTTTTCTTTTCTTTATGAGATTAAAAAAAGTAGTAATAGAGAGGTAGCAAAGAAGTAGGTAGCAAATAAGAAAAGAAGGAAAGTAGCAGCAGACGTGGGAGAGAGTCAAAACAAACTTTAATTTACCTAAAATATCGTTAGCATAATTTTTCACTTTTGAAAGAATCAAACTAATATCCATTAATAAGAGTTACAGTGGTTACTTTATTATTTTAAAGCTTTTTAGTATAAAAATTAGTTTAACTTTTATAAAAATTAGTCGTGTTGGAATATTACATGGTGATTGAGAGGGTTATTATGGAGCAATTAAGAGGAGATTATGGGTATTGAGCTTGTAGATCGGGTATTATCGGTTTATCTAGAGTTCATATTGTCCGCATTCTTGATCTTGGTGACTGCTAATCCTTTTTCATTTATCTCTTTTATTATTTTGCATGATTAGTTTTATTATTAGTTTCATCATTATGTTTGTTTTAATGCGTAATTTAGAGTAGTTTTATTGATGATTGTTTAGATGGTTTAGTTTAGATAATAATGTTGATGTTTATTGTTATTGTTATTGTTGGTTTAGTAGTTATGATTAGTGAGTAGCTTTTAGGTTCGGGATTAGCCTGGGTTTTGCGCGTTTTTAGGTTTAAATTTGATTTTGCTTATTTAAGCTTTAGATTATAATTTTTCCTACGTTTTAAGTCGTTTTTAGTTAATGTTCACTTATCTTAGCGTAAAAAACCAAAATCTCTTTGTTTTCACCATTCAAACACGTTTCACGATTCGAGAACACGAAATTCCATTCACGCCTTCGTTGGGAAAACGACCCGGGATTACAACTTCCACTGTATTCCTTGGAAATAAATATGTGTTGATCCAAGCCGATCATAGAACTAGGATGGATAGCGAAAGGAGAACTGTGAGCCTCAGTCAACACAGCCTCACGCAAGTCGGAATCATTAGGCACGCATAAACGATCCTCATACTAGACAACTCCATCGTCATCAACTCTAAACTCAGTTTGCTTACCCTCTTCAATATTCTGAACTATAGCCCAGAGCTCACCATCATCTTTCTGAGCCTCTTTAATACGCAACATCAGATTTGACTCAATCTTTAAACTAGCCCAGTAACCAACATCATGCCGAAAACACAACTCAACATCCAAACGCTCCAAATCCTTGAGGACATGCGGATCAATCTCCAAACTAGCAATCACTCCAGATTTCCGACTAAGTGCATCTGCAACCACATTAGCCTTACCTGGATGATACTGGATGTTCGTGTCATAATCTTTCAGAAGCTCCAGCCATCGCCTCTGCCTCATACTAAGTTCCTTCTGAGTAAAAATGTATTTGAGGCTCTTGTGATCAGTGAAGATATCACATGATTCACCATACAAGTAATGCCTCCAGATCTTCAATGCAAAAACTACAGCTGCCAATTCTAGATCATGAGTTGGATAATTTTCCTCATAGGGTTTCAGTTGCCTTGAAGCATAGGCAATCACCTTGCCGTTTTGCATAAGCACACAACCCAAACCCTTCTTAGAAGCATCACTATAGATTTGGAAACCTCCAGAACCTGATGGTAAAGTTAGAATAGGTGCAGACACCAAACGCCGTTTCAACTCTTCAAAACTCTGCTCACGCTCATCAGTCCATACGAACTTTTCACCCTTCCGCATCAATTGAGTCAATGGCAAAGCCAACTTAGAAAATCCTTCCACAAAACGCCTATAGTAGCCGGCTAATCCTAGAAAACTCCTGACTTCCATCACAGTGGTAGGTCTCGGCCACTTGGTGATAGCCTCTACTTTAGATGGATCCATGGTGATACCATCTGCAGACACAATGTGACCTAGGAAAGCTACTTGGTTCAGCCAGAACTCACACTTAGAAAATTTCGCGAATAATTTCTGCTGCTTCAGGATACCATAAATTGTAACACCCCAACCCGACAAGGGTAAAGATATCACAACAATGGTGGCATATCAGAAGTCACAAACATTCAATAAATAAAACATCATAAGTCTTAACATTAAATCCAAAATAAGTCAACATGACTTAAATCAAAATGCAAGACAAAATGACTTAAGTACAAATTCCAATATTCAAATGCCTAAACAATGGCATAATAAAATAAATAGAAGTTCAAATGGTAAAGCTAAATAACTAAGGTCAACTCCGAAATAGATCGCTCTCATCCCAAAGCCAAACCCAGCTCCTAGCTTAAGTACCTGCCGCAGGAAAAGAAATGCGGCTGAGCTTCAAAAGCCCAGTGAACAGATATATAGATAACGGGAACAAATAGCAGGTAGCAAATACAAAAGCAAATCAGGAATACAAAGTCATACCAATACGAAGTCAAATGAAAGGAATGAGAAATGAATCATGAATGAAAGAAAAGAACAAAGTGAAATAAGATTTAAGAAAACAAGACACAGCAATTCATCACGAGCCCAGACAACTTACGATACCATAGCATA
Source organism: Artemisia tridentata subsp. tridentata (assembly GCA_021014915.2). Classification (NCBI taxonomy): domain Eukaryota; kingdom Viridiplantae; phylum Streptophyta; class Magnoliopsida; order Asterales; family Asteraceae; genus Artemisia; species Artemisia tridentata. The sequence goes on from CP139506.1 coordinate 393,248,439, forward strand.
CTAATATAATAAAACATACCTGTGTAGAGTGATCAGCTCTCAGACAAAGTGAAAGACGTGAATCGTACACACAATCAGTCACCAGATATAATAACTATAACATATAACATATTCAGATAACAGGTCAAATCTAGAGTGCACCCATACGCCCCACAGACAAATCAATAATCATAATTATAATGTCCATAGCAAATAATAAATAAGGGACGGAACAGGTCATCACTCTCAATGACCTTATTTACTCAGAAAAACTTCAAGTTTACCAAATTTACACTTTTAGTCCTTCTATTTTAATTATTTACAAATCGACCCTTATAAATATAGTTAATTCATTTTCTTGCACATTTACACTTAAGACCCTCAAGTTAAATTTTTCTCACATTCCTAATGACTTATATGACATTACAAAAATATCCCAGAAGTTTCAAAGTTGACAAAACAAGCCCTTATACATTTATTTATAAATCGTATAGCCTTTTATTGTACCAAAACAAGCCCTAGTTTTATCCAATCATTAAACCATCATGACATCATCATTAAAACATTAATTACATCAGATATATACACATGAACCCTAACCCTAATCCATTCTAGGGTTTATTCTTATTTTTCTTTCTTTTTCGTATAAACCGATTATAAACAATAATTCGCATCAATTATTTTGAGCTTCTATAATTCATGTGGTTATTTTTATAGGCTTATATTATCAGTATAGGACATGTAAAATTTATAGTTACACCTCAAAAAAATTGAATGACATTATTTGGAAATTATGTGTGTTTTAACACTTATAAATTCGTAAGCCTTGTTTAGCTTGCATGATCCATGTTTGACATTTTTAATGAGTTATATACAACATATAGATCATTAGAAAAATTCTAGATCAATTATAGAACGTAAGGATTAAGCGTAGGATTTTATACCTATCGAGCGAAGTAAACCGAACAAAACAAAATACCACGATCGAACAAAGGCTTCCACAACTCGAATCCTATTTTTCTTGGCTTCCTTACACCTCAGTGGACTCCAAAAAATTGCTTTCTCAGTTCCAAAAAGTCGAATGGAGGCTTGGTCGAATTATGAGTGTCGATCTAGGGTTTTCGGATTTAGGGTTTGTGAAAATAAAATGGTTTTGTGTTTTGTGCTTTATGAAGCCGACTAGGAGGGGGGATATACTCAGAATTTTCGGCCCAAATAGTTTGCTTAAAATCACACTTTGATTTGGTGTACAATTCCCATATTTATTTTGTAATTATCTTAAACAAAATGATTTTATAAAATATATATTAAGTTCATTTAATTAATTTTCCGATCATATATAAATGTATATGTGATTTTGTAATTTTTGTATATTCAAAGTAATGTAATGTTGTCCCAGAAATTGAATTACTTGATATGTAGTTCGTTTTCAGAAGTTTGGAATTGTTTCAGAATTTTATAAGTTATTTATTTAGGTTTTATAGTTTCAGGGGTAATTTGGTCTTTTTACAGGTTATCTGAATTTCAGGTATTACAGATGGTTTCTTCCACTTACTTCCTCATGAACCAATGAATGCGGGGTCGAGTCAAGCTAAGTGACTCGGAGAACAAAAACATTAGCACAACATGGGTTTTCACCCATGTCTCTGACTTCTTTCTCTTTTCTAACTCCCAAGTGTGGGGGAGATGCCCCACATGTTGTATATATGTACATTTCAAATTTCAAATTTAAAAAAAAAAAAAAAAAAAAAAAAATGTGTGTATATATAAAACAATGGCTATTAGTATTACCTTTTCACGTTCTAAGTGTTGGTTTAACAACCGGTACTTTGAATATTGAGGGCAATATTCAGTTCTAAGTGTGGGGGGGGGGGGGGGGGGGAATTCTGGCGAATTTTGTCACATTGTACCTTCTAGTGCCCTATTCCCCCATTTTGGCCAAAATTTTAAAATCATTTCTCACTTAGAACGCAATAAATGGTTATCAGTCCACCATGTCTAACCCACATAAGGATTGGCTAATCCGAGAGCAAACGGCTCTTGGTAAAGATATATCAAATCCGTTTATGGCTTACAATTTGCCAAAAATTGTATGGTATTCAACTCACCATATCTTTGATAGTGAAGAGTTGGCTAGCCCACAAGGTTATGGCTTGTGGTAAAGGCAATGGAAAACCATAATTGGTAATCAGCTCACCAAAGATAATAACTGTATTTTATCTAAGAGTTGGCTAGTCCAAAAGCAAACGGCTTTTGGTAAAGACAAATCAAATCCGTTGACAGCTGATGATTTGCTCAAAATCATTTGGTTATCATTGTACCAAAGTATCACATACTAAAACATTGGCTACTCCAGAAGTAATGGCTATCTGGTAAAGAGTAAAATCCATTAAATTTTCATAAAAGATTGCTAGGGACTAGCAATAGTTTAGTGTGGGGGATTGATGAGTGTCTAAATACTCATCATTTCTGTCACATTTAGACTACAAAAACATTTAAAAACATGCAGATATGCTTCAAAATACAGAAAATATCATTTGAATGTGTTTTTATCTGTTTCATGTGCAAAAGGATTGAAATCAGTTGAAAAACGAACAAAGTTTGCATAATTGGCAGTTTCAGTCCCTGAAGTTTCAAAAATGGCAAAACAAGTCCCCCGGTTTTCAAAAATGGAAAATTATCTTTTATGGTCCTTGTACTATTGAAACTTGTCAAGATTGGCCCTTGGAATAATCTTTGAACAAATGACAAATATGGTCCCTGAACTTTCAGAATATTACACTTATGGTCCCTAAACTTAAAACCTAATCACCTAAACTAACATTTACTCTAAACTATATAACCTGTCTAACCCTTAACCATATCCAACCCAACTCACTAATCCTAACCCAATAATCCCACAAGCCCAATAACCAAAAAGCCCAACTTCCCATCCTTACCCTACCCCGTATTTTAGTTAACCCCTCGGTCAAACCAAAGTCAAACTTGCCTTCTTCCCAATACAACCCGCCAATACCACTAACAAAACCAGAAACCACCTTCTACCTCTACCCTCAGCTGGCTACTCTACATCACACCTCACCCCATACCTTTTCCCTGATACACGCAACAACCCCCCTCCTTAGCTATCTACTCACCCCTCCCACGTGCAGAAGAAGCTAAAATACCCACTTGGTCTTTTCCCGCCAAAATGGCAGTGGACGATCCAGATTGATTTATGCTAATCCGATGGTGGAAATTAATCAGAAGAGTGAGATGAAGCATATGGAGTGCTATAAAAAAAAGAAAGAAGACCCAGAAGAAAGGTTGTCACCAGTTTTTAGACCAACTTTCGTAGTGTAAATTTTAGTTAAGATTTAATGTCATTTAAATTTCAGTTAATTGTAACTTTCAATTCAGTTTAAGTTTGATTTCAAGAATCTTATACATGCTCATGTTAGGTTGTTCATTAATTTCCTAGTGTTCAATCAGTGTTAATTTCCAAAGAGTCAAAAAGTCAACCAAAGTCAACACTTGGTCAAATAAGCAGTTCAGGAAGATAAGCTGTTCAGAGGAGCTTATTTGGGTATTGTTAAGCTTATTGAATAAGCTTGGGTATGGTTTTGTGGTTGGATCACTCCTGTGCACTCATAAGCCCACTTGTAAGCTTTTTCATTTAATTTCATTTCATTATTTAGCTTAACTGAGTTCTGCTTATTTAGAGCTTAAGTAAGGTTTAGTATTTGCTTTTTAGTGGATAAGTAACACAAATAATCTTAGCACAATCAGTAGCATAGGTTTAATTGGAAGTATCTAGTCTAAATTTGCAATAGCAGTTTGATCAGGGGTGTTTGGATCAGTATGCATTTCTGTGTTTCAGTTTGTGTAGAGTAGTGTTTACAGTTTGGTTAACTCATATTAGGCTAACTTGGTATAGCTGCATCATAAAATCCATAGGTTATAAGTTAAAAAGTCAAAATCAGCTTCAATTCATATTTTTCTGCACAAGAGCTAGTTTAACAGTTAGTTTAATCCCACATATAGTTGCAATAGTTGTTAATCTAGCTTAATCTCATCATATAATAGCTTATTTCATCAATATCAGTTAACTAGGATCAATCTAATTTGGATTTGGTCAAAATAGTTGAAACAGAAAAAAATCCAAATCACTACATTCTGCAATATCAGTTGCTTTTCTCAGCTTTTTCTTTTGATTTTATCTGCTTATTCAGATGGTAATTTTGCATGATTTTTGTTTTTATCATTAGCTTGCTAGTTAGTCTTTATCTGTTTTTGTTTTATTCTGAATATGTAGCTTATTTACCAGCTTATTTCCTGTCTGCAAGTATGCCCTTAATTCTGATCTCAAACCTGCTCAGTTTTCATGTTTTTATCCCATCTGATCTAGCCTCCAATTAGGGTAGCAATTGATTTCAAATTTTGGGCATTTTCAGTTTGTGGGTAGCTTATTGATCAGCCTGAAGTAGGCTGATAAGCCCTTTCATTTCTGTCCAATTTGTGAACCTGTTCAGCAGTTTATTTGCTTATTCCTTCTACTTATTTGTAATTTTTCAGTTGTTTTAAGTTTAATATAGTATGTTAATCAGTTCCTAAGCTTTTTGTAATTTTTAGTTAAGTTTTGCTTACTTTTAGCTTATTAGCAAACTGCTTATTTGCCCAAAATAGCTTTTTAGGGTTAGATAAGCTCTTATTTTATTTTTCCTAGCTTTTTAATAATATTTTAGATTTAGCTTAAATTTTTCAGATTTTTCTTAACAGTTTTAGTATTTTTAATCCTTTTAATTAATTTTTAATAGTTTTTAATTCATAATAAATAATATAAAAATCAGAAAAATATAATTTTAATTTCTAAAATTTTCTTTTAATATTTAGGATTTAAGAAAAATAAATTTGCACTTTTAAGATTAGAAAAATCAAATATAAAAAAAGTGATAGCTTCTATTTAAGCCATTTGGCTTATTTTTTCTGCTTTTTCATTAAGTACTTTTCATTTTTATATTTTTCCTAGCTTCCTGTACTTAAATAATATTTATAGAAAAAGTTTCATATTTATTAGAGTTCATTTAGTATTTATTATAATTTAAACTAGTTTTAAATAATTATTAAATAGTAATTAATTAATAATAATTAAATAAATAGTCAAATAAATAATTTTATTTTTCCAATAATTTTCTTTTAACATTTGGATTCTAAAAATATAATTTTCACATCCGTGAGATTTATATTGGTCAAAATTCACGTTTTATTTTGTACGTTTACGTAATTTTTATTTTAAACATACGTTTTTAAGTTTTAAACGTTTCTAAGTATTTTGCTTTCACGTACTTGTTCTTATAGCTTGTTTAAGCTATTTTCTTTTATTCCTTAGTGTAAATCACTCAAAACCCTTTTCTGTTCAATTTCACCCGATCACAAATTCGTTTTATTTCAGTTTACACACCTCGTTGGGACTTAACGACCCGGGGATACACTAACTCCTTGGATAATTGCATTGTGCCCTAGATTGTTTGACTCTTGTTGACCAACATCCTTGGTCGATATAAGTTGACCGTTTGGGAGCGATCAAGTATTAATAGAAATATGCCCCCTACAAGAAAATCAACTCCAGAACCAGTCATGTCTCAAGCTGCTATCCGAAAACTAGTTGTAGACAATGTTGCTGCAGCACTCGAAACACAGGCAGCAGCAATGGCCTGTTCTGGAAGCACTAGCAGACCTACCGGAGAAAGCGAGACAGCTACAGCTCGCAAGTGCACCTATAAGGACTTCAGGAACTGTAAACCAACCTTCTTCAAGGGAACAGAAGGAGTGACTGAGTTGGCTCGTTGGTTTGAGCGTACATAAACAATTTTCATGAGAAGTGGGTGTACCGATGAATGTAAGGTTACTTTTGCTACATGGAATCTTTTGGATGATGCCCTGTCTTGGTGGAACTCTTCTGCCCAAACTATGGGAGTTGAAGCAGCCTATCAACTCCCCTGGGTTGACTATGCTGAAAAAGTGCTGCCCCCGTACCGAGATTAAAAAGCTGGAAGATGAATTTCACCAATTGGCTATGAAAGGAACTGATCTCAAGACCTACAACAGGAGGTTTTAGGAGCTGGCTATACTCTACCCAACTGTTGTACCAGATCTTGAGAAAACATTGGAGAAGTATATCGAGGGACTGCCTCGAAGTATTGAGGGGAATGTCACCTCATCTAGACCACAAACGCTAGAAGAAGCAATCACTATTGCTCAGAGGTTAATGGACAGAGAAATCAAGCTTGGCACCACCCAAGGAAACAATGATCACAAGCGGAAGCTTGATGACAAGAGAACCACCCATTACTACAACAACCATCCCAAAAACAACAACAACAACAACAACAACAACAACAACAACAACAACAACAACAACAACAACAACAACAACAACAACAACAACAACCGCAATAACTATCACAACTATCAACAAAACCGCAACAACCGCCACCACCAACAAAATCATAGGCAGGAAACTGCCAGAGCTTATGCTGCCACACCTGCTGAAGGAAGTGGTTATATTGGAAGGAAACCGCTGTGTAACCGTTGCAAGTTGCACCACAATGGGCTTTGCACTGTTAGGTGCACAAAATGTCAAAGAATAGGACATTAGACCAAAGACTGTAGAGTCACAGGTGCAAACCTACAACCAGTAGCAATAACATGCCACGGATGTGGTGAAAAAGGGCAATCAGTGCCCAAAGCTGAATGTCAATCAGAATAACGGTGCCCGTGGAAGAGTGTATGTGCTAGGAGATGGAAACGCACAGCCAAACCCGGACGTGGTCACGGGTATGTTTCCTCTCAACCAACATCTAGCTAAAGTATTATTTGACACAGGAGCTGATAAAAGCTTTATATCTATTACTTTTACTTCATTACTTAATCTCACCCCCACTGCCTTAGACAACACATACGAAATTGAACTAGCTAACGGGAAATTAGTAGGCACTAACTCTATAATCCGAGGTTGCACCCTAACCTTACTAAACCAACCTTTTGACATTGACCTCATGCCTATCGAACTCGGAAGCTTTGATGTTATCATTGGTATGGATTGGCTGTCCAAATACCATGCAAGGATCATATGTGACGAGAAAGCGGTTCACATTCCTTTTGAAGGTGAAACTTTGATTATCCGGGGTAATCAAAGTAAGACTAGAATAAGCATTATATTTTGTCTCAAGACCATGAAGTATATCGACAGGGGATGTCACACTTTCTTAGCTCATGTGACTGAGAAAAAGAAGAATGAGAAACGATTAGAAGATGTGCCGGTAGAAAGAGATTTTCCGGAAGTTTTTCCCGAAGAATTGCCTGGACTACCACATGTTCATCAGGTAGAATTCCAGATTGACTTGGTGCCAGGAGCAGCACCAGTAGCACGAGCAACCTACCGCTTAGCTCCATCTGAGATGCAAGAACTGTCCAATCAACTGCAAGAGTTATTGGATAGAGGTTTTATTCGACCAAGCTCTTCTCCTTGGGGAGATCCTGTCCTATTCGTCAAGAAAAAGGACGGATCTTTTAGGATGTGTATTGATTACCGGGAGTTGAATAAACTTACGGTGAAGAATCGATATCCGTTGCCAAGGATCGATGATCTGTTTGATTAGCTACAAGGATCGAGTGTTTACTCGAAGATTGATTTAAGATCGGTTTATCATCAGCTGCGTGTCAGGGAAGAAGATATTCCTAAGACAGCCTTCAGAACAAGATACGGTCACTATGAATTTCAAGTGATGCAATTTGGGTTAACTAATGCACCAGTCGTGTTTATGGATCTCATGAACCGTGTGTGCAAACCCTATCTAGACAAATTCATGATTGTGTTCATTGATGATATTCTCATCTACTCTTGAAGCAAAGAGGAACATGCAGAGCATTTAAGGACTATTTTGGGATTACTCAAGAAAGAGCAACTGTATGCTAAATTTTCCATGTGTGATTTCTGGATTCACACTGTACAGTTTCTTGGACACGTGATTGATCGCCACGGCATTCACGTGGATCCTTCCAAAATAGAAGCAGTCCAAAATTGGGCGACACCTACAACACCCACTGAGGTGCGTCAGTTTTTAGGACTTGCTGGCTATTATCGGAGATTCATCGAGGGATTCTCAAAGATTGCCAAGCCATTAACGGAGTTGACTCAAAAGAACAAGAAATACGTTTGGGGAGAAGATCAAGAGAAAGCATTCTAGCTATTAAAGCAAAAGCTTTGCGAAGCTCCAATTCTAGCATTACCCGAAGGAAATGACGATTTTGCCGTTTATTGCGACGCATCACAACAAGGGCTAGGCACGGTATTAATGCAAAGGAAAAAGGTTATTGCTTATGCCTCCCGACAACTCAAGCCTCACGAAGAGAATTACACAACTCATGATCTCGAGCTAGGAGCAGTAGTGTTTGCTCTTAAGATTTGGAGACATTATCTGTACGGTACGAAATGCGTCGTGTTCACTGATCATAAGAGCCTCCAACACATTCTTGATCGGAAAGAATTGAACATGAGGCAACTCCGATGGTTAGAATTACTAAGTGACTACGATTGTAAAATTCGTTATCACCCTGGGAAAGCAAATGTTGTAGCAGATGCTTTAAGCAGGAAAGAATGGATTAAGCCTCTTCGAGTCAGAGCATCAGTCATGACCATTAACTTGGATCTTTCGTCCCAAATTCTCAATGCACAGGCTGAAGCAGTAAAAGAAGAAAACGTGCAGGCTGAGAATTTAAGGGGTATGGACAAGGCGTTTGAAATTCGTCCTAATGGAACTCGCTGCATAAAGAACAGAAGTTGGTTACCACTTTTTGGTGACTTGAGAAATGTGATTATGCATGAATCATATAAGTCAAAATATTCTATTCACCCAGGTTCTGAAAAGATGTATCAGGATTTTAAGAAGCTTTACTATAACACCCTAAATTAAATACGACTTATAAAATACGCTATAAATTAAAACTTGAGTTATATATGATGTTATGACTCGAAACCACACAATATGAACATATAACCTAAAGTAAAATACGAAATGATACGAGAACTCTATAAATAAAGTATGTCACGTCTAAGAAGTTCCCTATGGTCCGAAAATAATAAAACTTGTACACGAAATATTTATAAAAGATAAGTATGAAATTTTGGCTAAATTGGAAAGTGCTAATCACCATTTGAACACCTCCCAAATTTCGACCCACTCTTCCCGTATTTTTCTAAAACCGTGTATATGCATGCATATCTCCAAAAAAAAAAAAAAAAAAAAAAACCCTTTCCTCTACTTCATATTGTCGGCAAAAAGAAACCACCAAGAAACCCTAGAACCTTGTTCTATTCGACATCAAGAGGAGAGGAAGAGAAGACCTTGATCATTGTCATTATACAATTCGTATAGAGTTAATTACATAAATGGTCACTGTGGTTTGGCCCTTTTTTCACTTTCAGTCACTGAAATTTTTTTTACTGATTCAGTCACTGTGGTTTGCATATGGTTACATATCCAGTCCATATCCGAATGAAATGACCAAAAAGCCCTTGTCATCTTCTTTTTCAAATCTTTTAACAATTAAGTAACGGCCGTTAGTCCTTTTGACTAACGGTCGTTAGTCCTTTATATTCGTTTTCGTCCGTATTTACACATTTTCGTCCGTATTTACACGTTTTCGTCCGTATTTACACATTTCCGTCCGTATTTACACGTTTTTGTCCGTTTTTACACGTTTTTTTTCGTTTTTACACGTTTTCTTTCGTATTTGCACGTTTTCGTCCGTTTTTACACGTTTTCATTCGTTTTTACATGTTTTCCTCCGTATTTACACGTTTTCATCCGTATTTACACGTTTTCATACGTTTTTACACGTTTTCACACGTATTTACACGTTTTCATCCGCATTTACACGTTTTCATCCGTATTTACACGTTATAGTCCGTTTTTATACGTTTTCGTCCGTATTTACACGTTTTCGTCCGTTTTTACACGTTTTCATCCATATTTACACGTTTTCTACGATTTTATACGCAATATTTTTTAAAAAAGTATTTTTTTTTAGAAAAATGTTTTTTTTCGAAAAATATTTTTTTTAGAATTTTTTTTTCGAAATAATTTTTTTTGAAAAATATTTTTTTAGAAAAATAATCTTTTTAGAAAAATATTTTTTTAGTAAAATATTTTTTTAGAAAAATATTTTTTTTTAGAAAAATATTTTTTTAGAAATTTTTTTTTTCGAAATAATATTTTTAGAAAAATTATTTTTTTAGAAAAATATATTTTTTTTTCGAAATTATTTTTTTCGAAAAAATATTTTCTTTTTCGAAATAATTTTTTTAGAAAATTTATTTTTTTCGAAAACGTGTGAATACGGATGAAAACGTGTAAAAACGGATGAAAACGTGTAAATACGGACGAAAACATGTAAAAACGGACGTAAACGTGTAAATACGGACGAAAACGGGTAAATACGGACGAAAACGTGTAAATACGGACGAAAATGTATAAAAACGGACTATAACGTGTAAATACGGATGAAAACGTGTAAAAACGGACGAAAACGTGTAAATACGGACGAAAACATGTAAAAACGAACGAAAACGTGCAAAAACAGATGAAAAGGTGTAAAAACGGACGAAAACGAATATAAAGGACTAACGACCGTTAGTCAAAAGGACTAACGGCCGTTACTTAATTTTTAAAAGATTTGAAAAAGAAGATGACAAGGGCTTTTTGGTCATTTCATTCGGATATGGACTAGATCTGTAACATATACAAACCACAGTGACTGAATCAGTCAAAAAAAACTTCAGTGACTAAAAGTGAAAAAACGGCCAAACCACAGTGACCATTTATGTAATTAACTCATTCGTATACATCCATAATAAGGTAACCGAATACACATCATGTTAATCCATTCGAATTGATGAACAAAACATAACCGATCCTTGTATATATTTTCTTGCATTCGATCTTGATGAAGGAGAAGAGAAGGTGTTGGTGATTGTTCGACCTAGAAATCTTTGTGTTCTCATCCCTATTCGATCCATACAAGAGGTACTATGTAAACTTTAATCTATAACAACATTTTCGGATCAATATGTGTCAATATAATTTATTGTGTTCTTGAAATCGGACCTATATATAACAAACTAATCTCTCAGAAATATTTATGCTACCTAAACGAATTTTAAACCAATGATACAAACATGAATTTTAGTGGTTCTTTGGCCTAAAGCTGAATTCAGTGAAATAGTGATCAAATAAAATTGGTTAGATGATTTTTAGAGGTCGGGAAGGTAACCGTTTTATTTTTAGAAATTAATGTGTCAAAACTGCATTTCGGGGTATGAAAATTCAAGCGAGTTCTATGATTTTTAGTTTAAAATCTATAATGAATTAAGACCTAAGATTTTGGCAGAATGATATTTGGTATATGAGTTAAGTTGTGTAATTTTTGTGGATTTTTCTAAGATGTTTAACTGGGGTGAATAATTACATACTTTCGGGGTGTTCCAGCAGGTCCAATTCGAGGAAGTGTTGTGATTGTCGATTTTTAGTTGGTACTTTTACTACTTAATAAAATATGGAAAAATTACATAAAATACTTAAGACACATGTGCATATCTGGGTAAAAGTATAGAATTTTATAAGCACGTATAAGGCGTTTTAAAAATAGCTAAAGTCGAATCTGTTTTCAATTGTAATTCTGAATTTAAGTAGTTATTTATTTAGAACACTTATAAGCTTATTTGCTTCACCTTTAGAACCTAAATAAGTTAATTGTCATCTTAAAAGTATCTAACTTATGTTTTGATTAATTATCATATTAACCTTTAACTTTGGCATAATTGCAATAGTAACCCTAATCTTAGAATAATGATAATATGAAACCCAAATTATAGGAATTAAACCCTAAAACTGCTAATTCGGAAAATATAACTTAACTATGACCTAGCTGAATGTATGAAACCCTAATTGGAATTAGTTACTTTAAATGATCAATTAAAATGACTTTTGTAATTAGAAACCCTAATCTCACATTTACTTAATTTGGAAACCCTATTTTGACTTGTAAAACTCTAAATTGTGAAATGACATCATTTTATAATTATATTAATATATGAAACTCAATTTCGACATTAATAACTATTTAAACCTATTTACTATTTTAGAAACCCTAAATTGCTTTTAAACCTAAATATGGAAACTTACTAAATACGTAAAGTTACTATTTTTGAAAAGTTACTAATTATGGAAACCTGCTAATTATGGAAAGTTACCTAAAATGGAAAGAAAACTAAAATGAAACCTTTATGATTATGAAACTACGAAACTTATAAATAAACTTATGCTTAATGTAGATCGGGTGAAGAAGGAGTGATCATCTGCTTCCATTCATCTATTTGCTTTGATTTGTGTGCTTTGATAAGGTACAAATATTCTTTCCCTTTTCAGTAGGGATATTTCTATCGATCCTATGCCTGATATGATTCCCTTATTTGACTCATGACTTTCATTGTATGATTGTCTTTCTTATTGATTCATTCTGACATTTATTTAAATGTCTCTGCTATGTTATGCTTATGCTTTGCCATGCTTATTGAGTTGCTATCTTGTCTCTCTTGCCATGCTAGATTATTATTGTTGTATGCTATGATAGATATGTGCCTGAGCTAACCTAGTTGTGGAGGTACCATGACCATGTCTTGGATGGCACCCTAGGCATGACACTCCCGTAGAGGTGTGATAGATCTACGGCGTTCCCCCTTATGTTATGATTTATTGTGTACACTATTGGCCAACTTTATATATGTGTGACCAGTCTAGTACTGGCATCCATATTTTGTTATGAAGCGTATGGATATATCCTAGGTTTATGTATTTGTATGTTATGGTGACCAGGTGGTGTTTGCCTTACACTCCTTCTCACACTTTTATTACTTAGAGGTCTCCCCTCTTCGTATACTTGTATTGCTTTAGTATGATTTGACGGATTATGTATGTAGTTCCTATGGCACATCCTTATATTAACTTTTCCCTTATTTCTTTATTCTCTTGATTTATTTCTTATTCAGTTCTCATGCATTCTCGATTCTTAGTTCTCTTTAAAATCCGTATGTCTTTCATGATTATACTTCTCGTTTCGTATTCTTATTCCTTCGTTGCTTATGCTTATTTACCGTTATGTTATGCTATATATATATCTGTTCACTGGGCTTTTTAAGCTCAGCCGCATGTTTTCTTTTCTTATGCGGCAGGTAATAAGCGGGGCGACGGGCTTGGGAATGAGAGAGCATAGGACTTAGAGACCTATTTATTTATCATTTCGTTGTCCATTATTTCGGACTTTCATTTCTTTTAGTACTTTGAATTTTATCTGTTTACTTGGTTTTGTTTGGTTAACCCACTATGCATATGACATCTTTTGATAGTAGTCTTGATGTTCGAGTCTTGGTTATTTATTTAAAAGACTTCTTGCGTAATGTATGCTTTGTATGACACCATAATGTGATATCTTGGCCTTGTCGGGTCGGGGTGTTACAGTTATGGTATCAGAGAGCTGGGTTTGACCTGTAGAACCTTAGAAATGACCTGTAAGGATATTGGGTAGACACTAGGCTTTTCGTTTGACGCGATTTCTTTCTTCACATTTTGACCCTTATGCTTGTTTTGTCCTTTGTCTCGTTTATGACCTTTCAGATGGTGAATACTCGTTGGAATGATGGACCCTCTAGTGCTGATTATGATGCAGCAGTGCAGCGAGCTATTGATGCGTTACTTCCCGGTTTGACTGCACGCATCACGGACGAGATTAGGAGGAACACCGCTAGTGGTAGTGGTAATGGCGGTGGTGGTGGTGATGCTCCACCAGTGTCGATTCATGTGTGGTTGGAGCGTTTTGTTAAGCAGAAACCACGTTCATTCAGTGCTGCTACTTCTCCTGTGGAGGCGGAGAATTGGATATCTCACATTGAGAAGATATTCGAGGTACTTGGTTGTGACGATGGGTGTAAGTCACGTTTGGCTAGTTACAAATTTGAGGGAGATGCCCTCAGTTGGTGGAAGGTATATCGGATGGCTAAGGGAGGTGATGAGTTTGTTGCTGGGTTATCATGGGCTGTGTTTCGGGAGATATTCTTTTTTCGGTACTTCCCTAGATCAGAGAAACAGAAGTTCGAGCGTGACTATCATCATATTTTCCAGTTGGATAGGGAGTCGAGTGCGGAGTATATGAAGAGGTTTGTGAGACTTGCGGGTTTCTTGGGTACGAAGGCTGGGACTCCGGAGGAGCAGGCGATGCATTTTAAGTGGGGGTTACGTGATGAGTTGCTTGAAGGTATTCTAAATACTGATTTTACTGATGTGGCACAAGTTACCAATGTGGTCCGTAATAAGGAGTTGATGCAAGAGAGGTCTAGACGTGGAGTGAAGAGAACTCTGGAGAGTGATCATCAGCAGGTTCAGAGTAATAGTCATAGGAATGCTACTTCGAGGGGTAATGAGTTTCGGGGTAATGACAGGCGTAGTAACAACAACAGTGGGCAGAATCAGCGGTCAGGTCGTGACCAACAGTTCAGGGGTCAACAGAGTCGTGGTATTCAGCTGGGTAATCGTAGTGCTACTTCTTCAGCAGGGCAGAGGAATGTGGGGAACAACTTCCACCTCCTCCTATTTGTGTTGAGTGTGGGGAAACTCATCCTGGTCGTACTTGTTATAAGGATACTGGCGCCTGTTTTAGTTGTGGTGAACTTGGACATCGGGTTAGGGAATGTCCGAAGGCGAGTGGCACCAACCGTGGGAATGGAAATGGTGGGCAGCAGGCTTCTAAGGGTCGAGTTTTTGCACTAACCAGGGATCAGGCTGCGGGTACTTTTGGAACTGTCTCGGGTATGCTGTATTTATTTGATCGTCCAATTTTTTCTTTATTTGATACTAGTGCTACACATTCTGTGATATCTTCTACACCTACTAAACACATTAATACAACCGCAATACCATTAAACTATGCTTTATCTATCTCAACACCAATGAAAAATTCCGTGACCATTACTCATGAATACGTGAATTGTCCTCTTCATTTCGACGATAGAGTTCGCTCTGCAAATCTTCTTCCTCTAGATATGTACGACTTTGATGTGATTTTGGGTATGGATTGGTTGTCGGAGCATCGAGCTACGATTGACTGCCATACCAGGCGTGTGATTTTTGGTGATCCTTGTAATCCTGAATTTGTCTACCAAGGTTCTCGGCTTGGTAAACCTATTAAGATCATATCCGCTATGAAAGCTCGCTTTTTACTGACACATGGTTGTGAAGGTTTTCTAGCTTCGATTAAGGATTCATCTTTGGAAATTCCTAGTATGGAGAGCCTTTCGGTTGTTCGTGAATTCCCAGATGTATTTCCTGATGAACTCCCAGGCATGCCGCCTGAGCGTGAGGTTGAATTCTCGATTGATTTAATTCCGGGTGCTGAACCCATTTCTAAGGCTGCTTATCGTATGGCTCCTGTTGAATTGAAGGAATTGAAAGAGCAGTTACAGGAATTGCTTGAATCTGGTTCTATCCGTCCCAGTGTTTCTTCGTGGGGTGCTCCGGTGTTATTTGTTAAGAAGAAGGACGGTAGCATGAGATTATGTATCGACTACTGCGAACTTAACCGTATCACTATTCATAATCGTTATCCACTTCCCTGCATCGATGATTTGTTTGATCAAATTCAGGGAGCGAAATTCTTTTCTAAGATCGATTTGAGGTCTGGATATCACCAGCTACGTGTGAAGGAGCATGATGTTCCTAAGACCGCGTTCCGTACTAGATATGGCCACTACGAGTTCTTGGTCATGCCGTTTGGGTTGACGAATGCTCCAGCTGTTTTCATGGATTTGATGAATCGGATTTTTCACGAATACTTAGATAAGTTCGTGATCGTGTTTATTGACGACATCTTGGTTTACTCTAAGACTAAGGAAGAGCATGAATACCATCTCCGTGTTGTTTTGGAGACTCTGAGGCAGAAGAAGTTGTATGCCAAGTTTTCCAAATGAGAATTCTGGTTAGGACAAGTTGCATTCTTAGGTCATGTCGTTTCCGTAGATGGTATTACCATGGATCCGGCTAAGGTTGAGGCTATTACCAAGTGGCCAAGACCGACCAATGTGACTGAGATCAGGAGTTTTCTTGGACTGGCTGGTTATTACAGGAGGTTTGTTGAGGGTTTTTCTCGTTTGTCGTTACCGTTGACTCAGCTTATGCGCAAGGGAGAGAAGTTTGTATGGACCGACGAGAGAGAAACTAGTTTTGAAGAGTTGAAGAAGAGACTTGTTTCTGCGCCGATTCTTACTCTACCATCAGGTTCAGGAGGTTATCAGATCTACAGCGATGCTTCGAAGAAGGGTTTGGGTTATGTTTTGATGCAACATGGGAAAGTGATTGCATATGCTTCTAGACAGTTGAAACCGTATGAGGTGAACTATCCTACTCATGATCTTGAATTAGCTGCCGTTGTCTTTGCTTTAAAAATATGGAGGCATTATCTTTATGGTGAGAGTTGTGATATATTCACTGACCATAAGAGCCTGAAGTATATCTTTACCCAGAAGGAATTAAACATGCGACAGAGGCGTTGGTTGGAGTTGTTGAAGGACTATGACACTAATATTCAGTATCACCCTGGAAAAGCCAATGTAGTGGCTGATGCCTTGAGTCGTAAGTCGGGAATGATTGCTAGTCTTGACTTTGAGCCGAGGATTCTTAATGACTTAGAGCTTATGGAGGTTGAGCTGTGTGTTTGGGGTCATGATGGTTTTTGGGCTAGCTTGAAGGTGGAGTCTGATTTGATGTTGAGGATTAAGGAAGCTCAGAAAGACGATGGTGAGTTATGGGCTATTGTACAGAATGTTGAGGATGGTAAACAGTCAGAATTTCGTGTCGATGTGGATGGTGTCATTTGGTTTGGTAACCGTCTATGTGTTCCAGATAATTCTACTCTTCGTGAAGCTGTGCTTTCTAAGGCACATAGTTCTCCGTTCTCTATTCATCCAGGTTCGACTAAGATGTACCATGATCTTAAGCAACCTTTTTGGTGGAATGGGATGAAGCAGGACGTAGCTTTACATGTGGCTAGATGTATGACTTGTCAGCAGGTTAAGATTGAACATCAACGTGCAAGTGGTCTCTTGCAACCTCTTGACATTCCTACATGGAAGTGTGTCACAATTCGCATTTTCGAGTCTTTACTATGCACGGGATTGCATCATTTCAATTTACGTATGTTCATTAAACGTTACCACTCAGTCATTACTACTAATATTATACTCAAATACTCCCGATTATGATCCTAATATATTTTCATGCAAGTTTTAATGATATAAAATTTATATTATTAATTTACTCGGTGTTTTGAAACCTTTTGCTATATTTTCCCGGTTAGGGCTTATAACCCCATCGGTTTGCGATATTTTATCACGAACACTATTTTAACACCCGATTCTTATCAGTAACATGATTTTATGAGTTTTTACAACTTTGTCGAATTTTATTTTTATTCGTCACGTTTTATTTTCAGTTAACCCGGTACCCGATAACGCCGAAATTACACACTAAACTAACTAAGACTTATCCTAAAAATGTTTTTAGACAAAAATATCATCACAAAGCTTCTTGGAGAAGCCTTGCCGCCGCCCCCCCCCCCCCCCCCCCCACCACTTGCTTTGCCTAATAAACCAAGAAACATTAATTGCCAAGATATTACTTAAACTAGTTTTATTCTTATAACACATTTACTTCATTTTTCATAAGCTAAACAAGATCAAAACCTCTCTCCCTCCCCTCTCTAACTCACGGCACAACAAGGAGACCAAGGAGATTCCATAAATTTTTGAAGATCAAGTTTCATTCTTGTCCCGAATACCTTCCTTGTTAGAGTTTTGTAATAAAAACTCCAAGGTTGTGGTCGTTTTTCATTCTAGCTCACCAATCATCAAGTAAGCTCAAGAACACTATTTTTGATCTTTACATACTCTCTTTGTTCTTATATTGATGTATTTCCTATTTATTTCGAGAGCTATCCATGCAAAACCTATGTTATGTATACCACTTGTTTTATTTTTCATTAAAACTATCTCAATCCTTAGATCGGCATGTTTTATTAACAACCCCGCGAAGCCCACTATTTTTAGTGATGTTTAGGACCCATGACACCTTAAGAAGGTGTATGGTAGGATGTGTGTACTTGTGGAGTTGTGTTGTAGTCGTTTGATCAAGCCGCGAACCAAGAAAACGAGTTTTTAACATATTTACATACCTGCTGTCCAAAAACTCAAACTCTGGAAAAATCAGTAAACATGGCGTTATTTTAGCTTTCATATTTAGAAAGTACTCTCAAACACGAAAACGTGGTCGCTTGAATCACTAAAAACCGAGTTATAACGAAGGAGATACGAAGTTTTAAAGTTAGCAACGCAAAACTATTATTTTCAGAAAATGCGGGCTGTTGGCCGAACTTCAGGGGACAGAACGAGGTGATAGCCGTAGTCTAGCTGAGCCGAGCCGCTGAGAATATGTTAGTTCATGTTATGACGATCGCGTGGATATAAAGAACGTTGAAAACCGACTTGTAACGACCAAGATATGAATTTCTGAAAATCCGACTAACAAAACTTATTTTGACAGCCTCACTATAATTCCAATATTTTCTAAGTATAAACAGTTTTGCGAGGCACCATCTTACGAGCTATTTTCCCGTTGAGCGAGATGGTTTGAGCCATAAACTCCTTGAGGTGAAACGAAGTATTCCCGGCCTATTTTACAAATCAATCGACCGCTTGTTGATTGAACTTATAATGAGTAAGTTATGAATTTCCTAGTATCGCCAAAAACAACCATTATATAAAAATAAAAAGTGTAAAACTAGCAAGTCGCCAAGTTGGTGACCGATTATCTACATGATCGAGACGCGTATGATCAAAGGTCAAAGGAGACGGCTGAGAGATTATGTCACAAAGATTTCAAAAGCATCAAGTTCTATTACTAACTCTTAACGTACAATATTTTACGACTAGTTTTGCGAGGCCGTTTGGTCATATTTCACAAGTTATAAAAAGGG
The DNA here is from genome assembly GCA_021014915.2 of Artemisia tridentata subsp. tridentata. Classification (NCBI taxonomy): domain Eukaryota; kingdom Viridiplantae; phylum Streptophyta; class Magnoliopsida; order Asterales; family Asteraceae; genus Artemisia; species Artemisia tridentata. Next base: position 393,267,534 of record CP139506.1, read on the forward strand.
TTATTTTGCGACGAAAACATTATATTAACCGATAAAACACCAAACAAGGATCATAGAGTATCGTTTCAACATATTTCCACGAAAAGTAGTTCATAACTTGCCGAGACGTCAAAAATGTAGTTTTCGACGATAAACGTTATTTTCAAAACTAACGAGTGGTATCGTTAACATACGTAATTGCATGAGTAGAATCATTTCATTTGCTTACCTTAGATCATATCATTCACATTAGGTCGCGGATTGAGACCGAGCCTCATTCCAGCATATTCACTACTAGTATTGTTGCTATCGCATCAGGTGAGTTTCATAGCCCCTACTTTTATACGTTTTGAACTTTTGGGGGAGATACATGCTTAAATTACTTTTCTCGTTTATCAAATACGTTTTGCATTGGTATGCAAGTCATCAATTCTATTTTGCATTGGTATGCAATTACGCTAATACATTTTGCATTGGTATGCAAGTACTCTGACACGTTTTGCATTGGTATGCAAGTTCTCTAATACATTTTGCATTGGTATGCAATTACGCTATTATATTGTGCATTGGTATGCAAGTATTCTGACACGTTTTGCATTGGTATGCAAGTACTCTAACCCATTTTGCATTGGTATGCAAGTACATTGATCATTTACGATATGATATGCTTTGATATATCTGTTCTAGACATACTATGTTAGCATTGGGTTGTAAACACACAGGTTGCAAGTCTTGAATGGGCAGGGCTTGGAACTGAGTGGATTTACAATGCCTATGCTATGGAAACTTTCTTTAACGCTTTTCAACTTATTTATAACAAACTCTATGAACTCACCAACCTCGTGTTGACACTTTAGCATGTATTTTCAGGAACCAAGCAATAGCACGCTACTGGAGGCTTTTGGCAGGGCATGGCATGGTCATAGAAGACTCTGATAAAACATTTGGGACCGCTTAACTTATTTTATGGGCAAACTTCCGCACCACTTTTCATAATGTAAATTTAACACTTTTGACTTATCAAATATATTCTAAATGATTGATGTGAAAACCGTTCTTTACACTTGTGTTATGATACCAATTGAGTTGCACCCCAAAGACACTACTTTCCGCTGCAAACCATTTTTGGGGGTGTGACAAAGTGGGACCAGATATCTATGGATTTCGTTACCGGTTTACCTCGTACTCTTCGGAATCATGACACGATTTGGGTTGTTGTTGATCGTCTGACCAAATCTGCGCATTTTCTCCCCATTCGTGTTGATTATTCTGTGAGTCGTTTGGCTCAGGTTTTTCAGCAGGAAATTGTTCGGTTACATGGTACGCCGTCTTCTATTGTGTTCGATCATGATCCTCGTTATACGTCTCATTTCTGGAAAGGGTTGCATAAAGCCTGGGGTACACGGCTTAGATTCAGTACGGCATTTCATCCTCAGACTAATGGACAGTCGGAGCAGACAATTCAGACCTTGGAGGATATGTTGAGGTCTTGTGCTTTAGAGTGGACAGGCCACTGGGATGATTACTTGTGTTTGGTAGAGTTTGCTTACAATAATAGTTGGCATGCTAGTATCAGGATGGCTCCATTTGAGATGTTATATGGACGTAAGTGTAGAGCGCCGGTTTATTGGAATGAGGTCGGGGAACAACTCATTGAGGGACCAGAATTAATTAGGATTACTAATAAGAAGGTGGCTGTGGCCAGAGAGAAGTTGAAGGAAGCTCGTACTAGGCAGAAGAGCTACGCTGACCGTCATCGACGTGATGTTGTGTTTAACTCTGGTGATCGTGTTTTCTTGAAGGTTTCTCCTTTTCGAGGCGTTAAGCGTTTCGATATGAAAGGGAAGCTTAGTTCACGCTATATCGGTCCGTTTGAGATTCTTGATCGGGTTGGTGAGGTATCTTATCGCTTGGCGCTACCTCCCCAATTAACGCATGTACATGACGTTTTTCATGTGTCACTTCTTCGTGGGTATAATTATCATCCGCTTCATGTTGTGTCTTGCCCGTTCGATCAGATTCGGGAAGATCTTTCGTATAGTGAAGAAACTGAGGCTGTTTTGGAGCGTCAGGAAAGAGTCATGAGAACTAAAACCATTCCATTCGTAAAGATTCTTTGGAAGAATCATCTTGAGAGCGAGGCTACTTGGGAGACCGAAGAATCAATGCGATCCAGTTATCCAAATTTCTCTTTGTGACTTGGTACGTATTCTTTTGATTCCGCTTTCAATTTCGTATTTCTATTTCGATTACGTATTTCAATTTCGCGAACGAAATTCTCTTTTTAGAAGGGAAGAATTATAACACCCTAAATTAAATACGACATATAAAATACGCTATAAATTAAAACTTGAGTTATATATCATGTTATGACTCGAAACCACACAATATGAACATATAACCTAAAGTAAAATACGAAATGATACGAGAACTGTATAAATAAAGTATGGCACGTCTAAGAAGTTCCCTATGGTCCGAAAATAATAAAACTTGTACATGAAATATTTATAAAAGATAAGTATGAAATTTTGGCTAAATTGGAAAGAGCTAATCACCATTTGAACACCTCCCAAATTTCGACCCACTCTTCCCGTATTTTTCTAAAACCGTGTATATGCATGCATATCTCCAAAAAAAAAAAAAAAAAAAAAACCCTAAACCCCTTTCCTCTACTTCATATTGTCGGCAAAAAGAAACCACCAAGAAACCCTAGAACCTTGTTCTATTCGACATCAAGAGGAGAGGAAGAGAAGACCTTGATCATTGTCATTATACAATTCGTATAAATCCATAATAAGGTAACCGAATACACATCATTTTAATCCATTCGAATTGTTGAACAAAACATAACCGATCCTTGTATATATTTTCTTGCATTCGATCTTGATGAAGGAGAAGAGAAGGTGTTGGTGATTGTTCGACCTAGAAATCTTTGTGTTCTCATCCCTATTCGATCCATACAAGAGGTACCATGTAAACTTTAATCTATAGCAACATTTTCGGATCAATATGTGTCAATATAATTTATTGTGTTCTTGAAATCGGACCTATATATAACAAACTAATCTCTCGAAAATATTTATGCTACCTAAACGAATTTTAAACCAATGATACAAACATGAATTTTAGTGGTTCTTTGGCCTAAAACTGAATTCAGTGAAATAGTGATCAAATAAAATTTGTTTGATGATTTTTAGAGGTCGGGAAGGCAACCGTTTGATTTTTAGAAATTCATGTGTCAAAACTGCATTTCGGGGTATGAAAATTCAAGCGTGTTCTATGATATTTAGTTTAAAATCTATAACGAATTAAGACCTGAGATTTTGGCAGAATGATATTTGGTATATGAGTTAAGTTGTGTAATTTTTTTGGATTTTTATGAGATGTTTAACTGGGGTGAATAATTACATACTTTCGGGGTGTTCCAGTAGGTCCCATTCGAGGAAGTGTTGTGATTGTCGATTTTTAGTTGGTACTTGTACTACTTAATAAAATATGGAAAAATTAAATAAAATACTTAAGAAACATGTGTATATCTGGGTAAAAGTATAGAATTTTATAAGCATGTATAAGGCATTTTAAAAATAGCTAAATTCGGATCTGTTTTCAATTGTAATTCTGAATTTAAGTAATTTATTTAGAACACTTATAAGCTTATTTGCTTCACCTTTAGAACCTAAATAAGTTAATTGTCATCTTAAAAGTATTTAACTTATGTTTTGATTAATTATCATATTAACCTTTAACTTTGGCATAATTGCAATAGTAACCCTAATCTTTGAATAATGATAATATGAAACCTAAATTATAGGAATTAAACCCTAAAACTGCTAATTCGGGAAATATAACTTAACTATGACCTAGCTGAATGTATGAAACCCTAATTGGAATTTAATTACGTTAAATGATAAATTAAAATGACTTGTGTAATTAGAAACCCTAATCTCACATTTACTTAATTTGGAAACCCTATTTTGACTTGTAAAACTCTAAATTGTGAAATGACATCATTTTATAATTATATTAATATATGAAACTCAATTTCGACATTAATAACTATTTAAACCTTTTAAATACTATTTACTATTTTAGAAACCCTAAATTGCTTTTAAACCTAAATATGGAAACTTACTAAATATGGAAAGTTACTATTTTTGGAAAGTTACTAATTATGGAAAACTGCTAATTATGGAAAGTTACCTAAAATGGAAAGAAAACTAAAATGAAACCTTTATGATTATGAAACTACGAAACTTATAAATAAACTTATGATTAATGTAGATCGGGTGATGAAGGAGTGATCATCTGCTTCCATTCATCTATTCGCTTTGATTTGTGTGCTTTGATAAGGTACATATATTCTTTCCCTTTTCAGTAGGGAAATTTCTATCGATCCTATGCCTGATATGATTCCCTTATTTGACTCATGACTTTCATTATATGATTGTCATTCTTATTGATTCATTCTGACATTTATTTAAATATCTCTGCTATGCTATGCTTATACTTTGCCATGCTTATTGAGTTACTATCTTGTCTCTCTTGCCATGCTAGATTATTATTGTTGTATGCTATGATAGATCTGTGCCTGAGCTAACCTAGTTGTGGAGATACCATGACCATGTCTTGGATGGCAACCTAGGCATGACACTCCCGTAGAGGTGTGATAGATCTACGGCGTTCCCCCTTATGTTATGATTTATTGTGTACACTATTGGCCAACTTTATATATGTGTGACCAGTCTAGTACTGGCATCCATATTTTGTTATGGAGCGTATGAATATATCCTAGGTTTATGTATTTGTATGTTATGGTGACCAGGTGGTGTGTGCCTTACACTCCTTCTCACACATTTATTACTTAGAGGTTTCCCCTCTTCGTATACTTGTATTGCTTTAGTATGATTTGACGGATTATGTATGTAGTTCCTATGGCACATCCTTATATGAACTTTTCCCTTATTTCATTATTCTCTTGATTTATTTCTTATTCAGTTCTCATGCATTCTCGATTCTTAGTTCTCTTTAAAATCCGTATGACTTTCATGATTATACTTCTCGTTTTGTATTCTTATTCCTTTGTTGCTTATGCTTATTTACCGTTATGTTATGCTATATATATATATATTCACTGGGCTTTTTAAGCTCAGCCGCATGTTTTCTTTTCTTATGCGGCAGGTAATAAGCGAGGCGACGGGCTTGGGAATGAGAGAGCATAGGACTTAGAGACCTATTTATTTATCATTTCGTTGTCCATTATTTCGGACTTTCATTTCTTTTAGTACTTTGAATTTTATCTCTTTACTTGGTTTTGTTTGGTTAACCCACTATGCATTTGGGATTATCTTTTGATACTAGTCTTGATGTTCGAGACTTGGTTATTTATTTAAAAGACTTCCGCTTGGGTAATGTATGCTTTGTATGACACCATAATGTGATATCTTGGCCTTCTCGGGTCGGGGTGTTACATTTACTGGTAGCCAAACATGAAAGCTGATATCGCTGAGTATGTCAGTAAATGTTTGACATGTGCACGAGTTAAGGCTGAACAGCAAAAGCCGTCTGGCTTGTTGATTCAAAATGAGATTCCTGAATGGAAGTGGGAAAGGATAACCATGGATTTCATCACCAAGCTGCCTAAGACATCAAGTGGGTATGACACTATTTGGGTCATCGTTGATCGTCTTACGAAACCAGTGCACTTTTTGCCGATCAAGGAGACAGATGAAATAGAAAGTCTCGCACGATTATATCTGAAAGAAGTAGTCTCACGATGGGGTACCGATTTCCATTATTTCGGATCGTGACTCTCGTTTCACGTCTCGATTTTGGGAAATGCTTCAGAAAGCTTTGGGTATTCAGTTAGATATGAGCACTGCTTATCACCCTCATACAACAATAGTTATCATGCTAGTATCAAAACGACACCGTTTGAAGCACTTTATGGACGAAAGTGCCGATCACCCGTTTGCCGGGCTGAAGTCGGAGAAGTCCAACTTACCGGACTGGAGATTATTCAGGAAACCACTAATAAAATAGTGCAAATTTGGCAACATTTACAAGCCGCACGAGATAGAAAAAAGAGCTACGCAGATGTAAGATGGAAGCCTATGGAATTTGAAGTTGCAGACAGGGTCATGTTAAAAGTATCACCATGGAAAGGTATGCTTAGATTTAGAAAGCGGGGAAAGTTGAATCCCAGATACATCGTGCCATTCAAGATTCTTGAGAGAATCGGCCCAGTAGCCTACAGACTTGAACTTCCTGTAGAGTTCAGTAATATACACCCTACCTTTTGTGGAAAACTAGAAGGGGGAGGGTTGAATAGTTTTACGCCTTTTTAATTTTATTATGAAAACTTTGTTTACTTTTAAAAACTTAGATTCGAATTTATGTGAACTCAACTCTTGAACAATATGAACAAATATAAGTAAATCTAAATAAAAAATGCAAGTAAAGTAATGAAATGAAAAGAAAGATAGAGATGGAAAGATCTAACCGCGAGACAAAAGATTTATAGTGGTTCGGCTACAAGGACACCTTCCTTGCCTTACTCCACTCCTCGAGCACCTAACTCGAGAGTTTTCTTCACTATGTCAACAAGCTCCTTTATGGCGGAGAAAACCTTACACAACTTTTGCTTACACCGGTTTAACGACACAAAGCTAGATGTTGGGTTCTAATCATAGCTAGAACCAATCTCACAACTTCTACACAACTTCTTCACAACTTATTCATAACGGCTTCACGACTTCTTCACAACTTCTTCACGACTTCTTCACAACTTCTTCACACCGGCTTCATAACTACTTCACAACCTAGCACTACTTATGTACTCTTCTACTTCTTTACACCTTCACTACTTACACACCTTAACTTCTTCACAACTTCACTACTTACACACTAATCTAGCCTAAGCAATTATGCTCACACCTATCTAACAAATATACACAACTTATACAAAAATGAATGAATGAATGATTATACAAACAACTTAGGTAGCAAGATGATACTAAGTTGCAATACTTCTTCTCTAGTAGTTGAAGAAGTATTCTTCTTTTGCACTTGAATGGTAGAAGCTTGGATCACTTGGAAACCAATGCTTAAGAATATATGATCAAAGGATTTAGAAAGGATTTGGAAGGATAAGAAGAGATTTAGAATAGAAGGTTTGGGGGTGCAAAAGGTGAGGAAAAAGTCTAGGGATGAACCAGTATTTATAGGAAAAATCTGATAGCTGGAGGAGCGGGGTGGTCCCCTTAAATAGGTGGCCGGTCCCCTTAAAATTAAGAGGGCCGCCTAGTAAAATTAAGGGGGCCGCCCTACCCGAACGTTGCTCAGATTTGTCTTTTTGTGGGAAAGGTTTTTCTGGAACATTTTTGCCATTTTTGGTTGAAAATTTGAATTCATAAATTTATAATGGATTAAACATTTTTATTTAATACCAAAAATGATTTTCTAAAAGTTATAAAATGTTTGTGTCATTTTATAAAAAATCAAGTGATTAAGAAAATGTTCCTTTGATCATATAATGCATTAGGCATTTGTTTATTCATACCTTTAGTGATTGAGTTGTAGAAATGAATATTTACAACTAAATACTTGTTTATTTAATAAGTTTATGTTTAATGAGTTTACATTTTGTGATTATCAAAACATAGAGATATCAAGAAGTATTAATAATGTTTTTAGGCATTATTTATATCAACAATCTCCCCTTTTTGATGATTGCAAAACTTAAACTCATTAAATCCAAAACATTATTTTTTGACAAGTATTTAGTGAGTTTATATTCACTTCTCCCCCTTTTTGTAGAATCAAAAAGGTTATGCCGACAAGTTTTAGATACAAAATTTGTCAAAACGAGAACTCCCCCTTGATGTGCGCTCCCCCTCGTGTGAGGGCATCAAAGAATCGAGATATGGAATTCTTGCAAGAAAAATATTAGAAGCACAAGCATATATAGCAAAATATGGAATATAAGAACAACAATTATGGCAAACAATAATTATGGCAAACAAATATTAAGAACACATAGCAAGACATTCATTAATTTAAAGGTCCTAAATTGCCAAAGAGAGCTTTCGGACTTGCTTGCGACACGAAAGCTTGGAAAATGAGAAACATAAGCATATAGTATGCTTAGATGGTTGATGGTAGAGTGTTTGGGATGGAATTGGTTGAGTGAGGGTAAGAATGTTGGATTAATAGAGGTATATTTTTGGAGGTGGAGAGTTTGGAGGTAGAGAGTTTGGAGTGGAGTGGGTTGATTGAGGGTTAAAGTGTTGTACTAGTGGAGGTGTTGTGCTAGAGTTTGGAGTGGAGGTACGACAAGGACAATAGTTGACATGATTATCAACTTGATTCAAGTTGTGGGGGTGAGGTAAGAAATTTGAGTAGAGTGAGGATGGAGGATCGAGGTTGGCCCTTGTTGTGTTGTGCGAGGTGTATAGCAAGGAGATCACAAAGGTCATGGATTTGGTTTATATCTTCACGGAACCTTTCCTTTTTCGTGAGAATGTGGATTTGATCATTTGGTGGAAGTGGATGAATTTTGAGGTGTGTGGTTTGAGGTAAAGTTGGATGTTTGACCAATATGATGAGGGTTTTGAAAGGTTTCATTGAGATTAGTTTGAGGTTGAGATGTGTAGTTTGGAACGAAGGTGGAGGTTGAGGTTATTTTGTGATGAAGGAGGGCTAGAAGGGAGTTGATCCAATCTTGCGTTGAGCAAGGTGTAAGGCAAGAAGAGCACAAAGCTCATGGGCTTCTTTAAGTTCTTCAATGAACTTCAAGTGTTTGGAAGAAGGTTATGATGGTGGAGTGTGGTTGTTATTTGGGATGGATGTTTGGATATGCAACATAGAAGAAGCATGTGAGTTGGTGGGAGATGGTGGTGATACTCTTGGTGGTGGAGACATTTGTGAGCTTGGGTAGTCATGAGTGGATGAGGATGGAGATATGGAAGAAGAGGATATTCCAAGAGTGGTGAGTGTTTTGGATGGTTCATTGGTATGTTGAATAAGATGAGAGGTGTTGTGAATGAGATTGGGATTATTGTTTTGGGGTTGATCATGCTCTTCATATGAATCATATAAGTGAGATGAAGGTGTATTTTCGGGAGTAAAGATGGATGGTTGGTTATTATGATGAGGTTTGTGAAAGGGTTCATTGGAATGAGCTTGAGGATTGGGAGTATAATTGAGAACAAATGTGAGTGGAGGTGTTGGTTGTTTAGCCACATCATTTGTTGTGATGGACTTGTTTCGGGGGTTTGGTTTTCTTCTCCAAACGGGTTTTTCGGTCATCCTTGCTAACCTTGAGGATTTTGGCTTTGGTTTGATGGGAGATGGCATGATGAGATGATGGAAGATTATGAGGAATGGGAGTGATTATAGTGTAGGATTGATGGGATTAAGGAATGGATAAAATTTGTTGGATGGATTGGAAGTGAATTTTGGGAAGTGTAGGATGAAATGGGCTAAAAAGTAGAAAAGGAGACAGCACTTTCGAACATCAGATGGCCGGTCCCCTTAAATAGGGGCCGATCCCCTTAAATAGGGTCCGGTCCCCTTAAACATTAAAGGGGCCGCCCATCTGTAGGTTCCCAGATTACTGGAAATGGGTTTTTGGCAGAAAATTGTAGAATGGGTTGTGTTTTTGGGTTTAGTTTCAAGCAAGTCCAACTCTTTGAGGCAATTAAGCATGTAATAGATATTTATGCAAAACATGTTAATTAAAGAGATTAAGCAAACACGTAATTTCATCTAGCATGTAAACATACTCATCAAGCAAATTATATATATGGACTAGGAAACAATACACTACACCAAGTATTTTCTTAATTATATATAAGTGGGAAGATTAATGAACTATTTGATGGATCCTAATGTGTGCCTATGTGCAATAAATAGGAACTTAAGATAGCATGGACTTCTAGACTTGTTACAAACAAAATCTTAATAGACAAACCATGGTCCGCTTGATTTGACTTAGTTCACTTATAAATGTCATGTACATAAATATAGATGACAAATATGAGATCACCATGCATGATTTAAAGAAATGTTTTTAGCATTATTCAACAATGTTTGAAAGTGGGTTTTTATGTAGATGTGAAAGTTATTTGAATAAAATAGATTGGATTTTATTTCAAAAATGTGTTTATGAAAAATGGGTAAAAAGAAATTCCCAATCTTTGACTTTGATCAAAATAGAATTATGGACATAGATAAAGAAGAAAAATGAGATAGTAAAACATGTTAATAGAAAAGTGAAATAGTCATCAAAAAAATCATTTTTCCAAAATGTGAAGTTTTTGTATATTTTTAAAGATACTAGATTTTTGACAACAAATACCATTAATCCTAGATTTTAAAAAAAAATGGTTGTTAAAGATCTCATGCTCAAGGGAATTGGTTAAGGCTATTGTCACATGCTACCCTTTTCTACATATCCTATGGTCATAAGGAAGTGATGACGAAATTCTATATGTTTGACGCAAGAGTGTTGAATGGGATATAACCTAACATCTATAGCTCCTTTGTTGTCGCACACTTATCTAACTTGATGCCATATTCTACGAGAGCTTGTTTCATCCATAGTTTTCTAACGCGAGAAATCTAATCTTACTTCTATGTTAATGATTAATCCACTAAACTCATTTCACTTCATCACCATGAGTTTTCTAATAGTGCACATAGAAAATTTCCATTTTAAATTTGAGAAGGCTAAATGAGTTCGACAGTGAATACTTCATTTAATACTTAGGGGGCTAACTAAAGGGTTTCTAGTTTATTAAATCATAAAACGGATATAACTAAAAGTGTGAATGCAATGCAACCTATCAAACTAAGCATATCCTAAGGCAATGATTAATAAGACTATATGTATGAAGTAACTACATATGAAATTTAAAGAGAGAACGTACCTTATGTCCAGCTTTTCTTCAAATACTTCAAGGTGATATATTGACTTATAGAAGCCAATCATAGATGAGTTTCCGAATTATTCAATGAGTGGCGATTTAGCCACTTGGTCCCCATTGTCTCATTTGTCCAAAATTGTTTGAACCAAACATGGTTTGCATTTGCATGTATGGTGAAAGTATTCCCCAAGGGTTGAAACTTGGTTGAAGTGAATAATTCCACATTGGGTGATTATTATTATTAGGAAAGTTTTGTCTACCTTGATTTCTTCTAGGTTGAGGGGTTTTAGACCGAGGATGAGGATTATTTGGTCTATTTGGAGGTGGAGTTTTAGATCTTAATTTCGGTTTAGAAAATCCGGTTTTGGCTTTTAATGATGGTTTATAAAAACTTTTTACTTCCTCATCACTCGCAATAGGTATTTTTCTATCTTTTATAAGTATATACTTAGGTTTTGACTCTAATGGTTTTTGTTTACTAGATTGACATTCAAACTTTATATTTTTATTTTCACTAGTTGAAACATTATTTGAGTTGAATCCTAGACCGGTTTTATCTCCCGAAGTTCCTTGAATACTTATTATTTTCTTAAGTGAGTTACTACTATTTTTAAACTTGTCAAGTTTGGAAATTTCATCTTTAAGTTTTTCGTTTTCATTTTTGACCTCAAGACATGTTTTACATTCTATAAAAACTTCTTTTCCTTTTTCTAAATGTTGTAGTTTAATTTTTAATTCGAGTACTTCATTTTCTAATCGATTATTAATATGTTTTAGTGATTTATTTTTAGCCATGACTTTTTGACCTAATTTGCATAACCTATTATATTCATTATCTAGGTCTTTTTCGTCTAATGATTGATTTTTTGTCACTAAAGTATTTGGTTTCGGAAAGTACCTCATTGGATGCCTTGGATATAAGACATTTTACATCCTTTGTTATTTCTTTCTCATCTTCATCGCTATCACTCCATGCTCCTCCAACGAACGCCTTTTGATTTTGATTCCTTGAAAACATTGGACATTTTCCGATGAGATGTTTTGGATCACCGCATTTGAAGCACTTCCTTTCGCTCTTGCTACTTTTTTCGTCTTTGTTTCTTTGGAATGCCTTTCTTTCATCATGTGGTTGTCTAACGAATCTTCCTCGTCTTTTGAAGAATTTCTTGAAGTCTCTTACGGCCATGGCATATTCTTCGTCATCACTTTCGGAGGTTGAGCTATCTTCGTCAGTAGATTCCTTCCTAGCTTTCAATGCAATTGACTTGCTTTGCACTCTTTTTCCTTTGACCATCTTGGAGTCTTTCTTTATTATTGCTTCGTAGACATTCAAGTTGCCGATTAACTCGTCAAGTTGAAGAGTTGACAAGTTCTTCGATTCTTCAATCGCCGTAACTTTATCCCGCCATTTTGGATGAAGAGCACTAAGAAATTTCCTAACAAAATTCTTACTAGAAAAACTCTCATCAAGTGCTTTTAAACTTGTGATGATAGTGTTAAACTTCGCAAAAGCATTATCAATTGATTCCTCTTCCGGAATCGTAAATTGTTCATATTGTTGAACAAGAAGATCTATTTTATTATCTTTGACTTGACTATTACCTTGGTGAGTTATTAGTAAAGAGTTCCAAATTTCTTTTGGGGTTTCACACATAAAGATCCTTTCGTATTCTTTACGTGGTAACGCATTATAAATAACCATTTTTGCCTCATTATTTTTAGCAAGTTTTCTTTTTAAATCATCACTTTGTTTTTCAAAAGGTACAATTTCATCTATTTTAGTTAAAGGATTATTTTGAATAGGGGGAAAATCAACATAGGTAATAACATGCCAAAGATCAAGATCTTTTGATTTCACATAAGTTTCGAATCTATTTTTCCAATAAAGAAAACCATCACTTTCAAATAGCGGTGGTCTTTGCATAGATTGCCCTTCTAAATATTTTTCCGATTCCATAGATCGATTCAAGTTTTAAAATACAGTTTATTTTAAAAATCTTGTTTGGCGTGGCTCTTGATACCAATTGTGGAAAACTAGAAGGGGGGGTTGAATAGTTTTACGCCTTTTTAATTTTATTATGAAAACTTTGTTTACTTTTAAAAACTTAGATTCGAATTTATGTGAACTCAACTCTTGAACAATATGAACAAATATAAGTAAATCTAAATAAAAAATGCAAGTAAAGTAATGAAATGAAAAGAAAGATAGAGATGGAAAGATCTAACCGCGAGACAAAAGATTTATAGTGGTTCGGCTACAAGGACACCTTCCTTGCCCTACTCCACTCCCCGAGCACCTAACTCGAGAGTTTTCTTCACTATGTCAACAAGCTCCTTTATGGCGGAGAAAACCTTACACAACTTTTGCTTACACCGGTTTAACGACACAAAGCTAGATGTCGGGTTCTAATCATAGCTAGAACCAATCTCACAACTTCTACACAACTTCTTCACAACTTATTCACAACGGCTTCACGACTTCTTCACAACTTCTTCACGACTTCTTCACAACTTCTTCACACCGGCTTCACAACTACTTCACAACCTAGCACTACTTATGTACTCTTCTACTTCTTTACACCTTCACTACTTACACACCTTAACTTCTTCACAACTTCACTACTTACACACTAATCTAGCCTAAGCAATTATGCTCACACCTATCTAACAAATATACACAACTTATACAAAAATGAATGAATGATTATACAAACAACTTAGGTAGCAAGATGATACTAAGTTGCAATACTTCTTCTCTAGTAGTTGAAGGAGTATTCTTCTTTTGCACTTGAATGGTAGAAGCTTGGATCACTTGGAAACCAATGCTTAAGAATATATGATCAAAGGATTTAGAAAGGATTTGGAAGGATAAGAAGAGATTTAGAACAGAAGGTTTGGGGGTGCAAAAGGTGAGGAAAAAGTCCAGGGATGAACTAGTATTTATAGGAAAAATCTGACAGCTGGAGGAGCGGGGCGGTCCCCTTAAATAGGTGGCCGGTCCCCTTAAAATTAAGGGGGCCGCCTAGTAAAATTAAGGGGGCTGCCCTACCCGAACGTTGCTCAGATTTGTCTTTTTGTGGGGAAGGTTTTTCTGGAACATTTTTGCCATTTTTGGTTAAAAATTTGAATTCATAAATTTATAATGGATTAAAATTTTTTATTTAATACCAAAAATGATTTTCTAAAAGATATAAAATGTTTGTGTCATTTTATAAAAAATCAAGTGATTAAGAAAATGTTCCTTTGATCATATAATGCATTAGGCATTTGTTTATTCATACCTTAAGTGATTGAGTTGTAGAAATGAATATTTACAACTAAATACTTGTTTATTTAATAAGTTTATGTTTAATGAGTTTACATTTTGTGATTATCAAAACATAGAGATATCAAGAAGTATTAATAATGTTTTTAGGCATTATTTATATCAACACCTTTCACGTTTCCAACCAAAAGAAGTTATGGTCAGATGAAACACTTGTCATTTCGATGAAAGAACTTCAGCTCAATGATAAACTCAATTTTGTGGAAGAACCCATAGAGATCATGGAAAGAAATGTCAAACAATTAAAACAATGTCGTATTCCCATTGTTAAGGTGATATGGAACTCCAAGAGAGGACCAGAATACACCTGGGAACGAGAAGATCAAATCCGGGCAAAATATCCACACCTTTTTCCCAACACCTCAACTAACAAAGACTGAATCTAGGGACGAGATTCCATTCAACGGGGGGATACTGTAACCACTGGTAAATTTCACCTTGTAATAAGTTAATATAATATTCTAAATAAAGAATACTTATCCATTTTCTACGTATAGATTTTTTTAAAGAATAAACGTAATCAGTTTATCTGATCACAACGACTAATTAATGTGACGTAACTCGTATTCTAGATAAACGTGCTCACACGCAAACCGAAACCAACATACCTTATGTTTATTTCATATAAACATCTTTATATGTCAAGTAACAAAGTTTCAACTTTTATTTGCCACTTTACGTTAATTCGTTAACGTACGATTATTAAACGTTCCAACTGAACATGTGAGTTCTAACAAAACCCTAAAGTGCACTGAGGACCCCTAAAATGCACTGAGGACCCCTAAAGTGCAAACCCTAAAGAATAAAACCCTAAAGATAATGTACAAGCTTTTAAAGCATGAAAACCTAAGCTTTACCTTAATTCCCGATTACAAGCCCTAATTTCACAAATCTATGATTTTATGTGATAAAATCACAAACTCTAATTAATGTTTACATGACTTCTATAAAATATTAAGGTACAAGTCTTTCATGCACATGTACAAGTCACTAAAGCATAGAAACCTTAACATTAATATAACTTATATTATAAACCTTAGGGTACCTACTTTACAACTCACATTATAAGACTCTAATGCACTAATTTTAAACTTGATTTTTCTTATAATATATAAGTCTAATGTACAACTCCCTAAAGCTAGTGTACAAGTGCTTAATGCATGTATTAAAAAAATATTGTTTTCTTTAAACTAAACCTAACTAAATACTAATGAACCAAACTAGGGACTTAACCTAAGTTTCCTACATGTCTTAAACTTCAAGTACAACATAAACAAGCTCATGTACAAGTGGCTTAAGCCAAATCGAAATCCCCTTGATTCTTTAGTTCGACATACACGTAAACACACCAAACTAGATCCCTAAACTAGTTCCAAACTAACTAAAACTCCATCTTAAGCAAGTGTGAACATATCAAGCCATATCCTAATCCTCTAACACCCATGTCCCCTAGATATTTCCCATGAGATCAATAATGTCAAGCACCTTCCATGGTTTAAGTTAAAAACTACCAAACTACCCACAATATCACTAGATTTTTCCCTAAACTCTAGATCATCCCTTATCTCTTGTCTCAATTCTTCATATCATATCTTCCAAGTGGCAAAATGCATTTAATGCAAACCCTAATTCCTTGCCTATAAATATTGACCAAGCATAAGCCATTTCATCTCATCCTAGTTTTCTAACACAAAACTCTCTCACACTCACTTGCCTACTGAGATTTCAAGCCCAAGTAAGGAGAAGGAAAGATTGTACTCAAGCTTGAAGCTTGGAAAGTTTTGTTCCACTTTTGGAAGTTACTTTGGCCATTTTTCTTTCTAGTCGAATACTCTAAGCTTGTAAGTCTTCCAACCCACTTCAATTCCTTTTAATAATCTTAGTTACACCTAATCATAATGTTAATTAAGTCTCTAATGAAAGCCAAGAACAAAAACTATGATTTCAATTTTTCTGTTCTTAGAGTAAACAATTAGACAACCTTAATAAGCTACAATGATGTTTTAAACTTTAAAGCCTTGTCATACATAAATAAGTCATCTAAATAAGCTAATAAACATGTATACAAGCCACGAAAATAAGCCCATAAATTTTTGGGATCGAATTTTATTTTTCTTCTTTTTCCTTCTTATCGCCAACCAGCCAAACACCCCTTTTCAATCAGATTTTTAAACAACAAGCTAAAGGTTTTAAGCTAAGATATTAAGCCCTTCTAATAAGCTCCTAATAAACTTTACAAAGCCCAAAAAACCTGGCCTAAAACTGTTCATGCCCCGCTTGTTTTTTGTGTTTCATTTGGGTGTGTTGCAACATAGAAAACCCTAAACGCCCTTTTTTAGCTTAACTTTTCAACCATAATTTAAGGCTTATAAGCCCAGCCAATAAGCCCTTTTAACAAGCTCCTAAGATACTGCATAAAGCCTTAAAATTCTGGTCAGAACCCTATAGGCCTCGCTCAAATCTCCTTGTTCTTTTCCTTGTCGATCAGACCTGGTTTTATTACTTTTCTTTCTTTATTGAGAACAAATCAAACACCCTACTTTGATGAATTAATTAACCTATAAGCTAAAACTTTAAGCTACGAAACTTGGCCACTTTAATAAGCCCCTAGCAAAGTTTACAAAACCACAAGAACGTTGTCAAAAGATCATAGGGCCTCGTATATTTTCTTGGTTCTTTTTGGTGTCTCGACCTAAATCTAACGCACCCCTTTTGATTTATTTTGAACTCATAAGCTAAGAATAAAAGCTAATAAGCTGTTCACAGCTTATTCACAAACTTAATACAACTTATATTGATAATCCGTAACAAGCCACACTCTTTTCTAAATCGAAAACTAAAGATTACAAGATAAGGACTGCGGAAGCAACGCTAAAAATACTTTGAGGGGAAAACTCTAACAAATTGAAACTTGGAGTTTTCTTGGGCCAAAACTGTCAATTTTGATAAGTTATATATAAGAGGGGCTGAAATTGTAAACGACTCATAGTTAAGGGTATAAAGTGTCACTTTTGAAACTACAGGGGTAAAAGTTGTTATTTTATGAAAGTTGAGGGATATAAATTGTCATTTCATAAAAGATGAAGGGTATAAGTTGTTGATTTATAAAAGTTGAAGGATATAAGTTGTCATTTTATAAAAGATGAAGGGTATAAGTCGTCATTATATGAAAGTTTAGGGGTATAAACTATCAACACTTGAAACTATAAGGGTATAAAACGTAACATTTTACATTATTTTGAGAAATATACTTTTGGCTCGTTTTTGATAAAAACTAATAAACGAGATACTTTTAATTCATTAACGATCAATCAAACGCTAAAAGTAAAATATGATATATATATATATCATTCACTAACTTTTGAAGAGACTTCATGTTGTCTCATTCAACACTTAACCACCGACAAAACACTTGCTATACGAATATCCAAACACATATTTAAGGTTTGAATACGAATACTAAAGCTTGACATAGTCACATAGGTTGCGTGTCGGAGCAGTTTATCCACTATACTTGATTTATTTCCAAATCAGACTACTTTAACATCAAGGTGAGTTCATAGTCCCACTTTTACACATTTTTGAAACTCGTGAGGAGATACATGCTACAAACCTGAACACAAGTATTTTTCTGTATGCTATCCTGATTGATATTGCCTAAGCTTACACTGTTGCCACTAAAAAGACCCTCTTATCATGAGCCATTAATCACTTGCGAGTGAACGCGAATATAGTAAATAGATCTGTTGGAGGTTGACGACCCATTTGTACTAGCCGGATAGATAGCTATAATGCTAGCCGGATTGATAGACAAATGCACTTTGTTTGACACTAAATAGGAAGTTGGCAAGCTCTTACCCAAGGGCATTATTACTACGTTTAATTATGTTAGTAATCTACATCACTCTTATGATGTCCTACTGTTAAGGTTTGTGTGTCATGAGGCTTAGGGCAATATACTGCAATATTATTGTTTTACTACCACTTAACTTGTGTTCAACCAAATATTAATATATAAACACTGTGGATTCACTTAACCTTTGTGTTGACTTTTTAGCATGTTTTATCTCAGGTAACTAAAGCACAACTTGGCACGGAGTGGCAATGGACTTTCTTATAAAAAGGGTGTCCATTTTGTTATCATTCAGACAATATATATGTATTTCAATAACTCCCGCTGGGACCTCTCTTTTGTAAAACTTTGATTTAATAAATGAATGATAACTGTTTTATCTAAAAACGTCTATTTTCGAGTCGTTTTCTATTATTATGACTGTGATACCTGAAGTAATACCCTAGACCTATTTTCGCTGCGTATACCGAAATATGGGGGTGTTACATTATATTACCCGGTTTTATGTTTCGTGTTTTAAAAGCTTTACGTTATCAATTACCAGGATCAAACTTCACCCTCTAAACACAAAATACCATAAAATCACTAATCTTCTCCCTCCCCACTCACCATGAACGACCAAAAAATCACATGGATGCATATCCATGTGGTGAGTCAGCATATTAAAGATTTGGCTAAATTTCCCTTCATATGTCTTCCACTATCAATTTATTATACCAACACCAACACATACATGCAAATCTAGATCAATACCATACACCCTCTTGTGCTCTCTTCATTTTCGTGCAATCTCAGCTTACATACACCTATTCCATCAAATATTTTACTAGTATCTTGATCATAGGTTGAAGATCTTGAAGTTTTAGTCTTGTTCTTGGTTTATTTCACTTAAACATCATCAAAATATCATCAATCCTAGGCTTTATAAAAGGTTTATAAAGGTTGATTGCATGTATTCTTGGGTTATTTGATCAAGGTTTTGTAAAGTATAAAAGGGTTTATAAGGGTTTGGATTAAAGATTTGAAGATTTGGGTAAAGATTGTTGGTGATTCTAGGGTTTTTAGTGTTCTTGATTCTTTGTTCTTGTTTTCTTTCGTCATCAAAATATTGTAAGGAAAGCATATTATTTTTTTTTCACTCTGTATTTTTACTCATTTTATTTACTTTATATGTTTTATAAATTTATTGGACGTGGTTATACATTGTACATGATTTGTAACACTAGAAAACATGTTTTGGACTTAAATTGTAAAGATAGTTTTGGACCAAGGACTAAAATGGAATTAACTATTCAAATCAGTAGGACTAGAGACTTGGACAAAAATATAGGGCTACAGATCTATGTCTTAGATTCGAATTTCCAGGTGGCTCATTCCGTAACTCCACCCAATGATTTAATTTGAAAATAAACGGTAAAAGTAGTCCAGATTTGATAAACAGATTTCAATGGCTAAAAACTCTTAACTTTTTTATAGAACCAACTTTTTGTGTAAAGAGAGAAAATGTAGTAAACCCTTTAACTTGAATGTGGCTTTTTGAATGGAATGAAACGGAGTTGTAGATTGTAAGATAGAGCCGTTTTGTGGGACTGGATGTTAAAAATCAGCTTGGGTACTTAAGGGTAAATTAGTAATTTCACACAGGTTATGTAATTTTTGTGTAACACCCCCAATTTCGGCTATGCAGCGGAATTCAAACTGGGTGTTACTTTCTGGTATAACAGTTATAATAACAGGAAACGATCTCTAATCAAGTCGTTTAAAATAAAAGGCTTATCATTCGATTTATAAAATATAGCAGAGTTTACAAAGATAGGTTTCAGTTGGTTCCATGTTTACAAAAATACATCAATATAAAGTCCTTTGATTTTTATCGAATGATAAAGTAAGTTATAGCCTTCTTGATCGATTCTGTGCCCCTCCGTGCCATCCTTGATCATTATGCACCTGAGATACATGCTTAAAATGATCAACACAAAGGTGGAGTGATATTCATAGAGTTTTAGTTAATCAGTTGAACACAATATTCGTAACGTGAGGTATTAAGTCTCACATTCATAGTTAGAAAACAAAACAGTTATTATTGCACATAAATACAATTACCACATAGGGATAGTGCTTTCATTGCTCTAGGTTATTAGCACCTAATCGTTGAAAAACAGTTACTATTCCAATAAGCTCATGTTACAAATGTCTTAACACAACATCAATTATAGTGCGTTTGGTTACCTACCCGACTTAACACAAATGTTTTCAAATATAGTGCATTTGGTTAGCTAACCGGCTTAACACAAACGTCTTCAAATGTAGTTCGTAAAACTTTCAAGTGTATGACTATTGTACTAAATACAATACCACATATAGTTAGTGTTTCCATTGTACTAAATTCCTGACATCTAAACCTTAAGTTTACTAGTTTCTGGTTGGTTGACATTTGTACTAAGTCCGTTGGTTTGTTTATTATACCAATTCTGTTAGTTTCGAGATTACACCAAGTCTATTAGATCACATGGTTTGTACCAAGTACATGAAATGATCCCATTTTGTAGCTGTCGATAACCTCGATAATCTACCCGGTAAGGGGCCACCAATCGTTTTGTGTCTGGGTTACGTTGTTATACACCCAAAGCCTTGAAAATTGTTTGTTATTACACTATCCTTATGAAAACCAAAATGTAAATCTCCTACCAATAGAAATTGGAATAATTGTTGCAATTATAGCCTAGTAGGTAATCTGTTGTTATACCTAGTGTTCTCAAATGTTTGTTGCGTTCTGTTTGCTCTAACTGAGTCAACTTATTGGTTACATTAATCCCAATAGATCTAACCATAATATTTGTGCTCACTACGCATAGTGCTTAATGGTCCATGATATAGAAACTCTAAGTATGGCAATAATGTTATTTAGCATAAATAAACATTTAGTTCAGATAAAACATGTAGTTTGCAAATTATCGAGATAGAAATTAAAAGTAGTTGAGCATGTATCTCCCCCAAAGTATTTATAAAACAAGTATAAAAATGGGGCTATGACTCACAATAATATGTAAAAGTTTAGAGTACTTGTGAAAGTAAAAGCAATTAGTTGTGCATGTATCTCCCCCAAAGAGTTTATAAAGTAATTAAACAAGTAAAAGTGGGGCTATGACTCACGGTAATCCATAAGAGTTTAGAGTACTTGTGAAAGTAAATGAAAATAGTTATGCATATGTATAAGTAAAGCAAATAATATGTTTCAATTAACAAATAGAGTGTTTCATCAACCGAGTAAAATATTTCAGGTAAACAAGTAAAATATGTAAGTAAAACGAGCATGTATCTCCCCCAAAGAGTTTATAAAGTAATTAAATGAGTAAAAGTGGGGCTATGACTCACCGTGAGTTGGATGACGTTTAGTGAGTAGTGCAAGTAATGGTCGAGTCGTGGAAACCTCTACGAGCAACCTATAATATGATATCGTGTCTTAGTTTATGGAAAGCATAAACGAGCCTATATATGTCTTTATATTAATCATGATATAGTACTTGGTAGGCTGTGTATGTCGTTTTATAGAAACGGTTTATGAAACATTTTTAGTTTATATATCTCGTACTACCGTTCGGGCCATCATAATTCAGAGGTCATGTACTAAACGTTCGAGGAGCTAGGCCACTTTAATTCGTAAATCTAGCAACTCGTCGATACGTTTACCCAAATGAAACCCCTCACATGAAGCTCCCTAGTTTTGTAGTATTCAATATGGAAAATATATTGTAGCAACCTGTAAAATTGACCAGTGATTTGTAAACGTTAATCAAGTATTATATATCATTACAGTTCAATTAACCATTTTTACGAGCAAAATTTAAAATTTTGTTTATTATGTTATCTTGATTCTCAAAACATTAGAACGAGCTCACACACGAACCACGAATAACCCAACACACTCAATATAAACCCATTGGACCCTATTACTATTCCTTAGCCCAAAATATTGGCCTGGTACTATTCATCTAGCCCAACCCATAATACTTAATTTATTTTCTTTTCAATTTCTGTTGACCAAAGCCCCTAAGCTTTGCCTCTCTCATTTCGAATTTTGACACATAAGATATATATATTTTGTCCTCTCTCGATTCTTTATACTTCAATCTCTTGGGATGTCGAATTCCAAGTCATATCTAAAACATTTAACCCACGAACCAAGACCAAAGTAAACGTATATCGACACATTTTCAAAATCGTATAATTATTTTCAATATTTATCTATTTTGATTTAAAACAAATACTACTCAATGTACTGACCTTCTAAATCATGTTTTATGTTTGTAAACTTGTTTTCTCACCTTAACTCCACATATCACACGTTAGACTATTCATTTGACCATTTAAATATTTCGTTCGAATGCAAAATACACGTAAACGTTTCCTACTCGATTTCTACTAGTTACCCGTGACTTCTAGCCCTCCTCTAGGCTCATAAATGCAGAAAAATTCTCCTATCTCATCCTACTTCTGCCATATTCGATTCCCCCACAAGTTGTGCCACTTGGTTATATATTACTCGAGTACATGCATGCACCATTCATCCAAAATCAAACGTATAACATTTTCCCTAGTTTTCACTCACTCACACACACTCTTAAACATCCTAAGAACTCCTGGAAATCAATTCGAAGATAGCCAAGGCCATGTTCCTTTCGTACGAGTTCAATTTCGAACGTATATCTCCCATTCGAGTTCTTTCTTGCTCATACCAATCGTATAACCCATTCCTTGGGTGTTGTAAGTCTTTTACACTCTTTTTAACTCATTCCTATTCGATTTCCCTTGATCAAGCATCGTTTTTATTTCCTATCGAACGTTTATATACATATCGTTTCATTTTATTTCATTATGTTCTCGTTATTTATCATTTCGTATCATATATATCACGCCTCCTATATGGAAGGCTAGTGTTAGGATCTCTGGGAAATAAAGATTTCTCATTACTGCAGGTAGTGCAAGCTGGTTCCTGCCGATAGTTTATGGTTCCTGCTGAAGTTCATTACTGCCGATAGTTTATTTTTGTTTCTGCTGATAGTAGTCATTACTGCGGGTTTAAGTAATTGTTATCCCGTAATATTAGAATGTTTGTTAGATTTATTTTTAGAAGAGATTGATAGTTATCTCTTCACACGCTTTCTTGTATGATGGGTTAGGGTTAGGGTTTATTGTTAATATATAAGAAATACCCGTCTATGAGTTTTGTATCGATTCACAGTATTCAATAAACATCATTATTAGTTCATAACCGATCCATAGAGGATCAAAACCTTCATAGTTATTTTCTTCTTTATATTCTTGTGTTTAGTTTCCGTATAGACACAAGTCTTACACCTAGAGATTCTCGTTTAACCAAGCTCAATCAAGCTAGAAGCACTCGATCCTACAAGTGGTATCAGAGACTGGTGAGGATCTCTGATAAAGAAGAAAAAGTTCTCTATCTAATCTCTTAACCCTCTCTCAATGGAAGGCGCCAACCCTGAAAACATTGTCATTAACCAGGAGGAATCTCAACCCAAACCTGAAACCTCACAAGTTCAAACACAAATTGTCACCACTGTGTCCAACAACAATGCTAAATTCCCATACCTAAAGAAATATGAGTATGAAGTCTGGGCCATGAGAATGGAATACTGGATCATGAACAGTGATTACAACCTGTGGAATGTGATTCTTAAGGGAAACAGCAAGAAGAATACTGGAAGGGATGATGATGGCAAAATCTATATAGAGCCACCTGTTACAACAGAGGAACATCTTGCTGTACAAAGGGAAACCAAGGCAAGAACCCTTTTGCTTCAGGCTATTCCAGAGGATCATATGAGTGATTTCCATCACCTGGATGATGCTAGACAGATCTGGCGTGCTGTAAAAGCCAGATTTGGAGGGAATGATGAGTCCAGAAAAATGAGAAAGTCTATGCTCAAGCAAGAGTTCCAGGAGTTTAAGATCTCTGAGGCTGAGGGGATTCACAAATGGTATGATAGGTTTCACAAGATCCTGAGCCAACTCAACCAGTTGAAGGCTAGGCCGGACAATGAAGACTGCAACACCAAGTTTCTGAGGGCCTTGCCTCCATCCTGGTCTCAGGTTGCCATTACACTCAAGGCCAAAGGTGGACTGGACTATATGAGTTTTGATGATCTGTACAACAAGCTGAAAACCCTTGAAATTGATATCAAAGGGTATTCCACCTATTTACCTCAAACTCCAACCCATACTGCATTTGTTAGTACCTCTGGTGCTAATAAAGCATCATATGGAAATAGTCTGACACCATCATCATCATCAATTTCCTACTCACCTGCCACATCAAAAGCTCAGACCAGATCTGATAATGTTCTAGAGGAGGTGTTTCATTCATTTGTTGCTGAGAGTACACCACAGCAGCAGATTGTTTATGAAGATTTTAATCTGGTGGACCAATTGGATCTGGAAGAGATGGACATTAAATGGCAGATGGCTATGCTATCATTGAAAGTGAATAGGTTTGAAAAGAAGGTAGGAAGGAGGATTAACTTTGATGGACAGGAGGCTGCAAGGTTTGACAGAAGGAAGGTGAGGTGCTACAAATGTTCTCAACCAGGTCACTTTGCCAGGGAATGTACAGATAAGAAGGTGGATGATAAAGCCAGGTATTCTGCCTTCAAAATTCAAGAGTTGGAATCAGAGGACCCCAAGGCCTTGGTATCTGTGGATTCGATGGTGGACTGGGAACATCATGAGAAATCTGTTGCAAGTGGAGCAGAGAAGGTCTATGGGATGATAGCTGGATATGGTGAGAAGAAACAAGTGGCTGGTCAATTTGGAATGATGGGTCATCCATCTCAGGTACAAAACTGCCCATTTGGTTGTGAACCGATATATGCTAAACTGAAACAGGAATGTGATGATAAAGTGAGTCAATATAAGGATAACTTTATACAACTCCAGGCCCATAAAAATGCTGTTAAAACATTAGAACAACAAAAAGTCTGGTATCAAAAACAACAGTTAGCATAAGAAGAAAAAATAAAGGTTTTGGAAAGAGATTTAAAAAACGCCACTAATGAGTTTAAACATTCTGAAAGAGAAAAAGCTAAGGTGGTGTTAGAAAAACAGGATTTGCAGTCTAAGCTAGACAATTCCTTGGCTAGGTTTGATAAATGGAAAGAGTCATCTAAAAACCTAAACAAGTTAATCGATAGTTCTATGTCTACAAAAACTAAAAGAGGTTTAGGGTATGGTGACCTGATAGGGCCAAATCAATTTTATGACCTTAATGAGTATAGTGCTTTTGACCCTAAACCTGTAGATTATAGAAAACCTGTAAAGTATGTAAAGGAGGGGGGAATGAATGCTGTTCCTCCACCCATAACTGGCACATTTAAACCTGCAGACCCCTATGTTGACTCTGATGATTCACAAATGACTTATGGCAAAAAGGCAAAGAACTTGCCTGATCTTGATTGTGACTCTAATGAATTTGTCTCTTGTTCTTACAGTGACAAATCTTCAGAAATCAAGACTAATAACTATGCCACATGTGGATCAAGTGACAAGTCAGCTTCAATAAAATTAGAAGATCTCTCCTCAGAAGTAGCTACTGATGAATATCAATCAAAGACAGCTGCATTTGAAGATATTTCTTTTGATAATGTTAAAAACAATAATGTTTCTAGTTGTGGTTCTGTTTCAAACAATTTTGGTTATGGTTTTAATTTTGTTAAGAATGATTTTGTTTCTTGTGTTGGTTTGAATGATTCTGGTTGCAATGAGAAAAATAATGTTAAGAAAAAGTCCCCTAGAAAGAAATCTTTCTTTGTGTGTCGTAGTTATGATCATCTTATCAAAGACTGTGACTATTATGAAAAACAGATGGGTATATATGCTTGTCAAAATAGGTCTGTGTGGAACAATGTCAATGATATTCCCCCATATATTCCACAAGCAGCAAGAATAAACTCTTGTAAAGCTTCTGTTGCTGCTGGTAAGCCAGTTCCAGCTGGTAAGCATGTTGCTGCTGGCAAGCCAGTTCCTGCTGGTAAGACTGTTGCTGCTGGCAAGTCCATTCCTGCTGATAAGCCTGTTGCTGCTGGTAATCCAGTTCCAGCTGGTAGGATCAATCCTGCTGGTTGGAGAAGCAATGCTGCTAGACCTTACTACAGACCTACTAGCACTTACTTTCAAAATGATATGAGGCCTGTATATTTTGACACCATGCACATGGGAGGGGCAAGATGGGAAACTGCTGTTAAGTCCTCAGCAGGTTGTTCTTGGAGAAACAATAACCAATATATGAGAATGGGGTCCAAGAACAATGGTGGATCTCATCAATCTCCATGGTTTAATACTTATTGATCCACTAGGCAGGCTCAAGTCAGCAATGGATTGAGTCTCCCTTGTATCTAATGTTGTAAATGTATTCTTTGTATCAGGAATTTCTTTTTAGAAGTAAAGATGTTGGCATTGTTGACAGTGGATGTTCCAGGAGTATGACAGGAAATTTAGAGAGACTGCATGACTTCGTGCCCTTAAATGGAGGTTCTGTGACATTTGGAGGAGGAGATGGCACAATTACTGGAAAGGGTATTATCAAAACAACCAAGCTAGACTTTGAAGATGTGCTTTATGTGAAGGAACTCCAAAACTTTAATTTGTTCTCTGTCTCACAAATTTGTGACAAGAAGAACAGTGTTCTCTTCACTGAAATTGATTGCTTTGTGTTGTCCAAAGACTTCAAGTTGCCTGATGAAAGTCAGGTTGAACTCAAAGTTCCAAGGACTTACAACCTTTACAGTTTCAATCTAAGTGATGTTCAGCCTGAGGGTTCACTTGCTTGTTTGATGGCAAAAGCTTCTGTGGATGAATCTAATAAATGGCACAGAAGAATGGCTCATGTGAATTTCAAGACCATTAACAAGCTGGCCAAGAATGGTTTGGTCCAAGGATCCCTCTCAAGACCTTCTCCAATGAACACAATTGTGTTGCATGCAACAAAGGAAAGCAACACAAAGCTTCATACAAGGCAATCACAACTGTGAGCACCATCACTGAGCCTCTGCAGCTTCTTCATATGGATCTCTTTGGTCCTACTTCTATCAGAAGTATTGACCACAAGTACTACTGTCTGGTGATTTCAGATGATTTTAGCAGGTTTTCTTGGACTTTCTTTTTGGGTACTAAAGATGAAACTTATCCAGTTATTAGGGACTTTATTACCTTAATAGAAAATCAGCTAAATAAAAAGGTTAAGTCAATAAGGTGTGATAATGGAACAGAGTTTAAGAATTCTAATTTAATTGAACTCTGTGGGAGTAAGGGGATAAAAAGGGACTATAGTAATGCCAGAACCCCACAACAAAATGGGGTTGCAGAAAGGAAAAATAGGACCTTTATAGAAGCAGCTAGGTCTATGTTAGCTGACTCTAAGATGCCCACTATGTTTTGGACTGAAGTAGTCTGCACTGCTTGTTATGTGCTGAATAGGGTATCTATTACTAGTCCTCATAATAAAACACCTTATGAGCTTTTGTCTGGGAAAGTTCCAAACATTAGTTACCTTAAACCTTTTGGATGTCATGTCACTATATTGAACACTAGTGATCATCTAGGCAAGTTTGATGGGAAGGCTGATGAAGGGTTTATTGTTGGGTATTCTGCTCATAGTAAAGCCTATAGGGTATATAATCTGTCTACTAAGAGGATAGAAGAGACTCTCAACTTAAGATATCTTGAGGATAAACCTAATTTGCAGGGTGCAGGTCCAGAGTGGTTCTTTGACCTAGATTATCTGACAGATACCTTAGGTTATTCTAGATTCAAAGCAAATCAATCTGTTGGTACACATGTTTCTCAATCTAACAATGCAGGTACCTCAGATGATGATTCTGATGCAGAGAGTGATGAACGACCTATAGTTGTTCCTTCTTTTCCCTCTAACAACATTTCAGGTTCAAAGCTCAAAGATTCTTCTGATATGGCTGGAGGTGATTCAAGTTTTGCAGAAGATCTTGCTAGGCTTCAAAGACAAGAGTATAATGCCAAGAAAGCTGCTGAAATGTTTGGTTCTGGATTTTCTAAAGAGACAGAGGAGATTCT
The DNA here is from genome assembly GCA_021014915.2 of Artemisia tridentata subsp. tridentata. Taxonomy (NCBI): domain Eukaryota; kingdom Viridiplantae; phylum Streptophyta; class Magnoliopsida; order Asterales; family Asteraceae; genus Artemisia; species Artemisia tridentata. Next base: position 393,295,720 of record CP139506.1, read on the forward strand.
GAGAAATGCTGAAGCTGAAGTTAGAAGGCAACTGAATTCTGCTGGTGGTATTCCTATTCCTACTGCTACCAATTCTGCTGGTAGTGCATCTATTCCAGCTGATCTTTCTAATGATTCTGCTGATGTCTCCTCTCCTGGTGTTTCTGGGTCTACTCCACCTGTTGACTATCTGGGTATTGATAACTCCCCTGAAAGATTTCCAATCCCTTCTGACCTTGGAAATTCATTCTCTTCAAGAGATAAGCTGGAAGATCCTTGTCATCAATCCAGAACAGTCATTTTCACTTCTTCCTCATATGATGATGACTTTAACCCCTCCATTACTAATCAGGCATCCACAATTGATGTCAATCCCATTGTTACCAAGAGGATCAATACAGTTCATCCTCAGTCCTTGATCCTTGGAGATCTAAATTCCCCTGTTCAGACAAGAATAAAAATACAACAACCCAAGTTTGGAGAATCTGCTTTTCTCAGTTATATCCAGGATCAGTTAAGGAGCAATCATATTGATTACCTACATTGCCTCTATGCTTGTTTCCTATCCCAAATTGAACCAAGTAGTATAGCCCAAGCTCTTGATAATTCTGATTGGGTTGAGGCTATGCAAGAAGAAATGCAGCAGTTCCAGAATCAGAAAGTATGGAAGTTGGTACCTTTGCCTGTAGGAAAGCATGCTATTGGAACTAAATGGATTCTCAAGAATAAAAGGCATGCTAGGGGAATTGTGGTTTGAAATAAAGCTAGGTTGGTGGCTCAAGGACATAGACAAGAAGAGGGGATTGATTATGATGAGGTGTTTGCACCAGTGGCAAGAGTTGAAGTTATTAGACTGTTCTTAGCTTTTGCCTCATTTATGGGGTTTGTAGTGTATTAGATGGATGTGAAGAGTGCCTTTTTGTATGGAAGGATTGAAGAAGAGGTTTATGTTACTCAACCAAAGGGTTTTGTGGATCCTCAGAATCCTGATTTGGTTTACAAAGTAGTAAAAGCACTTTATGGTCTTCATCAAGCACCAAGGGCTTGGTATGCAAGGCTATATGCCTTTTTGCTAAAACATGGTTACAGAAGAGGGGCAATAGATAAAGCACTTTTCATCAGGAAGAACTTCAAAGATATCATTCTGGTACAAGTTTATGTAGATGATATCATCTTTGGTTCTACTAATGAAGCCTGGTGTAGGGAATTTGAGGAATTGATGAAGAGTGAATTTGAGATGAGTGCTATGGGTGAAATGACTTTCTTCTTGGGTCTTCAGGTTAAGCAAAAACCAGATGGGATCTTTATCTGCCAAGAGAAGTATGTTTATGACATACTTAAGAAGTTTGATATGGAAAATGTGAAAACTGCAACAACCCCATTTGAACCTCCAAAGCCTAAATCCAATAATGAACCTGATGCTGCTGTTAATGTTCATCTATACAGGTCCATGATTGGGTCACTCATGTATGAGACAGCTTCTAGACTTGATATCATGTTTGCTGTCAGTGCATGTTCTAGACATCAGGTTACACCCTTGACTTCTAACTTAAATGCAGTCAAGAGAATCTTCAAGTATTTGAAAGGACAGCCTAAGTTGGGACTTTGGTACCCAAAAGATTCTCCTTTTGTGTTGGAAGCTTATAGTGACAGTGATTATGCTGGTGCTAACTTTGATAGAAAGTCAACTACTGAGGGTTGTCAGTTTCTGGGTAGAAGGTTGGTTTCTTGGCAGTGCAAGAAGCAGACTATAGTGGCTACATCTTCTACTGAGGCAGAGTATGTTGCTGCTGCTAGCTGCTGTGGACAGGTTCTTTGGATGCAAAATCAGCTCTTAGATTATGGGTTCAACTTCATGAACACTAAGATCTTCATTGATAATCAAAGTACTATGTGCATTGTTAAAAATCCTGTCTATCATCAAAGGACAAAGCATATTGAGATAAGACACCATTTCATAAGAGATGCTTATGAGAAGCATCTTATTCAGGTGATTAAGATTCATACTGATGACAATGTGGCTGATCTGCTGACCAAGGTTTTTGATGGACCAAGGTTTAACCATTTGGTGGTCCATATTGGGATGGTAAATCCTTAGGTACTGAGTTTGAGGGGAGGACAAAGCCTAAGGGGAGGCTTTCTGGACTAAGGGGAGGCTTTCTGTTGTATAATTTGTTATTTTCTTTGTTTTCTATTTTCTTTATGTTTATTTTGTTTTCTTATTAGTTAAAAAAAAAATCATTTCATTTCTTTATTTTCTTTATGTTTATTTTGTTTTCTTTTTAGTTAAAAAAAATATTTATATTTTGTGTGCTAACTCGTATCGTTTTGAGCAACCCCTTTGCAGGTACAGTGTTGGTGTTTACACCTACACAGCAAATGGTATTCAACTCACCATGTTTCACAGACAAGAAAGAGTTGGCTCACCATGATGGTACAGCTCTGGTGTGTTTGTCAAATCTGTTGATAGCTGTAATAGCTGCTTAAAGCTATAGGGTACTCCAACTCACCCATGTATTATTACTGAGAGTTGAAATGGTTTTCAATTCACCATGGATTTTACTCCTTTGGGGTTTCCAAAGAATTGGCTAGCCCACAAGTGTATGGTTTGTGGTAAAGGCAGTTGGAATTCCATACTTGGTACTCAATTCACCAAAGGTTATCTTCAACCTAAGAATTGGCTGGTCCTGAGCAAACGGCTACAGGTAAAGACAAGTCAAATCCGTTTACAGTTGTTGATTTACTAAAAATTAGATGGTTATCAATGTACCATGGTCTAACACACCAAAACATTGGCTACTCCAGTAGTGATGGCTATTGGTAAAGAGACATCAAATCCATTAATTTTCAATGATTCACCTCTCACAGGAGTTAACACACCTGGAAGTGATGAGAATAGTATGAAACTTTAAGTGATTTGATGTACATTTTGTCATAGTAGCAGTCAAGATCAAATGGATGCCATGGTGACCAGCTTATTATTTTGAAGATGATTTCCTTTTGGTGCTGAACTATAGAAGTTGCTGCTGAAAGTCAAAGATGTTGCTGCTGGTTACTTACTATTGCTGCTGCTCGAATGCAATCCTCAAGCCTCAGAAGTTCAAGCTCTATCAAGTGGGAATCTTGCAAGTTAACCTAGTTAACTTCAAGATTAGGGGAGGATTGTTAGGATCTTTGGGAAATAAAGATTTCTCATTACTGCTGGTAGTGCAAGCTGGTTCCTGCCGATAGTTTATGGTTCCTGCTGAAGTTCATTACTGCCGATAGTTTATTTTTGTTTCTGCTGATAGTAGTCATTACTGTGGGTTTAAGTAATTGTTATCCCGTAAGATTAGAATGTTTGTTAGATTTATTTTTAGAAGAGATTGATAGTTATCTCTTCACACGTTTTCTTGTATGACGGGTTAGGGTTAGGGTTTATTGTTAGTATATAAGAAACACCCGTCTATGAGTTTTGTATCGATTCACAATATTCAATAAACATCATTATTTGTTCATAACCGATCCATAGAGGATCAAAACCTTCATAGTTATTTTCTTCTTTATATTCTTGTGTTTAGTTTCCGCATAGACACAAGTCTTACACCTAGAGATTCTCGTTTAACCAAGCTCAATCAAGCTAGAAGCACTCGATCCTACAGCTAGGATTATCATTTTTATGCATTCGTACTTCCATTTACTCGTTTATTTCATTTTCATTTGAGCTCATTTTAATTATTTCATATATCGCTATTTAAATTTCAAGTCAATTTTATTTATTTATTCTCGTATGAACTCGCATAGATTGGACCTTGTTAAACCGAATTCTAAAAATGCGACACCCTATTTTTATTGTTTCACTCGATTCTTCACTAGATAATTAACCAAAACTTAGTTTTGTGATTCCCCTTACAAGGGCTTAAACCCGTTCGAATTAATCCCATTTAAACGCTAGTCGCAAGTTTTTAAAACTCTTTTATATTTAACGATGGGCCTATAAGCCCATTAAGCTGTTTTTAGCTTATTTCAATAAGCATTCCAGTCAAGCCCTTTTGTAATGATTTTATAAACTTAAATTGAGCCCAATACCAGGCCCAATGATCCCTAAAATCCCACGTATCTTAAATTGTTATTGGGCCGAGATTTTAAACGTTAAAAGCCCATTTAACTTAAAAATAAGCTATTCGTACAATAAGCAATTGAAAAGCAGTCCAATAAGCTTTATAAAACTTATAAAAGTCTCAGAAATATTTTCCCATTCGATTTGTGCAAAAAGGACTAGTTTTGCAAATACTTTCAAACTCAAGGGATAAAACTGCCAACCTCGGGAAAACAGGGTATAAACTGTAATTTCAGAAACTTGGGGATGAATATTGTTAAAAGAGTAACCTTATGGTTTAATATGTCATTTTGGGGAACATTTGGACTAAAAATATAATTAGAGGACTAACGGTGCAAATGTTACACCGTTAGGGTTAAAAATGTAAATTTTGTATTAGTTCAAGGACCAACAGTAACTTTATGTTATTTTCATTTCCATTTCATATTTTACGTTTCTCATCTCGTTCACGTGGATTTTATTTCATATCGTTCAATATTTATTAATAAAACTTTTATATTTATATATAACGGGTTTTTACGAATAACTTTACGTTTTATTTAAACCACTTTCGAGGAAATGATATTTATGATTTAAATGACATAAAAACAAGATAGTATTATATATACTATTATTTTTGAACTTTAATCATTTTAAGCATATCATTCACTCTCATCACAAACCACTTCGTCATCCGATACCATTTTCAATCATTATTCGTATTTGGCCAAAACCATCAAATTCTCAGACTTCCTTATTATTATCCAGGTTCTGTGTTGGAGCATTTTCCTTAATTTCATATGGTTTCATATTTCATCTTTGCCAGTTACATTCAAGGTGAGTTCATAGTCCCACCTTTATCTTTTTAATGATTTCAAATACGTGGGGAGATACATGTTATAAAACAGAACGCAAGTATTTTCTGTATGCTTTACCTGACTGATATTTCCTAAGTTACCATTATTTCCATTATTGAAAGTCCCTCCCATCATGAGCCATTAACCACTGAGGTGGACGCGAATATAGTGAACAGATCTGTGAAGGTTGACTGCCTGTTTGAAATATCTAGAAGATGGCCTTAATTGCTAGCTAGATAGGTTCAGATGCACTTTATTTGACTTTGAAATAGGAATTTGGCAATATCCTATAGAGGGTCATAACTCAATCCATTAATTTGGATTGTTCTGGCCGTCTGTGCGGTACTGTTAAGTTTTGAGTGTCATGAGGCTTAGTGCAATATATATACTGATCGCAATATCTTCTTTTTACTTATGATAATTGTATTTATATGCAATTATAGACTTGTTTTCAAAACTGATTATGACTATAAACGCTATGATTTCACTCAACAATTTTGTTGACTTTTAAGCATGTATCTCAGGTAATTAACAAGAGTATTGAAGGAATTGGAGCGGGCATGTAATGGATGAATTTGGTGTCTAATAAATTTCTGTCATTTAAATCAAACTTATATCATCTTTTGTGGAATACTAAATTTGAAATTTCCTTTCTCTATTTGAATTTCTGAATAAATGACAATGATTTGCAAAACGTCTCTTTTTGTGTCGTTTTCTATGATTATGACTATGATCCTACCGGTAATACCCCTATTAAGTCTTCCGCTGTTTACTCAAAATTTAGGGGGTGTTACAGATTGGTATCAGAGCCAGGTTATAGAGAACCAAATGTTTTTGAAACTTTGGACTATAACCACATTTTCAAAATGGACCAACTTTACACCATACCACGTTACGCCCTCCGTGCCTGCATATTTATAGCATCATGTTTACAGTATTACTTTACTTTATATACTTGATGTCATTAATTTCTTACAATTACTATTTACGGGATATTACAGCACCATGTCTACAGTATCACACATTAGTACCTCATCATCGGACATGGAATCCGAGGATTCCTATTCATCCATTACCTCACCCATAGTTCCCAACGCATCGCCTGCTGCAGTGTCAAGCATTGCCTCCGATGAAACGGAACCCTTTGAAGAAGGAGAAGTTGTCGCAACACCACCAATGCCACAAGTTGTATTAGGTAACCCAGACTGACCCATATCTGAAGACCCGTACGTATTAGCTAGACGGGCATATCTTTCATCAGCTCGTCCGGAGAATCTTCCCGCTTATACCCCAATTCCCAATGATCAGTATATGCAGACTCAACAATTTTTACCTGCGGAAGATTCCAAAACCCCATTACCTATACCACCACCTGCACCGATAGTCCGGCGCAGAAGATTCAAAATCTTAGAACCTTACGAACCCGAACCATTCAGGATACCATTTCGGAGAAACCCCAACAGTTGCATCCAGATAAATACACCTCGCAAGAGAGTAAGACTACCTATAGTTCCAATTATACCACCATTACCCCTATCCCCTACTTCACCCCTAGAAATGATCAGTATAACGCCACCATCATCTCCTGAGCATCAAACCCCTCCAACCCGAATCTTTGAGACTGGAGAAAGCTCCAGAGCAGCAACTAACCGCACACCTACCCTATCTAATATCATGACACGTTTGGAGCATCATGAGGAACAGATCAATGTGCTTATGAGACTCATGGAAGACATGCAAGTCCAACATCGAACCGACATACAGAGACTTCTAAACTAGATTTCAGAAATCACAGGACCCATGGATGAGACTTCCAGCAGTTAGACATAGCATGCATCTATATAGTTTTGAGGCATCTTAGCCTACCGCATATTGTATTAATAAAAAGACCTTGTAATCATTATGTTTTGTAACAAAATCGATTCAAGTTATTAATATATGTTGTTAGTTATGATTTACTATATATTGATGTTGATCTATTTTACTGTGGTTATTCATGCGAATTGTGATCAAACAAGTCGTAATGTTATAGTTCTTCGAATATTACAGCTGAGATGTAATTACAAAAATTATAACAAAGAATATTTCAAAAGAAAATTGATGAATGTAGAGAAAGTTGCTTTTGTAGAAGAATCAGTTTATTCTAGCTTGGTCATTATGTGGATTCTAATTGTGTTTTCTTGTGGTATTGATAGACTCATGGCTCGCACAAGAACTGCCACTCACACAACAACATTGACCCCTGAAGCTGTCCAAAGAATGATAGCTGATGGTATCGCAGCAGCTTTGGAGACTCAAGCGGCAACCATAGCCCGCTCGAGAAACAACAACAACCGATCCACCGCGAAAAGCGAGGCGTCTGCGTCTCGCAAATGTAATTTTAAGGATTTCATAAGTTGCAAGCCAACTTATTTCAAAGGGTCAGAAGGAGTGACCGAATTGGCTCAATGGTTTGAGCTTACGGAGACAGTGTTTATGAGAAGTAAATGTCCAGAAGACAGCAAAGTCACATTTGCTACAGGAACTTTACTAGAAGATGCTTTGTCCTGGTGGAACGCAACCGTTCAGACTATGGGAATGGAAGAAGCATTCCAAATTTCTTGGGCAAAACTGAAAATAAAAATGCTCAAGAAGTACTGTCCACGTACGGAGATTCAGAAATTAGAGGAGGAATTTCATCGGTTGACTGTGAGAGGAAACCACATCAAGACCTACAACCGAAGGTTTCAGGAACTATCAGTGTTATGTCCGACCATGGTGCCGGATGTTGAGAAGACATGGGAAAGATACGTCGAGGGCTTGCCTTCAAGAATAGAAGGAAATGTCACCTCTTCCAAACCAGCAACTTTAGAAGAAGCTATCTCCATAGCTCAGAAATTGTTGGAAAGGGAAATTAAACGGAGTTTTACCTCCGGAAGCAACGATTACAAGAGAAGGCTGGATGATCGTGGAACCAACAACTACAACAACAGCAGGAACAACAACAGCAACATCAACAACCGTAAACGTAACTACCATCAGAACCGTAACAATCACCACCAACAGCAGAATCGTAGGTAAGAAGCCGCCAGGGCTTATGTGGCTACACCCAATGAAGGAAGAGGGTATGCCGGAACATTACCTCAGTGTAACAAGTGTAGACTACATCACAATGGGCCTTGTTTGTCCAGATGCGGAAAATGCCGCCAAGTGGGCCACAGAACAAATGAATGCAGAGCCACTGGTGCAAACCTGCAGCCAGTAACAGTAGTATGCCACGGTTGTGGAGAAAAGGGACATTACAGGAACCAATGCCCAAAGCAGACTGCAACCCAGAACAACGTTGCTCGTGGGAGAGCATATGTGCTTGGTGATGGGAATGCACCAACGGATCCTGGCGTCGTTACTGGCACATTATTGTTAAACCAACATAGTGCTAAAGTATCATTTGATTCTGGAGCTGATAAGAGTTTTGTTTCTACTTCATTTGCTTCATTGCTTAATATTGCCTCGATAGAACTAGACACCACCTATGAAATAGAAATAGCTAACGAAAACCTCATAGGAACCAATAAAATAATCCAAGGATGCACCCTAACCTTACTCAACAAACCTTTTTCTATCGACCTCATGCCCGTCCAACTCGGTAGTTTTGACATTATCGTCAGCATGGATTGGTTATCCAAGCATCATGCCAGAATCATTTGTGACGAGAAGTTCGTCCAAATCCCGCTCAACGGTGAAACCCTTATTGTTCATGGAGATCAAAGCAAAACCCGACTCAACATCATCTCATCCATTAAGACGGTGAAATACATGAACAAGGGATGTCAAGTATTTATGGTTCAAGTGACGGAGAATGAACCAAAGGAAAAGCGAATTGAAGGAGTGCCAATCGTCAAGGACTTTCCTGAAGTATTTCCGGAAGATTTTCCCGGCATCCCACCAACTCGGCAAGTAGAATTCCAGATTGACTTAGCGCCTGGAGCGGCACTTGTTGCAAAAGCTCCTTACCGGTTAGCACCATCTGAAATGAAAGAATTGTCTAAGCAGTTGAAGGAACTGTCAGATAAAGGATTCATTCGACCAAGTACATCACCTTGGGGAGCTCCAGTCTTATTTGTCAAAAAGAAGGATGGGACTTTCCGAATGTGTATTGACTACAGAGAATTGAACAAACTCACTGTCAAGAATCGGTATCTATTACCCAGAATTGATGATTTGTTTGACCAACTACAAGGGTCGAGTGTGGACTCAAAGATTGATCTGAGATCAGGTTATCATCAGCTTAGAGTCAGGGAAGCAGATATTCCCAAAACAGCTTTCCGAACATGATACGGGCATCACGAATTTCAAGTAATGCCATTTGGTCTTACCAATGCGCCTGCAGTATTCATGGATTTGATGAACCGAGTATGCAAACCATACTTGGACAAATTTGTGATTGTGTTCATCGATGACATTCTGATCTACTCCCGCAGTGAAGAAGAGCATGCTGAGCACTTGAGGACCATTTTAGAGTTGCTTAAAACAGAAAAGTTGTACGCCAAATTCTCTAAGTGTGATTTCTGGCTCCCAGCAGTACAATTTCTTGGCCACATCATCAACAGCCAAGGTATTCATGTGGACCCTGCCAAGATTGAAGCAGTTAAAAGTTGGGCATCTCCTACAAACCCAACGAAGATTTGTCAATTTCTAGGTCTCGTTGGTTACTATAGAAGATTCATCGAAGACTTTTCCAAAATTGCATAGCCTTTAACAGAATTAACCCAGAAGAACAAGAAGTATATCTGGGAAGAGAAATAGGAATTGGCTTTTCAACTCTTGAAGCAAAATCTTTGTGAAGCACCCATCCTAGCACTACCCGAAGGAAGAGAAGACTTCGTAGTATATTGTGATGCATCGCATCATGGTCTAGGTGCAGTGCTGATGCAACGAACCAAAGTGATAGCCTATGCTTCAAGACCGCTTAAGAAGAATGAGGAAAACTATACCACGCACGATCTAGAATTAGGAGCAGTAGTTTTTGCTCTTAAGATGTGGAGACATTACTTATACGGTACAAAGTATACGGTTTTCACCGACCACAAAAGTCTTCAGCACATACTAGATCAGAAGGAACTGAACATGAGACAGCTCAGATGGTTGGAGCTACTCAACGACTACGACTGTGAAATTCGCTACCACCCAGGGAAAGTAAATGTCGTGGCCGATGCATTAAGCAGAAAGGAACGAATCAAACCTCTCAGAGTCCGATCTCTGGGAATGACCATTTGTTCACCACTTCCATTACAGATTCTCATCGCCCAAGTAGAAGCTCTCAAAGAAGAGAACCGACCTCATGAGCAAATTTACAGAAGGCCCGAGAATGAAAACGGTTTCGTAAAAAGGTCAAACAGAATGTTGTACTTCAAAGACAGAAGCTGGGTCCCTCTTTACGGAGGTATTCGTGATATCATCATGCATGAATCTCACAAGTCTAAGTACTCAATCCACCCGGGTTCTGATAAGATGTATCAGGATCTTAAGAAGGTCTATTGGTGGCCAAACATGAAAACCGACATAGCTGAGTATGTTGGAAAGTGTTTGACTTGTTCGAGAGTCAAGTCGGAAAGTCAAAAACCGTTGGGACTACTTGTACAGCCTGAACTACCAATGTGGAATTGGGAGAGAATTACAATGGATTTCATCACCAAGTTGCCAAGGATGTCCACTGGTTTAGACACAATTTGGATCCTCGTTGATCTACTCACCAAGTTCGCACATTTCTTACCGATCAAGGAGACTGATGAGATGAGCACTCTTGTTCAGTTTTATCTAAGAGAAATTGTGGTTCGACCTGGAGTTTCGATCTCCATTATCTCCGACAGAGATAGCCGATTTACCTCAAGATTTTGGCAGTCTCTACAGAAAGCTCTCGATAATCGACTAGATATGAGCACCGCTTATCACCCTCAGACTGATGGTCAAAGTGAAAGAACGATTCAAACCTTGGAAGACATGCTCAGGGCATGTGTGATAGATTTCGGAAAAGGTTGGGATAAACACTTGCCATTGACTGAATTTTCCTAAAATAAAAGTTACCACGCCAGCATCAAAGCGGCACCATTTGAAGCACTTTATGGTAGAAAGTGCAGATCGCCTGTTTGTTGGGCAGAAGTAGATGATGTACAACTCACAAGACCAGAACTAATCCAAGATACGACGGAAAAGATTTTCAAGATTAGACAAAGACTTCAAGCCGCTCGTGATAGACAAAAAAGTTACGCTGACATAAGACGAAAATCCCTAGAATTTCAAGTTGGTGACAGGGTTATGTTGAAAGTTTCCCCATGGAAGGGAATGATACGCTTTGGAAAGCGTGGAAAGTTAAACCTCAGGTATATTGGACCATTCAGAATCCTTGAAAGGATTGGTCCAGTTGCTGGAATCATTTATAAACTTGAACTCCCAGAAGAACTTAGTAGGGTACACCCCACATTTCATGTTTCACAATTACAGAAGTGTTTGTCAGATGAAACACTCATCATCCCACTAAAAGAAATCAGATTAGATGACAAACTCGTGTTCACGGAAGAACCGGTAGAAATAATGGACAGGGAAGTGAAACAACTTAAACAAAGCCGTATTCCTATTGTCAAGGTTAGATGGAACTCCAAGCGAGGACCAGAGTATACGTGGGAGCGTGAAGATCAAATGCGTGACAAATACCCACACTTGTTTCCATAGGTAACCTCAAAAACTACCTTAGATTTTAATTCCGGGACGGAATTCTGTTTGACTGGTGGATACTGTAGCAACACGTAAAATTGACCAGTGATTTGTAAAAGTTAATCAAGTATTAATTATCATTACAGTTTAGTTAACCATTTTTACGAGCTAAATTTAAAATTTTGTTTATTATGTTACCTTGATTCTCAAAACATTGGAACGAGCTCACACACGAACCACGAATAAGCCAACACACTCAATATAAATCCACTGGACCCTATTACTATTCCTTAGCCCAAAATATTGGCCTGGTACTATTCATCTAGCCCAACCCAAAATACATAATTTATTTTCTTTTCAATTTTTGTCGACCAAAGCCCCTAAGCTTTGCCCCTCTCATTTCGAATTTTGACACATAAGATATATATAATTTGTCCTCACTCGATTCTTTATACTTCAATCTCTTGGGATGTCGAATTCCAAGTCATATCTCAAACATTTAACCCACGAACCAAGACCAAAGTAAACGTATCTCGACACATTTTCAAAACCGTATAATTATTTTCAATATTTATCCATTTTGATTTTAAACGAATACTACTCAATGCACTGACCTTCTAAATCATGTTTTATGTTTGTAAACTTGTTTTCTCACCTTAACTCCATATATCACACGTTAGAGTATTCATTTGACCCTTTAAATATTTCGTTCGAATGCAAAATACACGTAAACATTTCCTACTCGATTTCTACTAGATACCTATGACTTCTAGCCCTCCTCTAGCCTCATAAATGCAGAAATATTCTCCTATCTCATCCTACTTCTGCCATATTCGATTCCCCCACAAGTTGTGCCACTTGGTTATATAATACTCGAGTACATGCATGCACCATTCGTCCAAAATAAAACGTATAACATTTTCCCTGGTTTTCACTCACTCACACACACTCTTAAACATCCTAAGAACTCCTGGAAATCAATTCGAAGATAGCCAAGCTCAAGTTCCATTCGTACGAGTTCAGTTTCGAACGTATATCTCCCATTCGAGTTCTTTCTTGCTCATACCAATCGTATAACCCATTCCTTGGGTGTTGTAAGTCTTTTACACTCTTTTTAACTCATTCCTATTCGATTTCCCTTGATCAAGCATCGTTTTTATTTCCAATCGAACGTTTATATACATATCGTTTCATTTTATTTCCTTATGTTCTCGTTATTTATCATTTCGTATCATATATATCACGCCTCCTATATGGAAGGCTAGGATTATCATTTTTATGCATTCGTACTTCCATTTACACGTTTATTTCATTTTCATTCGAGCTCATTTTAATTATTTCATATATCGCTATTTAAATTTCAAGTCAATTTTATTTATTTATTCTCGTATGAACTCGCATAGATTGGACCTCATTAAACCGAATTCTAAAAACGCAACACCCTATTTTTATTGTTTCACTCAATTCTTCACTAGATAATTAACCAAAACTTAGTTTTGTGATTCCCCTCACAAGGGCTTAAACCCGTTCGAATTAATCCATTTAAACGCTAGTCGCAAGTTTTTAAAACTCTTTTATATTTAACGATGGGCCTATAAGCCCATTAAGCTATTTTTAGCTTATTTCAATAAGCAGTCCAGTCAAGCCCTTTTGTAATGATTTTATAAACTTAAATTGAGCCCAATACTAGGCCCAATGATCCCTAAAAGCCCACGTATCTTAAATTGTTATTGGGCCGAGATTTTAAACGTTAAAAGCCCATTTAACTCAAAAATAAGCTATTCGCACAATAAGCAGTTGAAAAGCAGTCCAATAAGCTTTATAAAACTTATAAAAGTCTCGGAAATATTTTCCCATTCGATTTGTACAAAAAGGACTAGTTTTGCAAATACTTTCAAACTCAAGGACTAAAACTGCCAACTTTGGGAAAACAAGGTATAAACAGTAATTTCAGAAACTTGGGGATGAATATTGTTAAAACAGTAACCTTATGGTTTAATATGTCATTTTGGGGAACATTTGGACTAAAAATACAATTAAAGGACTAACGGTGCAAATGTTACACCGTTAGGGTTAAAAATGTAAATTTTGTATAAGTTCAAGGACCAACAGTAACTTTATGTTATTTTCATTTCCATTTCATATTTTACGTTTCTCATCTCGTTCACGTGCATTTTATTTCATTTCGTTCAATATTTATTAATAAAACGTTTATATTTATATATAACGGGGAGAAATGGGAGTAAACTCATTAAAAACTTGTTAAAACTAATTTTAACCTAAAATGAGTTTATGTTTTGTCATCATCAAAAAGGGGGAGATTGTTGATGCAAATAATGTTCTAAAAACGTTATTTCTATCTTTCGATAACTTCACGTTTTGAGGATGACAAAATGTGAAAATACATTACGTTAAAATTAACGTAAACAAGTTTTTAATCGGAAGATCCCGTTTCTACACAAATCACTCTAGAGCAAATTTACAACTTGACTAATGATCAAACAAGTGAATTTGTGCTTAAGACTTCACATTTTTATGTGACAAAACATTTCTTTCAAAAATATACTTTACAAATTATTTTTGAATAATTAAGAAATGTTTTAATGGAAAAATAAGTTTAAAATACATAACAGCTATTTCCCCCCCCCAAAATCAGCTCCAAACTTCTCCAAATAAGTTTTCACCAGAAAAGACAAAAAGAGGAGCATTTTTGTCTGACACGGCTCTACGGTTCCACTAAATTTAGTGGAGCCGTGTGTGATTTAGTGGAGCCGTCCCTTTATAACGGCCAGATTTTTTCTGCCTATAAATACCAGCCCACTTCACAGATTTTGGGCATCCTTTCTCACACAAAACTTTCTGAGTTTAATACTCTCTTCACATCCTCTCTTCTTGATCATTTAGTTAGGTTTTCTTTTGTTCAAGAGTGATCCAATCATCCTACTTAGAGATCCTCTTCATTCCTCTTCATTTGCAAGAGAAGAACTCAAGGTATCCAAGAAGATACAAGAGTTGTAGTAGTAGTTAGGATACTTGTAACATTTGTTACACACTAGTTGTATCATAGCATACATCAAGATCATTTTTCCTTTGTGAGAGTGTGAGTGAAGATCATTGAGATCTTATAGAGATATTGAATATCTCTTGAAGCCATTGGGCTTGTGTGATTGATCAAGAAGATCAAGGTTAGATAGGTTAGAGTGAGTTGAGAGAGTTGATAATTGTGATCTTATGAGATCTTGGAGATCTCTTGAGTCTTGTGTGTTGAGTGTGTGAAGTTGAAAGGATCGGGTAGATCGTGGTAGATTGGTGCTAGCTAAGATTAGCACTCGACATCTAGCTTAGTGTCGGAAAACAGGTTAAGCGATGTGTACAGTTTTCTCTGCCTAAAGGGAGGTTGTTGACATAGTGCTTGAAACTCTCGAGTGTGGTACTCGGGGAGTGGAGTAGGGCGAAGAAGTGCTTCGTAGCCGAACCACTATAAATCCTTTTGTCCCTGTTTGATCTTTCCATTTCTTCTCTTTACTTTCATTACTTATAATTAGTTAGTTTAGTGTGTAGTTCATATTGGTGTTGATTGATTGCACATAAGAGTCGAATCAAAGGTTTCCAATAGTAAAGTTTTTTAAGAAGTTTTAAAAGAACTAAAAGAACTTAAAAACCGGTAAAACTATTCAACCCCCCTTCTAGTTTTCCACAATTGGTATCAGTAGCCACGTTAGTCAAGATTTTAAAGTAAATTGTATTTTAAAACTTGAATCGATTAATGGATTCCGACAAATATCTAGAAGGGCAATCTATGCAAAGACCACCACTTTTTGAAACCAATTGTTTTATCTATTGGAAAACAAGTTTCGAAACGTATGTGAAATCAAAATACATTGATCTTTGGCATGTTATTACCGAAGGTGACTTTCAACCGATTCAAAAGAATCCGGAAACTAGAAAGGATGAAATAGTTTCTTATGATAAACAAGGTGATGAACTTAAAAGAAAACTAGCCAAAAATAATGAGGCTAAAATGATGATTTATAATGCTTTGCCTAAAAAGGAATTTGAAAGAATTTTTATGTGTAATATGGCAAAAGATATTTGGAAAACTTTGTTAGTCACTCACCAAGGTAATAACCAAGTCAAAGAGAACAAGATAGATCTTCTTGTTCAACAATATGAACAATTTTCCATTTCGGAAGATGAGTCAATAGATAATGCTTTTGCTAGATTTAATACCATTATTACTAGTCTTAAAGCTCTTGATGAAGATTACTCTAGCAAGAATTATGTTAGGAAGTTTCTTAGGGCTCTACATCCTAAATGGAGAGCAAAGGTCACCGCCATTGAAGAGTCAAAGGACTTGGCGACATTATCACTCGATGAACTAATAGGAAACTTGAAAGTTCACGAGATGATAATCAAGAAGGACTCCGATATAGTCAAAGGCAAAAGCGAGAGAGTTAGATCTCTAGCATTGAAAGCCAAGATGGAGTCTAGTGATGAGGAATGTTCGAGTTCCGATAGTGAAGATGAAGAATATGCGTTAGCGGTTAGAGACTTTAAAAAGTTCTTTATGAGAAGAGGTAGGTTCGTTAGGCAACGTCGTGATGAAAAGAAGACATCACAAAAGAACCGAGTTGAAAAGAAAGGGACAAGTGATAGGAAATGCTTTAGATGCGGAGATCCTAATCACCTCATAGGAGAGTGTCCCAAACCACCGAAATCCAACAACCAACGAGCTTTCATAGGAGGCTCTTGGAGTGATAGTGGTGAAGAAGAAGAGAATAAGCCCAAGGACGAAACATGCCTAATGGCTCAAACTTCTAACGAGGTACGTTACGACTATCCTGATTATAGTGATGATAATTCGTCAATTGATGATAACACACTAAATGAAGAATATAATAAACTATGCGAAGTTAGTTATAAAATTTTAGGTAGAAACAAATCACTAAAATTAAAATTGCATGAACTCGAAATGCAAGTTTTTGAACTAAAGGATCAAGTCAAAAGACTTGAGAAAAATAAAGGAGTAGACATAGGATGCAAGTCATGCATAAGTCTTCGAGTAAAAAATGAAAAACTCAAAGAAAATGCATTTAGGATCATTAGGTTTGAAAAAGAAACAGATAATGCTTCGACAAGTAAAATGAAACAAGTAGAATCTGTCAAACCCACAAGCTCTGTCAAAACAACAGAAGACACCATTAAAGGTACGGACGGTACCATTAAATTTAATGGTACTGTGGTACCGTCTGATGCTGGAGACAGAATTGAGTCGATTTAGATCTACTTATATTTGTTCATATTGTTCAAGAGTTGAGTTCACATAAATTCGAATCTAAGTCTTTTAAAGTAAACAAAGTTTTCATAATAAAAATTAAAAAGACGTAAAACTATTCAACCCCCCCCCTTCTAGTTTTCCACACGAAAGTTGTGTAAGGTTTTCTCCGCCATAAGGGAGCTTGTTGACATAGTGAAGAAAACTCTCGAGTTAGGTGCTCGAGGAGTGGAGTAGGGCAAGGAAGGTGTCCTTGTAGCCGAACCACTATAAATCCTTTGTCTCGCGGTTCGATCTTTCCATCTCTATCTTTCATTTTATTTCATTACTTCACATAAATTCGAATCTAAGTCTTTAAAAGTAAACAACATTTTTATAATAAATTAAAAAGACGTAAAACTATTCAACCCCCCCCCCTTCTAGTTTTCCACAATTGGTATCAAGAGCCAGGTCAAACAAGATTTTTAAAATAAATTGTATTTTAAAACTTGAAACGATCTATGGAATCCGAAAAATATTTAGAAGGGCAATCTATGCAAAGACCACCACTATTCGAGAGTGATGGTTTTCTTTATTGGAAAAATAGATTCGAAACTTATGTGAAATCAAAAGATCTTGATCTTTGGCATGTTATTACCTATGGTGATTTTCCCCCTATTCAAAATAATCCTTTAACTAAAATAGATGAAATTGTACCTTTTGAAAAACAAAATGATGATTTGAAAAGGAAACTAGCAAAAAATAATGTGGCTAAAATGGTAATTTATAATGCATTACCACGCAAAGAATATGAACGAATTTTTATGTGTCAAACCGCAAAAGAAATTTGGGATTCTTTATTAATCACTCACCAAGGTAATAGTCAAATCAAAGACAACAAAATAGATCTTCTTGTTCAACAATATGAACAATTTACAATTCCTGAAGAGGAATCTATTGATAATGCATTTGCTAAATTTAACACTATTATCACAAGTTTAAAAGCACTTGATGAGACTTTTTCTAGAAAAAATTGTGTAAGGAAATTTCTTAGGGCATTACATCCAAAATGGCGCGCGAAGGTCACGGCTATTGAAGAATCGAAGAACTTGATGACGTTATCGCTTGATGAACTTATCGGCAACTTGAAGGTCCATGAATAAATTATAAAGAGAGACTCGAAAACGGTCAAGAGCAAGAAAGATCAAATCAAATCTCTTGCGCTAAAAGCCAAAAAGGAACTTAGTGATGATGACGATTCAAGTGACTATAGTGAAGACGAAGAATATGCAATGGCCATAAGAGAGTTCAAGAAATTTTTCAAGAGACGAGGAAGATTCACAAGACAACCACGAGATGAAAGAAGATCGCTTCAAAAAAATAGGAATGATAACTACGGGAAAAGAAAGTGCTTTAGATGTGGAAGCCCAAACCATCTCGTTGGCGAATGTCCAAAGCCACCCGGTTATGATTACCAAAGAGCCTTTGTTAGTGGAGCATGGAGTGATAGCGACAAAGAAGAAGCGGACAAAGCAAACGAAGAAAAATGTTTTGTAGCTCAAGCAACCGCTGAAATATGTCTAGGAATAAATTTGGAGCCTGACGAATGGATTAAGGATAGTGGATGCTCGAAGCACATGACGGGGAATCGCAAGCTATTTTCCTCCTACAAGGCATACAACAGAGGTAATGTTATTTTCGGTAGTGACTTGCGTGGAAAAATCATTGGCAAAGGTACGATTTCTCAAGACACCCTAACTATTGAAAATGTTGAGCATGTAGCTAATTTAACATACAACTTGCTTAGTATAGGACAAATATGCGATAATAAGTGTAGGGTTACCTTTACCGATAAAGATAGCGAAATAGTTAAGGACGAAAAGGTCGTAGGTAGAGGAATTAGGAAAGGTGGCGTATATGTCATGAAACTAGGAAATAAACCGGAAGGTAAAATATGTCTAGCAACCTTAGATGAAAACTCTACACTGTGGCATAGGAGATTAGGTCATGAAAATATGCAACAAATACAATCCCTAGCCTCTAAGGAATTAGTTAGAAATTTGTCAAACCTAAGATATGATCAACATTTTTGCGATGCTTGTAAAATTGGAAAACAAGCACATGCTAGTCACAAAGCTAAGAATATAGTCCCCACTACTAGATGCCTAGAATTATTACACATGGACCTTTTTGGTCCATCCGCTGTGCGGAGTTACGGAGGTAACCGTTATACCTTAGTAATTGTAGACGACTATTCACGATACACGTGGACTAGATTTTTAAGTGATAAAACCGAAGCCTTTAATAAGTTTGAAATATTTAGTAAAATGATTCAAAACAAATTAGGATGTTCTATAGTATCTATTAGGACGGACCATGGTCGGGAATTTGATAACGAAGTGCAGTTCGGAAAATATTGTGATTTAAATGGAATATCTCACAATTTCTCCGCTCCTCGCACTCCACAATGAAATGGGGTAGTAGAAAGAAAGAATCGTTCCTTACAAGAAATGAGTAGAACAATGCTAAATGAACAATCTATCCTACAAAAATTTTGGTGTCACGCCGTAGATACATCAACATATATAATAAATAGAGTCTCAATTAGGCGAATTTTAGGAAAAACCCCATATGAGTTATTAAGAGGTAGAAAACCTAATCTAAATTACTTTAGGGTATTCGGGAGCAAATGTTTTGTTCTCAATACAAAGGATTACCTTACTAAATTTGACCCTAAGTCATACGAAGGAATTTTTCTAGGGTATTCGCAAAATAGTAAAGCTTATATAATACTTAATAAACACACTATGAAAGTAGAAGAATCATTGAATGTAACATTTGATGAAACTCCACCACCACCTAAAACATTGCCTCTAGAAGATGATGACCTAGTTGAAGATCAAGCTATTGAGGTTAGTAAAACAAAACCCTTAGGTGATGATAATGAAAATACAACACTAGGAGAAAATGAAATAGTAAATGTTAAGGAATCTAAATCACACCCATTAGATAATATAATAGGAAACCTAAATCAAAGAACTCTTAGATCACAAGCTCAAGATAAAAATAACTTCTTTTATTTCCTCTCAACAATAGAACCTAAATATATAAATGAAGCTTTAAAAGATGAAAGTTGGGTTAGTGCTATGCAAGAAGAACTGAATGAATTTAAGACAAATGACGTTTGGGAACTAGTCCCAAATCCCATGAACATGACCATCATAGGAACTAAATGGGTATATAGAAATAAGTTGGATGAAAATAGAATTGTTACTAGGAACAAAGCTAGGTTAGTTGCCCATGGTTATAATCAACAAGAAGGAATTGATTATGATGAAACTTATGCCCCCGTAGCTAGATTAGAATCTATAAGAATACTCCTTGCCTATGCATGCGCCCTAGACTTTAAGTTATTTCAAATGGATGTGAAAAGTGAATTCCTTAATGGTTTTATCAATGAGGAGGTATACGTGGCACAACCTCCAGGATTCATTGACTTCGTAAAACCTGATTATGTTTATAAACTCAAGAAAGCTTTATATGGACTCAAACAAGCTCCTAAGGCTTGGTATGATCGATTAAAAGCTTTTCTTATTAAACATGATTATTCCATGGGAATGGTAGATAACACTCTTTTCACGAAAAAGAAAAGCCCAAATCTCATCATTGTCCAAATATATGTCGACGACATTATATTTGGATCGACTTGTCAGGATATGTGTGATGAATTCGCCAAAATCATGCATGACGAGTTTGAGATGAGTATGATGGGAGAACTAAATTTCTCTCTAGGATTACAGATAAAACAATTAGAAGATGGAATATTTTTTAATCAATCTAAGTACATTAAGGAGATGCTTAAGAAATTTGGATTAGAAGACTCTAAGCCTATGAAAACACCGATGTCTACGGAAGTAAAACTCACAAGAGATGAAGAAGGTGAGTCCATAGAAAACACTAAGTATAGAGGGATGATAGGTAGTTTACTATACCTAACGGCAAGTTGACTGGATATCATGTTTAGTGTCTGTCTTTGTGCTCGCTTTCAAGAGGATCCCAAAACCTCTCACCTAGAAGCGGTTAAGTGTATCTTCCGATACATTAAAGGCACTATACACTTAGGATTATGGTATCCTAAGGGATCCGGCATAGAAACCATCGTCTATGCGGATTCGGATCATGCGGGAGACTACGTGGATAGAAAGAGCACTAGCGGTATTTGCACGTTCATGGGATGTTGCCTAACATCTTGGTTTTCGAAGAAGCAAACCGCTCTTGCTATTTCTACTACAGAGGCCGAATACGTAAGCGCTGGAAAGGCATGTCAACAAGCACTATGGATGAAACAAGCTCTCGTAGATTATGGAATTAGGTTAGATAATGTCCCTATTATGTGCGATAACAAAGGTGCTATAGATTTAAGTAAAAATCCCGTTCAACAGTCTAGGACTAAACATATAGTTCCTTCGCGATAACGTTCAAAAAGGAAACATATCTATAGAAAAGGTTGCATCGGAAGATAACATAGCGGACATATTCACTAAACCCCTTAAGCGCGAACTCTTCAACCACTTACGTTTAGGCTTAGGAATGATGGAACAAATTGACTGAATTTTCTGCATTTTTGGTACATCAGATGGGCGGCCCCCTTAATGTTATAAAGGCGGCCCCCTTAATTATTAAGGGGACCGGCCATCTGTCTGACAAATTTTTTTTTCTCTTTTCTTCCTTTCTGCCTTCCTCTCATCTGTGTCTAGGAATCTGTTTTGCACAAACTTAAAGATTGGGAAACACTTTTCTTTTTTCATGAACATATTTATATACAAAACCCAATCTACTTTCTTCAAATCATTCTCACGTCTAGGAAAACACATGAAAACCATTTTCCTTGCATTGTTGAATAATGCTAAAAACATTTTTCTTTCATGCATAAAATCTCACATGAATTGTCAATATATATAATCTAATATATATATTTGATATACATAAATTGAGCAAAATCAAATCAAGGAGACTTTGGATTGTTTCTTAGGAAATTTTTACATTTAGGAGTCGAAACAATCACATCTCCACATTTGTTGCATATAGGCACACACTAGAACAAAATTGCTAATCCCACCTCCACATTTGTTCCATCACCAATTCCTTGTTAGTTTCTAATGCCTTTGTTCTATTATCCTTGGCTTATATGTTTACTCGTTTTCATATTATTGATTGCTAGATAGAATTGCTTGCTTGCTTATTTGTTTAATTAATATGTCTTGCATGCATAATTACTAATATATTACATACTTTCTTGCCTCAAAGAGTTGGACTTGCTTGAAACTAAACCCAAAAACACAACCCTTTCTACAATTTTCTACCAAAAACCCATTTCTGGTAACCTGGGAATCAGCAGATGGGCGGCCCCCTTAATTCATTAGGCGGCCCCCTTAATATTTAAAGGGACCGGCCCCTTAATTAAGGGGACCGACCATCTGATGGTCGGGGAGCACTGTTTTCTTTTTCACTTTTTAGCCCATTTCATCCTACACTTCCCTAAATTCACAAACATATTTTTCCTAATCACCCCCAACAACTTTATCCATCCTTAATCACATCAACCCTCCACTATAAACAACCCCAATTCTCACATCCTCACTCATATCATCATGTCTTCTCCCATCAACCCAAAACCAAAAACCTCAAGGCTAGCAAGGATGACCATAAAACCTGGGTGAAAAAGAAAAACTCACCCTCACAACAAGTCCATCTCAGCAAATGGTGTGACTAGACAACCAACACCTCCATCCTCATTTATTCCCAACTACTCTCCAAGATCTCAAGCTCATTCCGTTGAGCCATTTCACAAACCCTATCATGTTGGCCAAACATCCACATTCATTCCAAACTACACTTCTAAACCTCAAACCAACTTCAATGAAACCTTCGAAAATCCTCATCATTTTGGTCAAACATCAAACTTTACCTCAAACCACACACCCCAATTTCATCCATTCCCACCAAATGACCAAATCCACATTCCCAAGGAAAGGCAAAAGTTTCATGAAGAGATTAACCAAATCCACGACCTTAGTGATCTCCTTGCTGTGCACCTTGCTCAACGCAACAAGGGACAACCTCCATCCTCACCCTACTCAAATTGCTTACCCCACTCTCTCAACTTGGATCAAGTTACAAACCACACCCACTATTGCCCTTGTTGCATCTTCCTTCAAAAACAAATTCTCCACTTGAGTGAAGATATTTCTTGGATCGAATATCTACTCACCCGTCCTCATCCTATTCCTCCCCTAACCCGATATGACATCGTTAGATCCACTCAATCCACTCCATTTCCTTCACCATCAAATAACTAAGTCCTATTCACATGCTTTCCGCCCCAAAATAAAATCCCTCACCCTTTTGTGTCGCAAGCAAGTCCAATTGCTCTCTTTGGCAATATTAGGACCATTAGTGTCTTTTTCTTATGTTGTAACCCTTATGTTTTAAGCGTATTGTGTGGTGTAATGATGATTCATGTGTTATACATGATCATCTTGAATGAATGAATAAGATTAGTTAATCGTTCTAAATATTTTTTTTGCTATGCATATATAAGTCTTGTGTTCTTAACTTGTTTTTTGCAGCCAAGATTTCCATAGCCCGTCTCCTTGGTGCCCTCAAACGAGGGGGAGCACACATCAAGGGGGAGTTCTCGTCCCGACAAATTTTGTTTCTAAAACTTGTCGGCATAACCTTTTTGATTTTACAAAAAGGGGTAGAAGTAGACATAAACTCACTAAATACTTTTCTAAAAATTAATTTTTAATTTAATGAGTTTAGATTTTGAAATCATCAAAAAGGGGGAGATTGTTGATATAAATAATGCCTAAAAAACGTTATTAACATCTTTCGATATCTCTACGTTTTGATAACCACAAAATGTAAAATCATTAAACGAAAGATTATGACGTAAACAAGTATTTAGTTGTAAATATCTATTTTAACTACTTAATCACTTAAGGTATGAATAAACAAATGCTTAATGCATTATATGATCAAAGTAACATTTCTTAATCACTTGATTTTTTATAAAATGACACAAACATTTTATATCTTTTAGAAAATCATTTTTGGTATTAAATAAAAATGTTTAATCCATTATAAATTTGTGGATTCAAATTTTCAACCAAAAATGGCAAAAATATTCTAGAAAAACGTTCCCCACAAAAAGACAAAGCTGGGCAACGGTTATGGGGGGCGGCCCCCTTAATTATCAAGGCGGCCCCTTAATTATTAAGGGGACCGGCCCCCTATTTAAGGGGACCGCCCCGCTCCTCCAGCTGTCAATTTTTGCCTATAAATACTGGTTCATTCCTCGACTTTTTCCTCACCTTTTGCACCCCAAACCTTCTGTCCTAAATCTCTTCTTATATCTTTCTAAATCCTTTCTAAATCCTTTGATCATATATTCTTAAGCATTGGTTTCTAAGTGATCCAAGCTTCTACCATCCAAGTGCAAAAGAAGAATACTTCTATCAATCAAGACTAGAAGTATTACAACTTAGTATCATCTTGTTACCTAAGTTGTTAGTTTAGTAAACTTTGTAAATCATTCATTCACTTGTATATGTTGTGTATATTTGTTAGATAGGTGTGAACATAATTGGTTAGGCTAGTTTAGTGTGTAAGTTGTGAAGTTGTGAAGAAGTTGAGGTGTGTAAGTAGTGAAGGTGTGAAGAAGTAGAAGAGTACATAAGTAGTGCTAGGTCGTGAAGTAGTTGTGAAGCCGTAGTGAAGAAGTCGTGAACAAGTTGTGATTGAAGTTGTGAGATTGGTTCTAGCTACGATTAGAACTCGACATTTATCTTTGTGTCGTAAAATTGGTGTAAGCGAAAGTTGTGTAAGGTTTTCTCCGCCATAAGGGAGCATGTTGATATAGTGAAGAAAAATCTCGAGTCAAGGGCTCGAGGAGTGGAGTAGGGCAAGGAAGGTGTCCTTGTAGCCGAACCACTATAAATCCTTTGTCTCGCGGTTAGATCTTTCCATCTCTATCTTTCATTTCATTTCATTACTTTACTTGCATTGTTAATTTAGATCTACTTATATTTCATCATACTGTTCAAGAGTTGAGTTCACATAAATTCGAATCTAAGTCTTTAAAAGTAAACAAAATTTTTATAATAAATTAAAAAGACGTAAAACTATTCAACCCCCCCCCCTTCTAGTTTTCCACATTTTGTATACTTGTTATCTAACCTTGTTTTGTAGCACGAATCATTGTCGATTCCTTGGTGTCCTCCAAACGAGGGGGAGTATACATCAAGGGGGAGCTTTAGCAACCTTTTTGCTTTGACAAAAAGGGGGAGAAATGGGAGTAAACTCATTAAAAGCTTGTTAAAACTAATTTTAACCTTTTTGCAAATAATGTTCTAAAAACGTTATTTCTATCTTTCATATTGTTCATATTGTTCAAGAGTTGAGTTCACATAAATTCGAATCTAAGTCTTTAAAAGTTAACAAAGTTTTCATAATAAAAATTAAAAAGACGTAAAACTATTCAACCCCCCCCCCCCCTTCTAGTTTTCCACACGAAAGTTGTGTAAGGTTTTCTCCGCCATAAGGGAGCTTGTTGATATAGTGAAGAATGTGGAAACCGTAGAGGGGGGGGGTGAATACGTTTCCATTTAAAAACTTAAAAATTTTTGTATCAAACACCCGATCAAGTGTGACGTAATATGAAAAGTGTCAACAATGATCATATATCATCTAGGGATGAATAAATTAAACTACAACACAAGCACAATTAACCGTGACACATACATAACATAAGCAACTAGCCACACAAGCATAAACACAATGCAAATATAAACATAAAGCGATAAAGAATAAAATGAAAGTAAAGAGATAAGTTAGAAGGCGCAAACCGGACACGGTGATTTATAGTGGTTCGGTCACGAAGCTCCTCTTCGCCCTACTCCACTCCCCGAGTACCCAACTCGAGAGTTACTTCACTAATCAACAAACTCCCTTCAGGCGGAGAAAACCGTTACACGTCGCTTAACTTGTTTTCCGACACTAAGCTAGATGTCGAGTGCTAATCTTAGCTAGCACCAATCTACCACGATCTACCCGATCTACCCTTGATCCACATGATCAATCACACAAGCCCAATGGCTTCAAGAGATCTTCACTATCTCTACAAGATCACACTTGATCTTGACTCACTCTCTCACAAAAGAAAAATAATCTTGATGTATGCTATGATACAATCAAGAGTGTAACCAATGTTACAAGACCTAACAACTCCAACACTTTGTATCTACTTGGATACTTTGTGTTCTTCTCTTGCTAATCAAGAGGGATGACAACACTTTGTATCTACTTGGATACTTTGTGTTCTTCTCTTGCTAATCAAGAGGGATGACAACACTTTGTATCTAGGATACTTTGTGTTCTTCTCTTGCTAATCAAGAGGGATGACAACACTTTGTATCTAGGATACTTTGTGTTCTTCTCTTGCTAATCAAGAGGAATGAAGAGGATCACTTGAGTGGATGATTGGATCACTCTTAAACAACCTAAGACTCTCCAAATGATCAAAGAAAGTTATCTAAGTGAAAAGGGATAAGACCAGAGAAAAAGGACTGGAAAAATCAAGTTGGAAGTGTGGAATGGTCCACTATTTATAGGCAAGGGAAAATCTGACCGTTACAGACCCACGGCTCCACTAAATACCCGACGGCTCCACTAAATTTAGTGGAGCCGTCCATACTTAAAGGTGCCGTTGGACGCTCCTTTTTTGTCTTTAGTGGGGAAGGTTTATTTGGGGAAGTTGGAGCTGTTTTGGGGGGAAAAATGGCTGTTGGGAGTTTTCAAATTTATTTTTCAAAATAAAACATTTCTTTTTAATTCAAAAATAATTTGTAAAATATATTTTTGAAAAAATGTTTTGTCACATTAAAAATGTGAAGTTTAGAAAAATATAATCCTTTGATCATTTGTCAAGTAGTAGATTTGTTTGTTCATACCTTGAGTGATTTATGTCGGGATGGAAATCTACGACTTCGTTGAAGCATACTTGAGACGTCGGGAGGTGTTGATGAAGTATGCATTGATGATTTGTGTTTACAAGTAACTTGCACATTTTACGTTATGTATTACAAGTTACATGTTTGTCATCATTAAAACCGAAGAAAACCGTTTAGTTTAAATATCGTAATATTTGCACTAACAATCTCCCCCTTTTTGATGATGAAAAATATGTAAACCGTAACACATAGTAAAATGTAAAAGTTACCTGTTTACACTCCCTTCTCCCCCTTTTTTCGAATCAAAAAGGTAGTTGCCTCGAGCGCTCCGTTGAATTCATTCCCTACTCCCCCTTATTGAACTACATTCCTTTCTTCCTAGAAAGGCGAGTTTGCATCATCCTAGTGAAGCCTTCTATCATCACTTGTGAAGATGACTCCATGCTATGTATTCAAATTCTCCCGAGCTCCCCCTAGCTCAATGCTCCCCTATGGTGACTTAATCACCTTGTTTATTTACCTTAGTATCTAGTGGATCCATGGATCAAATTCTTACAAAGGCTTTTCCTACATCAAGGGTTAGCTTCGTGCAGTATAATATATAACAGTATAGGAGCAACATTATAGGGATAGAATACACATAGCAAGACATGCATGGGTTAAACTATGTTAACACGTAAGTGTCACAACCCGACCGAAAACCTAAGGTGTAATTGTTCACTCAATCACACTAATCAAGAACGAGATTCGTTCATTGACTGACGCACTAAATGACTTCTTCCAAGTTGTCATTGGGAAGGAAAGTTCTAACAAACCTTTTGAACAACATAATCATCTACCTAGGATGATTGATGTTAAGGATAGTTTGTTAATAAGACATACTCTAAATGATTACTATTATGATAAGTCGTGCCATAAAGTAGACTCGATGAAGGTTATACCTAAATGATTCCATAAAGTGGGAGAGTGTTGGTTGTGGTGACAACAAGGACAACTTGGGTTATGTGGTTGTAGGGGATAAATAATGGGATGACCCATTAGTGGTTGTGGTGAAGGTGATAGTGATAAGGATGATGTGTTGGTGCCAAGTCCAAAGAGGTTTGATGGTGATAGGGTTAGTGTGATGGCTAAAGGTTGTGGTGGACTTGGTGGAGGTAAGGGTGTAGGAATCCTAAAGGTGTAGGATGATGAAGATGTGGTTGGAGGTGTTGGTTTTGCCCTTTGAGGAAAGGTGGGAAAAGATGGTTTAGGTTAATATATCGTTTGCACTGACAATGAGATGCATGATATAATTCAAAAGGGAAAGAGAAAAAGGTGTATGTGATTCTAACAGGATTGTTGGTGGATATCTCTAACGGGGTTAAGGTAACGAGGTTCTAGGTTTCTAGGTTGGATGATCCTAGTTGTGTGTTAGAGATAATTTGGTGCATGAAGGGTTTCATGTGTTTGTGAGGGTTGAAGGTTGTTGAACTAACTATCACTTATCCAAAGTGACGAGTAGTTGTAAGGTTTGAGTGTGATGAGTTGAAGGTTATAAGGTTTGAGTGTGATGTTCTATGGGTTGAAGGTTCTTAGACTAACTATCACTGTCAAGAGTGAAGTGTAGCTAAAAGAGTTGAGTGTGATGATGATGTTAATGTGAGGTTTGAAGGTGAGATGCAAGATAAGCTTGCAATGGTGAGGCCTTATATAGGCAAGAGTTGTGGGATTCGAACTAAAGTTGGTGTTAGAGTCCTATGGTGTAGTGAGGGAATCCTAGGGTGTATGTGAGTTTGCAAAATTTTGCAGGTTTGAGGTTAGGAATGCAGGGATCTAAAGGAAACAGTGAAAATTCGTCAAACATAGGTACGGTACCACTAAATACCACACGGTACCGTTAAATTTAACGGTACCGTGGCCTATTTAACGGTACCGTGACCTGGAAGTCACGAATTTTCCTGTGTAGCCTAGTTCTGGGCAGCTAAAGGGAAGTTTCCTAGAGAATAAGAACCACATTTGTGTGTTCTTGAGGGTGTTTGGTGAAAGACTATATGAGTGTGTTTTCACTCCCCCTTAATCTATGACCATCCGGACAAGATGTAAAAGATAAAGAGGAAAACAAACGTTGACGAAAGCGATGAGCTTAGTAACGTCATGACAAGTGGTGGATAGCATACGATAAACTTCACCTTTGAAGTCATGTAGCTCTTCTCAATCATTGTGAATATTCATAGAATATTATGATGAGGCATGCGATTACTAGGAGATATCCTAAGGGTTAAGAAGATAAAATCTTCAGAGATGTGAGGTTGGTGACAAGGTTCTAGTGGGGTTATCTCAACTTATCCTAGCGGTTCTTCGCTTGAGGTGTGTGTAAGGTGAGTGTGATGTGGAAGCATTGGTAGTGTTTAGTACCATGCGGAAGTGTGACGGAAAAAAGCTAAGGAATCAGATGATAGATACAATCTATTCTGATAGGAGATGGTTTTGGGTTCAAGACTACATTGAGTGGGTTTTGATGGCAAGAGGAAATGGTTTTGGGTTTGTTTGAAAAAAAAGCTGTGCAGAAGAAAAGTGAATAGGCGCGTTTTTCAGATGCACGGCTCCACGGTTCCACTAAACATTAGTGGAGCCGTGTCTCTTTAATGGAGCCGTGTGTCTGATTGAGCCATTTTTCTTCTGTTTTGACTTTTGGCTGATTAATCTTACTTATTTAGTAAGACTTTTTGACACGAGGAAAAAGTTTATACCTTATAAACTTTTTAATGAAAACGACTAGGAGAGATGACATGAAATGACCTTAGTGTTTCCAAGAAAATTGACTAAGTTGTCATTGGATGAGGGTTGACTTCTAATATTTCCCGTGAAATAAATAGAAGTTATAAGTAGTGTTTTGGAGGATGACTATAATATTTCCCATGAAATATTTAATTAGTCGGAATACGAAACGCAAGGAATGACTTAATATTTCCCGTGAAATATTCAAACAGTCATGTGACAAGTCGAAAGGGAATGACTTAGAATTTCTTAGAGAAAATTCAAAAAGTCATGAGACGAATGAGAAAGATGACATTCATATTTCCGAAGAAATATTTAGGTAGTCATTAAAGTGATGTGAAGAATGACTCAATATTTCCAGTGAAATATTTAAAGAGTCATGAGACGAGACACATGAGATGACTTCAATATTTCCAGTGAAATATTTAAATAGTCATAAGATTTATGGAATAAGTTCCATCATTCCTAGACCTAGACGGAGACGGTTAAGGGATTCTCGGTTGAGAGGATTGGTTGATTTACGGATTTCGAGGTGCTTCGCACGCGAGTGTTTCACGGTGTTTTGAAAGACGTAAAGCTAGGCCTATGGTGCTGATTCGCAGCAAGGTTTGGGATCTAAAGATGTGTATATACACACGAGGATGAAAGGAACTACTAATCACTTATATAGTAACTCGTGAGTCCTTTGTCACCCGAGGGTAGACGTAAGCTTTTAGATTTTGGATGAGCGTTTTAACATACATTGTTAAAAGGCTTGAATGTGATGTTTCGGATATGACATTTAACAATTGCGATCGCAAGTTAAATTTACTTGAATATTTCGGATGAAATATTTAAGTTGTCAACCCTACTCCGAGTTCTACTGGGTTTGTATCTAACCTACCCATGACAAAAGGGTGTATTGCTTGGAAGAAGGCAAAGGGATGACTAGGGAATTAGGACAACTTCGCGACTACTCTAACTTATGGGTTTTGACACTAGTGTATGACTCTATGACTTCTAAGGGTTCATAGTGATAGGCATACCTAATTCCTAATGTGTCAAAATGACCTAGTGTGGGTGCAAGCAAATCATGTAGAATGCACATAACGAATAAATGCAAATATCATGCAGAACATGATAATCATTTAGCATTTAAGATCACGAAGACATTTAATCATATCTTATGAAAACATGTTATCATTTTGAAACACATATGTGGGATGCAAGCAATCTAGGTTTGCTAAGGAAGATCCTAGTTACTACATGTTCAAAATGAGATCCTAACGGGAGATAAAGTTTACCGATGTAAACTATCTCTAGTCAAATGTAGGAATGAAAACTTTTCAAGTTAGAGAATGAGTATGAGACTATCACTAGTGGTGCTCAATTAGGGCTAAACACGACCATTTTTACGGGTTATACACCAACCCAACTTCTCTCCTGGAAGCAATCCAACCGTTAGGTCAAATTGAATTTCTAGTGCGATAGGTTCTCCAGTAGTCATTCTCATGTTAGAAGAATTTGAATTCCTATATTTGCCTATCGAAGTATAGCCAAGATGATTTTATCTTGTTTTGCTATACATGGCCTAATATGACTTAATTAACCATACTTTGAAAGTAGGTTAAGAAAATGACATGTCTTACACAACTCCTAACAAAGGCAAGCGAGATGTTTTAATTTCGTGTTTGAGATTTAAAGGTTGTTTGATGGAGATGGTGTATTTTATGATCTCTTGGACAACATCTTTGTTTGTTGAGTTGTTACATGTTATTTTAACATGATTTGGTTTCCTAGAACCAAGAGACACTCTTATGTGATACAATGTAGAACCTACTACATCGTGTGTGTTTCAAGAATGCTCCTTTGCATATCTTGAGTGAGAATCTAGTGAAGGTTACTTACCTCAATAGATCTTGTGAGCATTTTATTTGAAATGAGACATACTGTTTATTTCAAAAAGTATGCTTTTCTAAGAGGAAACTTATCACTCTTAAGAATGCTTTGTGAAACAAGTATTTTAATGTATGACCAATTTTACTTGTTTATGCAATGACACATGTCCTAATAGGTTATTATTCAACTCTAATATCCTATATTTGTTAACATGATGCAACGTATTCTCTTGTAACATAACCATTCATGTTACAAAGAAAATGAGATGCATAGGATATAAGTTATCCATTGTCAATCTTTTGATAAGAGAAATACATGTGATATTCTCAAGATTGATGACTTACATAATATTTAATAACATATTATGTGTGACACTTTTACTAGACATGTGACTTTGAGTGTTGAGTCATTCATGAGAAAAGTTTACATATGTTGTTTGTTTTCTCTTGTTTGGTTTTTCGGAAATGACACATTTACTAATTGCATTGCAATGTAAATTACTTGTATATTTCGGATGAAACATCCAAGTTGTCAATCCTACTGGGTTGTGTATTTTATGCATCTTTTAAACATGTTAGTTTAAAGTTTGGAACACAACCATTGGACAAGAAGACTTAACATGGCATCTTCAACACAAGTGTGAGTTATGATCCGATGCATATTATTTTCGTCTTGAGAGGACGTCATTATTTTCATAACAATCGAGTGTGATTGAGTATGTAGATTCAAGAAAATATGTTTCATCATGTTTTGATGTTATCTTGAAGCTAAACAAATAATGACTCCAATTTCATGTCCACACTCGAAAACTTGTCAATTAGATTCGATGATGATATCAATCATAATTTGAATAATGAATTGATATGTACTCGAAATCTTTCTTGACCCTCACGATCACTCCTTTTTAAAAAGAAAATAAAAATTTAAGGAGTGTGTTCCATTTATTCTAATACTAGTTGTATGTGTGAGGTTAATGACATATTAAGTTACTACTTTGATATTGTCATTTATTTTTATTTGAGAAAAACTATTTATATTATTAAGTATAATATTCTTAGTTTTTCGACACCTCATTAGTATAAAAATAATTATCTTAACTATTTTTATACAACATACGTAAAATACTAAGTGTATCAATGCAAGTTTAATACATTTTCTTTTACTTAAATACTAATGTATTAAAATGACCTTTTATCTTGTTTAGACAACCCATGGTCAAACAAGACAAAATGATGTAATGTTTTAAAGATCATGTTACGGATTTTATGAAAGTGTTAAGTATTTTGGGGTGATATACTTTTTACACTTAAACCTTTGGAAAAATAATTGTGTAAGACAATATCTTTCGACACACATGATCTACCAACTTAGTTTCTATTCCTAAGAAGGTTACTAAACCATTTTAAAAACTTGCAACAAATGCAAGAAAAATGGTCTATGCCTATATGCAATGCAAAATCAATTACGCAACTTAGTGCAAGAAGTCTAGCCTAAGTCCTATTGACGCATAAGCCGAAAAACTAACATTCGACACATAGCAACAAGGCATGAAAGGAACTTATGCTTAAGGATAAAATTAGCTCAATTAAAGATAACAATAAGCATAAAAAAGTATTAACTAACAATACTAAGACACAAAGAAAAGCAAATAGTCATTTAGCATAACACACAAAGATACTTATCATCATTTTGTGTATTAAGTATAACAATGTACACTTAGCTTGACTTTATTTGAAAATGAATTATTTTCCACCCCATTTAAAAATTTGATCAAGTTCAACACCTTGAAATCATGAATGCATCAACGTGTGATGTTCACTTTGTGATTTGACACAAAAAATTTGTGCAATCGGCATGACCGGAAAAGACTCTTTGTTACGAATTAAAGACATCCGTAAACTTCACTTTACAATCACTTTCTAAAAATATTTTTAAGTGAAAGTAGACTCAATTACGTTTAAAACGATAGGTGCCACGACTCCTACGGACTTACGGTTGATTTTATACGAATTTTTGAAAATTACCGAATTCTGAAAAACAGACGAAGGTACCGTTAAATTTAGCGGTACCGTCCATATTTAATGGAGCCGTCCGTTATATTTAACGGTGCCGTACGTCTGACATCAGTTTTTGAACATAACCAACTTTTATCAATTTAAGAAAACCTTCAAGCTAGTATGACAACATATACTTAACAACAAAACTTGTAAGTATTAAGTAACTAAATACTTTTCATATTTTTATCACCTTCATGGGTAATTTGATACATGGATCGTACTCAATTTTGAAAACCATTTGTTTTAAAAATTTGAGCAACCTGGCTCTGATACCAATTGTGGAAACCGTAGAGGGGGGGTGAATACGTTTCCATTTAAAAACTTAAAACTTTTTGTATCAAACACCCGATCAAGTGTGACGTAATATGAAAAGTGTCAACAATGATCATATATCATCTAGGGATGAATAAATTAAACTACAACACAAGCACAATTAACCGTGACACATACATAACATAAGCAACTAGCCACACAAGCATAAACACAATGCAAATATAAACATAAAGCGATAAAGAATAAAATGAAAGTAAAGAGATAAGTTAGAAGGCGCAAACCGGACACGGTGATTTATAGTGGTTCGGTCACGAAGCTCCTCTTCGCCCTACTCCACTCCCCGAGTACCCAACTCGAGAGTTACTTCACTAATCAACAAACTCCCTTTAGGCGGAGAAAACCGTTACACGTCGCTTAACTTGTTTTCCGACACTAAGCTAGATGTCGAGTGCTAATCTTAGCTAGCACCAATCTACCACGATCTACCCGATCTACCCTTGATCCACATGATCAATCACACAAGCCCAATGGCTTCAAGAGATCTTCACTATCTCTACAAGATCACACTTGATCTTGACTCACTCTCTCTCAAAAGAAAAATAATCTTGATGTATGCTATGATACAATCAAGAGTGTAACAAATGTTACAAGACCTAACAACTCCAACACTTTGTATCTACTTGGATACTTTGTGTTCTTCTCTTGCTAATCAAGAGGGATGACAACACTTTGTATCTACTTGGATACTTTGTGTTCTTCTCTTGCTAATCAAGAGGGATGACAACACTTTGTATCTACTTGGATACTTTGTGTTCTTCTCTTGCTAATCAAGAGGGATGACAACACTTTGTATCTAGGATACTTTGTGTTCTTCTCTTGCTAATCAAGAGGAATGAAGAGGATCACTTGAGTGGATGATTGGATCACTCTTAAACAACCTAAGACTCTCCAAATGATCAAAGAAAGTTATCTAAGTGAAGAGGGATAAGACCAGAGAAAAAGGACTGGAAAAATCAAGTTGGAAGTGTGGAATGGTCCACTATTTATAGGCAAGGGAAAATCTGACCGTTACAGACCCACGGCTCCACTAAATACCCGACGGCTCCACTAAATTTAGTGGAGCCGTCCATACTTAAAGGTGCCGTTGGACGCTCCTTTTTTGTCTTTAGTGGGGAAGGTTTATTTGGGGAAGTTGGAGCTGTTTTGGGGGGAAAAATGGCTGTTGGGAGTTTTCAAATTTATTTTTCAAAATAAAACATTTCTTTTTAATTCAAAAATAATTTGTAAAATATATTTTTGAAAAAATGTTTTGTCACATTAAAAATGTGAAGTTTAGAAAAATATAATCCTTTGATCATTTGTCAAGTAGTAGATTTGTTTGTCCATACCTTGAGTGATTTATGTCGGGATTGAAATCTACGACTTCGTTGAAGCATACTTGAGACATCGGGAGGTGTTGATGAAGTATGCATTGATGATTTGTGTTTACAAGTAACTTGCACATTTTACGTTATGTATTACAAGTTACATGTTTGTCATCATTAAAACCGAAGAAACCGTTTAGTTTAAATATCATAATATTTGCACTAACAAAGAAAACTCTCGAGTTAGGTGCTCGAGGAGTGGAGTAGGGCAAGGAAGGTGTCCTTGTAGCCGATCCACTATAAATCCGTTGTCTCGCGGTTAGATCTTTCCATCTCTATCTTTCATTTCATTTCATTACTTCACATAAATTCGAATCTAAGTCTTTAAAAGTAAACAACATTTTTATAATAAATTAAATAGACGTAAAACTATTCAACCCCCCCCCTCTAGTTTTCCACAATTGGTATCAAGAGCCAGGTCAAACAAGATTTTTAAAATAAATTGTATTTTAAAACTTGAAACGATCTATGGAATCCGAAAAATATTAAGAAGGGCAATCTATGCAAAGACCACCACTATTCGATAGTGATGGTTTTCTTTATTGGAAAAATAGATTCGAAACTTATGTGAAATCAAAATATCTTGATCTTTGGCATGTTATTACCTATGGTGATTTTCCCCCTATTCAAAATAATCCTTTAACCAAAATAGATGAAATTGTACCTTTTGAAAAACAAAATGATGATTTGAAAAGGAAACTAGCAAAAAATAATGTGGCTAAAATGGTAATTTATAATGCATTACCACGCAAAGAATATGAACGAATTTTTATGTGTCAAACCGCAAAATAAATTTGGGATTCTTTATTAATCACTCACCAAGGTAATAGTCAAGTCAAAGACAACAAAATAGATCTTCTTGTTCAACAATATGAACAATTTACAATTCCTGAAGAGGAATCTATTGATAATGCATTTGCTAAATTTAACACTATTATCACAAGTTTAAAAGCACTTGATGAGACTTTTTCTAGCAAAAATTGTGTAAGGAAATTTCTTAGGGCATTACATCCAAAATGGCGCGCGAAGGTCACGGCTATTGAAGAATCGAAGAACTTGATGACGTTATCGCTTGATGAACTTATTGGCAACTTGAAGGTCCATGAAGAAATTATAAAGAGAGACTCGAAAACGGTCAAGAGCAAGAAAGATCAAATCAAATCTCTTGCGCTAAAAGCCAAAAAGGAACTTAGTGATGATGACGATTCAAGTGACTATAGTGAAGACGAAGAATATGCAATGGCCATAAGAGAGTTCAAGAAATTTTTCAAGAGACGAGGAAGATTCACAAGACAACCATGAGATGAAAGAAGATCGCTTCAAAGAAATATGAATGATAACTACGGGAAAAGAAAGTGCTTTAGATGTGGAAGCCCAAACCATCTCGTTGGCGAATGTCCAAAGCCACCCGGTTATGATTACCAAAGAGCCTTTGTTAGTGGAGCATGGAGTGATAGCGACAAAGAAAAAGCGGACAAAGCAAACGACGAAAAATGTCTTGTAGCTCAAGCAACCGATGAAATATGTCTAGGAATAAATTTGGAGCCTGACGAATGGATTAAGGATAGTGGATGCTCGAAGCACATGACGGGGAATCGCAAGCTATTTTCCTCCTACAAGACATACAACAGAGGTAATGTTATTTTCGGTAGTGACTTGCGTGGAAAAATCATTGGCAAAGGTACGATTTCTCAAGACACCCTAACTATTGAAAATGTTGAGCATGTAGCTAATTTAACATACAACTTGCTTAGTATAGGACAAATATGCGATAATAAGTGTAGGGTTACCTTTACCGATAAAGATAGCGAAATAGTTAAGGACGAAAAGGTCATAGGTAGAGGAATTAGGAAAGGTGGCGTATATGTCATGAAACTAGGAAATAAACCGGAAGGTAAAATATGTCTAGCAACCTTAGATGAAAACTCTACACTGTGGCATAGGAGATTAGGTCATGCAAATATGCAACAAATACAATCCCTAGCCTCTAAGGAATTAGTTAGAAATTTGTCAAACCTAAGATATGATCAACATTTTTGCGATGCTTGTAAAATTGGAAAACAAGCACATGCTAGTCACAAAGCTAAGAATATAGTCTCCACTACTAGATGCCTAGAATTATTACACATGGACCTTTTTGGTCCATCCACTGTGCGGAGTTACGGAGGTAACCGTTATACCTTAGTAATTGTAGACGACTATTCACGATACACGTGGACTAGATTTTTAAGTGATAAAACCGAAGCCTTTAATAAGTTTGAAATATTTAGTAAAATGATTCAAAACAAATTAGGATGTTCTATAGTATCTATTAGGACGGACCATGGTCGGGAATTTGATAACGAAGTGCAGTTCGGAAAATATTGTGATTTAAATGGAATATCTCACAATTTCTCCGCTCCTCACACTCCACAATGAAATGGGGTAGTAGAAAGAAAGAATCGTTCCTTACAAGAAATGAGTAGAACAATGCTAAATGAACAATCTATCCCATAAAAATTTTGGTGTCACGCCGTAGATATATCAACATATATAATAAATAGAGTCTCAATTAGGTTATTTTTAGGAAAAACCCCATATGAGTTATTAAGAGGTAGAAAACCTAATCTAAATTACTTTAGGGTATTCGGGAGCAAATGTTTTGTTCTCAATACAAAGGATTACCTTACTAAATTTGACCCTAAGTCATACGAAGGAATTTTTCTAGGGTATTCGCAAAATAGTAAAGCTTATATAATACTTAATAAACACACTATGAAAGTAGAAGAATCTTTGAATGTAACATTTGATGAAACTCCACCACCACCTAAAACATTGCCTCTAGAAGATGATAACCTAGTTGAAGATCAAGCTATTGAGCTTAGTAAAACAAAACCCTTAGGTGATGATAATGAAAATACAACACTAGGAGAAAACGAAATAGTAAATGTTAAGGAATCTAAATCACACCCATTAGATAATATAATAGGAAACCTAAATCATAGAACTCTTAGATCACAAGCTCAAGATAAAAATAACTTATTTTGTTTCCTCTCAACAATAGAACCTAAAAATATAAATGAAGCTTTAAAAGATGAAAGTTGGGTTAGTGCTATGCAAGAAGAACTGAATGAATTTAAGACAAATGACGTTTGGGAACTAGTCCCAAATCCCATGAACATGACCATCATAGGAACTAAATGGGTATATAGAAATAAGTTGGATGAAAATAGAATTGTTACTAGGAACAAAGCTAGGTTAGTTGCCCAAGGTTATAATCAACAAGAAGGAATTGATTATGATGAAACTTATGCCCCCGTAGCTAGATTAGAATCTATAAGAATACTCCTTGCCTATGCATGCGCCATAGACTTTAAGTTATTTCAAATGGATGTGAAAAGTGCATTCCTTAACGGTTTTATCAATGAGGAGGTATACGTGGCACAACCTCCAGGATTCATTGACTTCGTAAAACCTGATTATGTTTATAAACTCAAGAAAGCTTTATATGGACTCAAACTAGCTCCTAAGGCTTGGTATGATCGATTAAAAGCTTTTCTTATTAAACATGATTATTCCATGGGAATGGTAGATAACACTCTTTTCACGAAAAAGAAAAGCCCAAATCTCATCATTGTCCAAATATATGTCGACGACATTATATTTGGATCGACTTGTCAGGATATGTGTGATGAATTCGCCAAAATCATGCATGATGAGTTTGAGATGAGTATGATGGGTGAACTAAATTTCTCTCTAGGATTACAGATAAAACAATTAGAAGATGGAATATTTTTTAATCAATCTAAGTACATTAAGGAGATGCTTAAGAAATTTGGATTAGAAGACTCTAAGCCTATGAAAACACCGATGTCTACGGAGGTAAAACTCACAAGAGATGAAGAAGGTGAGTCCGTAGAAAACACTAAGTATAGAGGGATGATAGTTAGTTTACTATACCTAACGGCAAGTAGACCGGATATCATGTTTAGTGTCTGCCTTTGTGCTCGCTTTCAAGAGGATCCCAAAACCTCTCACCTATAAGCGGTTAAGTGTATCTTCCGATACATTAAAGGCACTATACACTTAGGATTATGGTATCCTAAGGGATCCGGCATAGAAACCATCGTCTATGCGGATTCGGATCATGCGGGAGACTACGTGGATAGAAAGAGCACTAGCGGTATTTGCACGTTCATGGGATGTTGCCTAACATCTTGGTTTTCGAAGAAGCAAACCGCTCTTGCTATTTCTACTACAGAGGCCGAATACGTAAGCGCTGGAAAGGCATGTCAACAAGCACTATGGATGAAACAAGCTCTCGTAGATTATGGAATTAGGTTAGATAATGTCCCTATTATGTGCGATAACAAAGGTGCTATAGATTTAAGTAAAAATTCCGTTCAACACTCTAGGACTAAACATATAGAAATACGTCACCACTTCCTTCGCGATAATGTTCAAAAAGGAAACATATCTATAGAAAAGGTTGCATCGGAAGATAACATCGCGGACATATTCACTAAACCCCTTAAGCGCGAACTCTTCAACCACTTACGTTTAGGCTTAGGAATGATGGAACAAATTGACTGAATTTTCTGCATTTTTGGTACATCAGATGGGCGGCCCCCTTAATGTTATAAAGGCGGCCCCCTTAATTATTAAGGGGACCGGCCTCTCATTAAGGGGACCGACCATCTGTCTGACATTTTTTTTTCTTTCTCTTTTCTTCCTTTCTGCCTTCCTCTCATCTGTGTCAAGGAATCTGTTTTGCACAAACTTAAAGATTGGGAAACACTTTTCTTTTTCATGAACATATTTATATACAAAACCTAATCTACTTTCTTCAAATCATTCTCACATCTAGGAAAACACATGAAAACCATTTTCCTTGCATTGTTGAATAATGCTAAAAACATTTTTCTTTCATGCATAAAATCTCACATGAATTGTCAATATATATAATCTAATATATATATTTGATATTCATAAATTGAGCAAAATCAAGGAGACTTTGGATTGTTTCTTAGGAAATTTTTACATTTTGGAGTCGAAACAATCACATTTCCACATTTGTTGCATATACGCACACACTAGAACAAAATTGCTAATCCCACCTCCACATTTGTTCCATCACCAATTCCTTGTTAGTTTCTAATGCCTTTGTTCTATTATCCTTGCCTTATATGTTTACTCGTTTTCATATTATTGATTGCTAGATAGAATTGCTTGCTTGCTTATTTGTTTAATTAATATGTCTTGCATGCATAATTACTAATATATTACATACTTTCTTGCCTCAAAGAGTTGGACTTGCTTGAAACTAAACACAAAAACACAACCCTTTCTACAATTTTCTACCAAAAATCCATTTATGGTAACCTGGGAATCAGCAAATGGGCGGCCCCCTTAATTCATTAGTTGGCCCCCTTAATATTAAAAGGGACCGGCCCCTTAATTAAGGGGACCGACCATCTGATGGCCGGGGAGCAATGTTTTCTTTTTCACTTTTTAGCCCATTTCATCCTACACTTCCCTAAATTCACTAACATATTTTGTCCTAATCACCCCAACAACTTTATCCATCCTTAATCACATCAATCCTCCACTATAAATAACCCCATTTCTCACATCCTCACTCATCTCATCATGTCTTCTCCCATCAACCCAAAACCAAAAACCTCAAGGCTAGCAAGGATGACCATAAAACCTGGGTGAAAAAGAAAAACTCACCCTCACAACAAGTCCATCTC
Organism: Artemisia tridentata subsp. tridentata; assembly: GCA_021014915.2. Lineage (NCBI taxonomy): Eukaryota > Viridiplantae > Streptophyta > Magnoliopsida > Asterales > Asteraceae > Artemisia > Artemisia tridentata. Next base: position 393,336,712 of record CP139506.1, read on the forward strand.
AACAAATGGTGTGACTAAACAACCAACACCTCCATCCTCATTTATTCCAAACTACTCTCCATGATCTCAAGCTCATTCCATTGAGCCATTTCACAAACCCTATCATGTTGGCAAAACATCCACATTCATTCCAAACTACACTTCTAAACCTCAAACCAACTTCAATGAAACCTTCGAAAATCCTCATCATTTTGGTCAAACATCAAACTTTACCTCAAACCACACACCCCAATTTCATCCATTCCCACCAAATGACCAAATCCACATTCCCAAGGAAAGGCAAAAGTTTCATGAAGAGATTAACCAAATCCACGACCTTAGTGATCTCCTTGCTATGCACCTTGCACAACGCAACAAGGGACAACCTCCATCCTCACCCTACTCAAATTGCTTACCCCACTCTCTCAACTTGGATCAAGTTACAAACCACACCCACTATTGCCCTTGTTGCATCTTCCTTCAAAAATAAATTCTCCACTTGAGTGAAGATATTTCTTGGATCGAATATCTACTCACCCATCCTCATCCTATTCCTCCCCTAACCCGATATAACATCGTTAGATCCACTCAATCCACTCCATTTCCTTCACCATCAAATAACTAAGTCCTATTCACATGCTTTCCGCCCCAAAATAAAATCCCTCACCCTTTTGTGTCGCAAGCAAGTCCAATCGCTCTCTTTGGCAATATTAGGACCATTAGTGTCTTTTTCTTATGTTGTAACCCTTATGTTTTAAGCGTATTGTGTGGTGTAATGATGATTCATGTGTTATACATGATCATCTTGAATGAATGAATAAGATTAGTTATTCGTTCTAAATATTTTTTTTGCTATGCATATATATGTCTTGTGTTCTTAACTTGTTTTTGCAGCCAAGATTTCTATAGCCCGTCTCCTTGGTGCCCTCAAACGAGGGGGAGCACACATCAAGGGGGAGTTCTCGTCCCGAAAAATTTCGTTTCTAAAACTTGTCGGCATAACCTTTTTGATTCTACAAAAAGGGGTAGAAGTAGACATAAACTCACTAAATACTTTTCTAAAAATTAATTTTTAATTTAATGAGTTTAGATTTTGAAATCATCAAAAAGGGGGAGATTGTTGATATAAATAATGCCTAAAAAACGTTATTAACATCTTTCGATATCTCTACGTTTTGATAACCACAAAATGTAAAATCATTAAACGAAAGATTATGACGTAAACAAGTATTTAGTTGTAAATATCTATTTTAACTACTTAATCACTTAAGGTATGAATAAACAAATGCTTAATGCATTATATGATCAAAGTAACATTTCTTAATCACTTGATTTTTTATAAAATGACACAAACATTTTATATCTTTTAGAAAATTATTTTTGGTATTAAATAAAAATGTTTAATCCATTATAAATTTGTGGATTCAAATTTTCAACTAAAAATGGCAAAAATATTCTAGAAAAACGTTCCCCACAAAAAGTCAAAGCTGGGCAACGGTTATGGGGGGCGGCCCCCTTAATTATCAAGGCGGCCCCTTAATTATTAAGGGGACCGGCCCCCTATTTAAAGGGACCGCCCCGCTCCTCCAGCTGTCAATTTTTGCCTATAAATACTGGTTCATTCCTCGACTTTTTCCTCACCTTTTGCACCCCAAACCTTCTGTCCTAAATCTCTTCTTATATCTTTCTAAATCCTTTCTAAATCCTTTGATCATATATTCTTAAGCATTGGTTTCTAAGTGATCCAAGCTTCTACCATCCAAGTGCAAAAGAAGAATACTTCTATCAATCAAGACTAGAAGTATTACAACTTAGTATCATCTTGTTACCTAAGTTGTTAGTTTAGTAAACTTTGTAAATCATTTATTCACTTGTATAAGTTGTGTATATTTGTTAGATAGGTGTGAACATAATTGGTTAGGCTAGTTTAGTGTGTAAGTTGTGAAGTTGTGAAGAAGTTGAGGTGTGTAAGTAGTGAAGGTGTGAAAAAGTAGAAGAGTACATAAGTAGTGCTAGGTCGTGAAGTAGTTGTGAAGCCGTAGTGAAGAAGTTGTGATTGAAGTTGTGAGATTGGTTCTAGCTACGATTAGAACTCGACATTTAGCTTTGTGTCGTAAAATTGGTGTAAGCGAAAGTTGTGTAAGGTTTTCTCCGCCATAAGGGAGCTTGTTGATATAGTGAAGAAAACTCTTGAGTCAAGGGCTCGAGGAGTGGAGTAGGGCAAGGAAGGTGTCCTTGTAGCCGAACCACTATAAATCCTTTGTCTCGCGGTTAGATCTTTCCATCTCTATCTTTCATTTCATTTCATTACTTTACTTGCATTGTTAATTTAGATCTACTTATATTTGTTCATATTGTTCAAGAGTTGAGTTCACATAAATTCGAATCTAAGTCTTTAAAAGTAAACAAAATTTTTATAATAAATTAAAAAGACGTAAAACTATTCAACCCCCCCCCCTTCTAGTTTTCCACATTTTGTATACTTGTTATCTATCCTTGTTTTGTAGCACGAATCATTGCTCGATTCCTTGGTGTCCTCCAAACGAGGGGGAGTATACATCAAGGGGGAGCTTTTGCAACCTTTTTGCTTCGACAAAAAGGGGGAGAAATGGGAGTAAACCCATTAAAAACTTGTTAAAACTAATTTTAACCTTTTTGCAAATAATGTTCTAAAAACGTTATTTCTATCTTTCGATAACTTAACGTTTTGAGGATGACAAAATGTGAAAACACGTTACGTTAAAATTAACGTAAACAAGTTTTTATTCGGAAGATCCCGTTTCTACACAAATCACTCTAGAACAAATTTACAACTTGACTAATGATCAAAGAAGTGAATTTGTGTTTAAGACTTCACATTTTTATGTGACAAAACATTTCTTTCAAAAATATACTTTACAAATTATTTTTGAATAATTAAGAAATGTTTTAATGGAAAAATAAGTTTAAAATACATAACAGCTATTTTCCCCCCCAAAATCAGCTCGAAACTTCCCCAAATAAGTTTTCACCAGAAAAGACAAGAAGAGGAGCGTTTTTTTCTGACACGGCTCCATGGTTCCACTAAATTTAGTGGAGCCGTCCCTTTATAACGGCCATATTTTTTCTGCCTATAAATACCAACCCACTTCACAGATTTTGGGCATCCTTTCTCACACAAAACTTTTTGAGTTTAATACTCTCTTCACATCCTCTCTTCTTGATCATTTAGTTAGGTTTTTTTTGTTCAAGAGTGATCCAATCATCCTACTTAAAGATCCTCTTCATTTGCAAAAGAAGAACTCAAGGTATCCAAGAAGATACAAGAGTTGTAGTAGTAGTTAGGATACTTGTAACATTTGTTACACACTTGTTGTATCATAGCATACATCAAAAACTGGCCCGGGGTCATAGGTACTTGATTTTGGATTTGGTACCGCCAAAGCATATATGGCGATTAAATTCTGATGGTGGTACAACCTTCTAATAGTATTTCTGATGAACATCCTCAGTATCAATTGATACTTAGGAATGATGAACATTGTAGGAATCTTAGGCTTTTTCACAACAGTCCATCATGGTCTATATAGCTATGTCACCATCACCTTCTTTGATCTCTTTCAGATGGAGGTTTCAAAGTCCAAAAACACACAGCTTGCTCAGCTATTTGAATCAGGATATGGAATTCTATGGAGATCGTTATGCTCGAGGTTTGTTAGACCTCATATCTAGGATTACACAATAACAATGAATAAATCAATACGCAGCGGATAAACACAAAACATTCATTATTATTGAACTAAGTTTTCCTCGTCATCATCTCCACTCTAACCAATACAATAAGCCCCAATTCTACCTTGATCAATGATAGAACGGTTAACACACTAACAGGAATCAAAAGATTCTTGAGGCTTAACAAACTACCCTAGGTGTTTTCCCATAAAACACCCGTACACACACACACTTTTCCTGGTGTTACATCTTGACACACCTAAAACGTATTCCCTGTGTTTCTTTATATACTAGAAACATTAGGGTTACAAAGAGATAAACATAAAATAATAAAAGATTTCCTGTAATCTTTTCTTCTTTGTGAACTTTCATCCTTTGTCTCCATACGTCCTTCATCTTTCACATTTTGTCAATATCAACTCTATATTTAATTCCTAACAGTCTTCCCTTAGTTGATATGACAAAACCAACGACCAATGAAAGATGATCTTCCCCTTAATCCATGCATATCATCAAGGTTCTTCAAGCTGCAATCTTCAATATAAATCTTCTTCCCATTTTGTCATCATCAAATAGGGAACAAAAATATGCAACTTTGATCTTCACAACCACGAATCAATATTACACGTCCAATCCATCTTCCCAATGTTTCAAATTACCCACCATTAAGTTTTCCGCACTATAAATGAACTTGAAACAGTAGAAATCAAAACCAGCAGTAGTAATACCAACTAGCAGTAGAAAAACCTTCACCCCGATGTAGTATAACCTCAATGTATTGAAGAAGAAAACTAACCATTACCAATTCGATGCTGAAGTAGAATAACCCAAACTCATGTCTTAAATATAACTGCGAACGAATACCCAATCTGATGTATAGGGAGATCGCAATCTCTTGACAATGTGAACACTGAGCACAATAACGTAACTCCTTCAAGTGTTCGTCAATTCGTATATATAATAAGAACATAAACCCAAATAATTCCACTTCATCGTCAAATAAGTAACAACTGATCGTCATCACCAATAAATAAAAGCCATAAATCAAATCACCATCATGTGTGTGTGTTTCTTCCCCTGTGTGTGTGTTCTCTCCAGAATCAAAACGGCTCATTCCACCCCTGTCCCTGCCAAAACCAGGCCCGCCACGTGTGGCAATCTCCCGCACCTCACTGGGTACAGGCTGATTAGCTCCCTCAAGAACTTTAATAAGATCACCTGCATGTTTCCAGTCCTGTTCAGAAAAGAAGGTATATGCTACCCCTTTTGCCCCGGCCCTTCCGGTTCTCCCAATTCGATGGACATAGTCTTCCACACCATTCGGGAAATCATAATTGATCACTACCCTTACATCCTTGTCGTCGAGGCCTCGTGCAGCAACATCTGTAGCAACTAATATTAGGGACTTCCCCGAACGAAATTGATTCAGAACCCAGTCTCTCTCACTCTGAGATTTGTCTCCATGAATGGCTGCAGCCCCAAAATTACGACCAATACTACATGTAAGCTGATCACACAACTTTTTAGTTGAGCAGAAAATAATAATTTTGGAACCCCGTTCTTCTGATCTGAGAATTTCCTCCACACGTCTCTGCTTCTGCATATGAGGGATCACTTCGACATACTGTGTAATAGACTTGTTTGCAGCAAGTTCATCAGCATTGCCAATGTTGACCTGAACAGGATTGACAAGAAGATCACCAGCTATTTTCCTGACTTCTTTGGGCCAAGTGGCTGTGTACATCAGAGTTTGCCTGCGAGGTGGTATTTCATTGAAAATCTTCCTTATTTGAGGTTCAAACCCCATATCAAGCATCCTATCTGCCTCATCAAGCACAAGCAGAGAAACTTGACGAAAATCAATCTTTCTCATTTCAAGGATGTCATTAAGTCGACCAGGAGTAGCTAGATCAATATCTGCTCCTCGTTCCAATTCCTTCAATTGCGGACCCTTAGGAGCGCTACCATACAAACATGTGCAAGATATTCTGATTGATCGTCCAAACTTGATGGCCTCGTCTTGTATTTGTGTAGCAAGTTCCCTGGTGGGAGCTAAGACGACAACTGTGGGTCCATTTTGAGGATTATTGCGAACACGTTTGAGCAGCATGAAAGCAGGAATCAGATATCCTAGTGTTTTACCAGACCCCGTTTTTGCAATTGCCACTATGTCCCTATTTTGCAGGGCAATAGGCCATGTCTGGGCCTGAATAGGTGTCGGGGATGCAAAACCAGCAGCGAGTATCTCTCTCAATAACTCTGGGGGAAATCCAGCAGATTCAAATGATATAAACGGAGCAGGAACATTATCACCCGTTGCTGTTACGTCGTGTTTCTGACGGTAAACATCAACAGATGATAAATTCATAGCATCCGCAGAGGCCATGACTGCTAGATTTGGTCTCATCATAGCATTGTTCTGAAACGGTGGGCCACCAGGTTATCCATACATGTTATGTGAGGTGGGTCCGCCAGGGATATTAGGTGAAAGATTTTGATGTGGATGACCACCAGATCTCATATCCGGCTGAGTTCTTACCATTGGGATAGCTGCAAGCTTAGGCTGATGAGGAGCCATTGCAGGCCCACCATTATAATAGTGATCATTCCCGCCTCTTACGGGTGGATTATCTTCAAAGCCCATTTTCGATCCTGCTTGAGGAACATTTGGCTGCTGACCCATTTGATTTGGGTACTTTGGTCCATGTTGCTGATAGTCTACACCGCTCTGCTGCATTTGACCATAAGGTGACGGTTGTTGCATGTTGAACTGGGGCCCAGCATATTGTGCAGCTTGGCCAGGCTGACCAATAGGCGGCGTTTGAACGGAATTAACAGCTGAAGGCGGATTTTGAGCAAGTGGAGCACCATCTCTCTGGTTATAAGCAGCTCTGTGATCTTGTTGATGAGGGTACTGTTGTAAATGCTGCGGCTACTACATGACATTTGGTGGCCTCTGTTGAGGCATGTTCGGCTGATACCCCATGTGATGCATCGGTTGTTGATGTGGATACTGGTAGCCCTGTGATTTATCCATATGAGCACCCTGATAAGACTGAGGCAAGTTATTTCCTTGCTGAGGTGGCATTTGTTGTTCAAGGGTTGAATACATTTGATGTGCTTGTTGACCAGGAACACCATTTGGCTGTACTTGTAACGACGCGGGTTTGGGTTCGGTGGGAATAGGAGGTGGGCCTGATGGTACCGGTGGCACCAAAGAAGCAGGTCTCTCATACTGAGTGACGTTAGTTTTAGGATTCCAATAGTACATCGCTCCTGAACTTTCATCAATCAAACCCTTCCATGGTTCGGGTAAGGTCGGATCAAGTGGGGCGTAACGAACCCCAAGAGCATCAGCGGAATTAACAAACATCAAGATGATAAACTCATGCTCATCATCATGATGTTTCTCCTCATATACCACACTGAGAAAGCCATGATGATCTGGGTCTTGAATTTGCCTTCTGGTCTTGACTCCAGAGTGTACATCTCCTATGACATTGGAAAGTGGATGATTCTTATGTACAATTGTATGGGGAGTACAAGGAGCTGCATAGTTGATAGGCATATTTTGCAGACCATCTCCAAAGAAATCAAACTCATCAACTTGAGGAGCAGTATGAACTGGTAAATCAAGATGAGGTTGACTTGGTCTAGCAGCATCACTATTTTCCTCAGTAGTAGGAACTTGTGGCTGAGCAGTACTAACTCCATTTGTACTGCTCATTGGATTTTCAGTTTCTTTACCATTCTGTCCACTGGTTTCAGCAACATCTTTCTCTTTTTTTACACCACTTGATGATGGAATATCATCATTCTTTGTAGAAGACTCATACAATGGACTTTCCTCCATGATTGGCAACAAAATGCAATCTTCATCTTCCTCCTCTGAACCTGTACCATGGTTAGTATTTGTACCTGTAACAGGCACATAATTCATGGAATCTGAAAGACTGTCAATATCAAAGATCCAATCTGGACCAACACCTGCAACATTTGGTTTATTTTCCAAAAATTCTATGTGCAGATTTTCTTCTACATGCTTGGTGCTTTTGTTGTACACCCTAACAACCTTACTGTGCAGAGAATAACCAACAAAGAAACCTTCCTCAGATTTCCCATCAAACTTTCCTAGTTGGTCTTTGGTATTAAGGATAGTAACATGACAACCAAAAGGTCTCATGAAGCTTAAAGCAGGGGTTCTACCTCTAAGAAGCTCATAAGCAGTCTTATTGTGAGGTTGCACAACTAAAACCCTATTCAATACATAACAAGCAGTGCTAACTGCTTCAGCCCAAAATGAAACTGGTAGCTTAGAGTCAGCTAACATTGTCCTAGCAGCCTCTATAAGAGTCCTATTCTTTCTCTCAGCTACTCCATTTTGCTGTGGGGTTCTAGCTACACTAAACTCCCTCTTAATACCTTTTTCTCTACAAAAGTCATCCATCACTCTATTCTTAAATTCAGTCCCATTGTCACATCTGATTATTTTAACTTTCTTATCAACTAGGTTTTCTACTTCAACAATGAAGGTCTTAAGGATTTCACTTGTCTCATCCTTAGATTTCATAAAGAATACCCAAGAAAACCTACTGTAATCATCAGTAACAACAAGGCAATATCTTTTAAAATTCAAGCTATTCACAAAAGTAGGACCAAATAAGTCCATATGCAACATATATAAAGCTTGAGAAATAGAGTTCTGGGCCTTTGGCTTACATGAAGCTCTGTGTTGCTTACCTTTAAGGCAAGAAACACAGGTTTGGTCATTGAGAAAAGTTTTATTTGGTAAACCTCTTACCAACCCATTTTTAGCAATTTTGTTAATGGTTTTAAAATTAACATGACCAAGCCTTCTGTGCCACAACATTGATTCTTCCAATGTGGCTTTTGCAACAAGGCAAGTAAGACCTGCTTTAGGAACAAGGTTGTTCATCTCAATACTGTATGTATTACCCTTTCTGGGGATTTTAAGCAATACTTGATTTTCATCAGGTAGCTTGAAATCAGGAGAAAGAATAAGGCAGTCAATATCAGTAAAAAGAACCTTATTCTTTTTATCACATATCTGTGACACACTAAAGAGGTTGTACTTTAACTCTGGTACAAAATACACATTATCAAAATCAAGATTACCAGTTTTTATGACACTTTTACCAGTAATCCGTCTACCAACACCACCACCAAAGACAACTGGTCCACCATCCAATGCTATGAAATTTGAAAGATAGGACATGTTGCCATTCATGTGCCTAGATCATCCACTGTCTGAGTATCCTCTATCTTCTTCACCATTTGAAGGATGTTCCTGCACACAAAATAAAGGTGTTAGTTTCTTTTGGGGACCCAAACCATCACTGGTTTGGATCTGCCTTATGCATCAAGATGAGAAAATTTGTTGGAGGTCATTGATGCACCATTGGGTTTGGTATATTTTTTAACCTAATGTGCTGAGGCCTTGACAGCATTGCCCCTTTTTCCCTTAACATTTAAGTCCCTAGCAGTAGGATTTGCTGGTCTAGCAGTAGGATTTGCTGGTCTAGCAGTTGGAACTGCTTGTTTAAATTTAGGCACCCTTTTCTGATTGGTCATTGCTGTTTTCTTATAAAAATGCCTTTTAACTTTCTGTGCATGATTTGAAAATTGTTTTGCACTTGAAACAGTTTGCTTGTTATTAAACCACTTATTTTGCCTAGTAGTTGAAACTGTTTTGATGCCAGTCTTTAACATAACAGCTTTGGAACAGATACCACATGAAAGATGGAGGCATCTTCAGCCGTACTAACTGCTTAAGCTTAATTCCTAACAAAAGGTATCTGATACCACTTGACCGGATCTAAACACACGAGTTGTGTTGGTGATACTTTGAGTGTATACTTGACAGCACGCGGAATTTACTATCAAGTACTTAGAAGAATTCTTGTTTGGTGATTGTATGAATGTAACAATAAAGATAATCGCACACAGTTTAACCAAATGAATAGCTTTGATATATTATGAGAATTACAATGAAATTGTAAAAGCTATATCAATAATGATGTGTGTAAAACATAACCTAGGATCTCCTTTTATAGTACAAAGAGTCCTTTACAAGTAAACAATCTACCGCATAAACCTAACTTTATAAGATATACATTAAATCTTTTCTATATATATATCTTCACACGGTTTCATCTTAATCTTATAGGCAGTACTAACTCTTCTTATCAACAGTACCAACTGTTGATGTATTCTTCAGCAACACTTCAACCGTACTAACTTATACAGAACCGTACCAACTGCTTAATTTAGTTCCCAACAATTGTTGGGTCTAATAGTTGAGTTGATAAAGACAAAACATGTGAAACATGAAGGACTAAAGATGACAAAGGAAGAATTCTTCAACAAGATAAAGATTACAAAAGATCTTTTATATTTATAGAATATATCCTTTGTAACCTTAATCCTCTAGTATATAAAGAGGATTAGAGGCGTAGGTTTTTTTGTGTGTGTGTCAAGATGTAGTCGACTGTGTAGGTTGTGTTTAGGCATCGAGTTCCTACAACGGATGCCTAGGTTTTGTATTGTTAGTGTTAGAGATGATGGCGAAGAACCTTAGTGATAATAATAATATTCTTTATGTTATTCCGCTGTGCTTATTATTATCATTGTGTTTATTGTTTATCCTAGATCAAGGTCTAAACAACCTAGAGTCCAAAACGGTCCAAGAACTTATTGATGGTGGCGTGCATAAGTTCTATCAGGTGGTATCAGAGAGGGGGGCTCTCGATCTAGGGATGTTACAAGGTTTTATTGTCGAAGAGAAGCAGTTTTTAAAGAAGGTACGATCAGGTTTTATGTTTTTCTTATGCATCGGATTAAAGGGTATCGACATAATAGAAACAAGGCTTTTACGGTATGGATCTAATGATTGGCTATTAATAAGGTTATTTGTTTAATAGATATATCAATTGTCAATTTGATGTCAAGTGCATGTAGAAGTCGGTATGTGGGGATGGTATATTAAATTCGTTTGACGTTTGTTGTCTGAGCAACATTGATTCTTAAACAAAGTGATACCTCGTCTCTAATTAATTTTGAGCAACTTGTGGTTGGTGACTTTATTCACAATTGGTATCGTGGGTCGGTCGTAATTAAAGAACAAGGAATTAATTGGTTGATTTAAGTGGAGCTATGAAGTTGGCATCTTGTGCATAACCTCGTATAATTATTAATGTTGCATAGGTTGCTTCGATCTAATTGGTGAACCGATCATTCTTTTATTCTGATGTACAATTTGTGAACATGGGACGATGGTCAATGTGAGGTAATTCAATGTGGGGCCTTGGCTTGTGATTGGTAAATTGATTATCATCAATCAGAGGATTAATTGGTTACTTATTATAAGGCAGTTGAATTGTTTCTTTAGTGCTGTTCATTGATTTAATTTCTACTGCTAGCGTTATGACACTACTGCTAGTTGTCGAGAGTTTCGGCTGCTACTTAAAATTTATTACTACTGCTCGACATCTTAGATACTACTGCTCTTTGTGATTACTACCGCTGCTCGTTAGATTTCTTTATGCTATTTGTTGATACTTGTAATTTTTACGGGCATGAATTACATGAAGTGAGGGGAAGTACATATGATTGATTGGAGATTTGAGACACACACATGGGATATTGGATGACACACAAAGGATATTCGTGAGAGTTTGTTGAAGTAGTAATCATGTTAACACTGATTAGAGGTCGTTACTTTTTCTACATGGTTTCTACTGCTTTACCAAAGAACTATTTACATTGTTTACTACAGCTTGATATCGTATATTATTGTTGTCATCTTTCAAACCTAATGCGGAATTAGGATGCTCATTCATGGATGGTACAACATGGTGTTCATTATTATTGTTGTTTAGTTATTTGACAAGTTCTTATGGTTACTACATGCATCATTCGAGGGGAAGGTTTTTACAATTGCTAGTCGTTATTACTATTACTAGTTTAGGTTTCTTTTGTTTTGGGTTCATTTTTAGCAAGCGTTTTGTTGTTCTTCATGGAGGGAAATCCGAGACATTGGAAGACTAGATTGGAAGGGTGATAGTGGTTTGTGGTTGTGGAAATCAAAGTTGCCTATATTCGCATCTCCTAGTGGATTATGACAAAAAGGGGAAGAAAGGAGACAAAAACGGTTTGCAACTTGAAGATCCTTGCATATTAACTTCAGGGGAAGTTCATGCTTATTGGTTTTGTCATTATCAACTAGGGGAAGATTGTTGGGTCTAATAGTTGAGTTGATAGAGACAAAACATGTGAAACATGAAGGACTAAAGATGACAAAGGAAGAATTCTTCAACAAGATAAAGATTACAAAAGATCTTTATATTTATAGAATATATCCTTTGTAACCTTAATCCTCTAGTATATAAAGAGGATTAGAGGCGTAGGTTTTTTTTTGTGTGTGTGTCAAGATGTAGTCGACTGTGTAGGTTGTGTTTAGGCATCGAGTTCCTACAACGGATGCCTAGGTTTTTTATTGTTAGTGTTAGAGATGATGGCGAAGAACCTTAGTGATAATAATAATATTATTTATGTTATTCCGCTGTGCTTATTATTATCATTGTGTTTATTGTTTATCCTAGATCAAGGTCTAAACAACCTAGAGTCCAAAACAGTCCAAGAACTTATAGATGGTGGCGTTCATAAGTTCTATGTTTCTGGATATCTATACCATACGGCTACCACCCTTTATAAATAGGGTTTTACAAGAAGACCTAACTTTCACAAGAAGCTAACTAGTTTATTACATTCAGTCCCTATTGTTTCACGTTTCTTCATTTAGGCATATGTAGTTTTGTAATCATCAAATTATAATTCCCAACAAATTCATCATGTAGGGATGGTACGTGCTCATAGAGGTCTGACTGAGTGACTTTTCGCTGATGGGTTATTGAAAGTATGTAGTTATTTTTTTGACTTGCTTCCGTAGTTTCTTTTTATATTACAAATTACATATAATGTTTGTTTAGTTGTATTTCATTTTGGCTTAATGGGGATTCTTAGTGGGTTTTAGGTGTAGTATATTAGAATTGATTAGTTTGTTAGCTTTTAGAGTGCTTACTAAGTTTACATGAGCAGTACTAACTTTCAAGTTAGTACTGCTCCTTTAAACTTAGTACTGCTAAAGGTTTTTTTATCAACAATGAGGTTCCAACAGTACTAACCTCATGAAAGTAGTGATGCTCCTATAAGCACGAGCTGATGTGACTAATGCTATACTAACATGTATACTAAATCATACTTAAATCATGTACAATATACATACTAAATCAGTTTCTGCAACACCAAACAAAAAGGGAAAGGGAAGAGTAGGCAACACAAAGGTTGTAAAAGAAGAACTTCCAAGTGATACCCAACCAAGTATATCTATGACAGAGGTCCTTAAAAAACCAGTTCATGTTAAAGATGAGAAGAAAAGAACAAATAAATCTGGAAAGCATAATAAAGTAGAGATTCAAGGTACATCAAGCACATCAGCCACAGAGCAATCAGAACCCCGGGACAATACACCTGAAGATTGCAGTGCCAACATGTCAATTATAAAAGTTGTGACTTTCACGATCTCTATTATAGTTTTGAATTTGCGGGTTTGATAAATGTGAGAGCAAGAGGCTGATAAATATGTTTTGGGTGTTTGAATTACCTTATATACTACCTGATTTAACATTGATAAAGTCATTATTCACAGACTTTAATTTTAGGATGTGAATGGCTTCAGAAGCAGAAGGTAGATACGGTTACTTATGAAACAGCTACTTCACGTACACACTCGGTGCCATTATTGAGATTGGCTACTGATATCCAAATTTCCAATACACTGGGTGTGAGAGTACCTACAGTAGATGGTACATTTTCAACATTCAAAATGAATACCTCTGCTGATGTTTCTTATACACCCGCCCGTTGTTCTTCTTCATTCGAGCCATTGGTCGTTGGGCAGCTGTCAGGTAACTTTTGTTTGTGTCAGCCTACCGTTAATTTTTATTGCTTATTATTCTATTCTCAGTTGTATATCTATAAACTATTTATTATTCTATTTTCAATTGTATATCAATAAACTATGTACGTCTGACTGTTACTGATTATATTGATATCTAAATTTGCAATACACCGGTTGTGCGAGTACCTACAGTAGATGGTACATTTTCAACATTCAAAATGAATACCTCTGTTGATGTTTCTTATACGCCCGCCCGTTGTTCTTCTTCATTCGAGCCATTGGTCGTTGGCCAGCTGTCAGGTAACTTTTGTTTGTGTCAGCCTACCATTAATTTTTATTGCCTATTATTCTATTCTTAGTTGTATATCTATAAACTATTTATTATTCTATTCTCAATTGTATATCAATAAACTATGTATGTCTGACTGTTAATGGTTAGGTGCAACTAGGTCAATCGGACCATTGAACACACTGACTGCTGCAATATATTGATCCAAGAATTTGGACTTTTCTCAGGGTATTGTCTCAGATGACCAACAGCTTATGAGAACGCTTGAAACAATGGTTGTAATCTCCCAAAGTGAGGCAGGTGAGCACAATAATTTGTGGTATCTGTGTAGAATACAAATACTTACGGTAGTCATATCCATACAGTTATGTTTCAGTATTTCACGTTTGCTCCTTTTTCATTCTCTATGCAGCAGCTACATCGTCAACGAGTCAGCCCCACTCACATCCCACAAGTAGTCGTCGTCGCCACACGCGCCAACGTAATATGATCGCTGATTTATTGAATTTGAATTACATAAGTGAAGCCATGATATTATTAACCTATTCTATGTTACATTTTTTCTCAGTTTAGACCAAAGACGCGTAACAGATTCCCACCCAAATGTCCTAGTTGATCCACCAAGTGTTGTGCATCGCCGAGGTTTGTTTATAAATATTGCCTATTCTTTGTTTCTTTCATTATCTTTCTACAATCTCTGTTTATTGTAAGTGTTCACATGTTTTGTTTTGCCTTTGCAGGCCCGCCACATGAGTATAAATTATTTGGCTGTTGTGATCAAGTGTGCTGGTGGCACGAGTGAGCCTGAAGGAAATAGATTTTCCTGATTCAATCCTTGCTTTGGAAGGACATTCATTTAATCCTTTATAGAAGGATAATTAATCTCGCTAAGTTTCAACTTCTCTGTATATATTCTGGGTTAGTTTCATCATCTATCATCTTTTTGCAAGTTTAGGATATTACTTTGTTGGAGTTAATAATACCCCAGTTTGATTTGTTTGCTTTTACTATTTAATTTTAACGTTTTATCATTTTTTTTCCTGTTACAGTGACTCATCAACCATCAAATTGTAACACAACTAATGCTATTACAGTTTCACAACCATCTTTTGGATATCAATATGCTTGGTCAGGTTCTTTTGGTCAAAAGTCAATGGCTGACATTGTTAAAATATGCATTTCATCACCTAATTCAAACAATCATGGTCATTTTCAGTCACTTACCCACTAGGTTACGAAAATTGCTTGAAGATCTAATTCAAACAATCATGGGCAGTTTTCATATCCTCTTTGGATTCTGTCATTATTTTGATCAACCATGTTATTAAATCGATAGTATACTAACCAGGAGTAAAACATGGACAGGAAGTTACAGAAGAATTAAGGCATCGCTTCTAAAACACCAGTCTACGCAATTGAAGAATGCAACTCAGGTTACATAACTTTAAACATCAATGTTATATAATTAATCAATAATGTTAAGCATATTATACTAAAGATGCTTAAAATGTTTACTTTTGGGCCAGGCGCAACATATAAACTCTCTACCGACGGATTGGGAAGAGAAAATGGACTTAATACATCAGTTGTTTTCAAAAGTTCCACACTACAGCAATGTAAATATGCATGTATATCGTCATTACAACTGAGTAGTTCCATTTTTATCATGTGTAGTCATAAAGTAAATGGTTTTTCAATATTGCAGCAATTAACTATTAACATGGTTCCCTTTCGAGCTCTAAGCTCTTATGTAATGAATAACATAGCAGTCGCATCAGCATCCATAAAATACAAACAAAGAACCAAAACAGACATGGTAGTGGCCCAAGCTGCCACCTTAGTTTTGCTGTTAATTCTGTTGTTAATCTAGAACACCTGCAATGTGAGTTTCTATATTATAATATGGCTATGCACTAAGAATCCATGTTTTATAGATTTACGTGGAGTTGTGACAATAAAGAAAAGTGCATTAAATAAAGTATGGAATGTAGCAACAATTATACCATACCAGTTGATAGAGGAGTCATAGTAAACCAAAACAATGGAAAGAGTAGTGGTTACCACGAGGATCTTCACTGGAAAGAACCCTTTCTTGAAAGTTGTAATCAGGAACTTCTGGCTTGAGGTAATGCACCCATAATGGTACTAATTTAACTTAATTTCATTCAATATTATCTACTCACTCGAAGATTGCATCTGTTGATATCCACCTTGCGGGTGAAGTGATTATAGATATGAAAAGCAACACATTGGTTCTACAATCACAAAAAAATGAAGAAAAGTAAGTCATTATTAATAAGTAATTTGATGTGTCGATAATTCGGTTTGGATTGCATCTATTTATGACCTAAATATTTCAAATGTGGTTTTGGATAATATTTTGTCAATGTGTTTGGATTTAATGGGAAAAAATTATTTAGTGAGATCTATATTGCATATATTTTTCTTATTAGATCTATTTCTCGAAGAATTATGCCAAAATGATTCGTTAGCTACTACTTTACATCTCTTTCTGAAATTATCCAATTCGAGTCATACTTCTTTATTTTTTATTAGGGGGGTGTTTAGCTAACACAGTAACCATCCAAACACCCCCTGACAGTAGCAACGAAAGACCCGTTGACAGTAGCAATTAAACACTTCTTGACAGAAACCATCCAAACACATTGACAAAAACCAAACACCCCTAATAGCAACAACCACGTACCCTCTGACAGCAGTCATCCAAACTCCTTTGACATCACCAAACCATACACTCCTCTCAGCAGTTGGCGAATGACATTCCATGTATACTCCCGAAGTGAAGGAAAGCTTTATAAAAGTTTTGTGTGGGCTATTATACGAGAAAGTACATACAAAAAATCCATGAATTACCAGGTAATGAATTATATAAACACCATCCTTTTCATAACTAAAGTTTTTAATATTTACATGGATTTACTTTTTTTAACATGCTTGGGCTGATCACTTGATGTATTAACTTAGTATTTGACGGCGTCATGGTTGTCTGTGATCCATTTAGTAGGTGGATTTGCAAGTGCACATGCTATTACGAGGTAAACTACCTTTTATTTTCTTACTTACCCAACATTATGACCGTGGTTTGGAACAGGGAGGTGGTGGTCGGTTTTCTAGAATACGAGAAGATGATAATAACGGAAGATGGTTAGGAATTCAGAGGCATTTACTACAGTTGGAGAGACAACGGGAACATATCATAAACAAGTTATAGGTATGAAAATGGGCAGATTGCATAATGGGTCATTCAAAGGTCCGGTCAAATTGGCTCACATACACTTTTTTGGTCGAATGTTTTGATACTTAATGCGTTACTTAATGCATAAATCGTGAGGATAGAATTTTATTTTTACCTTTGTTTAAAGCTAAAATTTCAGTTTATATTCTCAAACCGATTGTAATAATTTACAACTTCTTTTAAACCAATCAATGCATTTATATTATGTAATGTGTTGTTCAGCATACCACAAACACTTTTTTTCTTTATCTTTTTCTTTTTTTTCGTTTCATGCTTTCGAATTAATATTTAGTTGAAACATGGAAATATTTGAAGGACTAAATTTTGTTGATTTACATAAACGCACGACATTTCGTGCACTATCTAAATGAATATGATTCTGCAACTAATTCTCAAATCGGACGTGCAGTAACGGGAGTGCTTCAACTATCCGAGACCCCAGCCACGTACTACTACTTCAATCCCAACATTCCAGAGACAGAGGAAATACTAACAGTGTAAATATAACTATTACATTACTAATTAATGGGAAAAAAAAATCAATATGCCTCACATTACATATTGTTTAAATATGTACCACCAGCTCATGGGACCAAAGTTAATATTACAAACAAGAACAGAAAGGCACACGAATATGGATGAATGATTCACACCAATTGAACATGTTCTTATTTATTGTACATCAGATCACATTCCGCTAAAGGATATGATGGAAGGGTCGAGCTCAAATGCTACTAAAGAAAGCATTAATGAATATAAGAACATGTAGCTAAATCTAATATTCATATTTTTCACCTCACGTCCTTTGTGGTCATTTACCAAAATCTAAACTTAACCAAATACTTGCATTCAATATAAAAACTGGTACGTTCATATCCCATTAGTTGTCAGATTAATTGAAAATTACCTTTGAAGATGATTTGCAAGCAAAAACTCATATTTATGTTTGTGATACGCTCACTTTTTTTTTTCTTTTTCAAATTGGATGGAAAATTGAGACTGTTTCCAGGGATGAAGCATCTTGATGTTGCTAGTGGGACAGGTTAGTTTGTCTCGGTGAACCTTTTTCATATGTAATTGATCTCTAACTGATCATAGAATTTGATGTTGCTAGAATTTTCACAGATGATGTCGCTTTCAGGATCCTAGAAACTATCAATAATGTTAACCGCAGAGCCATACAAGACACCTTTGAAGATGATTTGCAAGCAGAAACGCAAAGTTATGTTTGTGATATTAATCGAAATATGTTAGATGTTGGTAGAAAGCGAGCCAAACAAAGAGGTGAGTTTTGTTAAGTTGTATGACTGAAATTCATCATCCATATTAGAGTAATGATGCAAGTTTTTAGCCATGTTCCATCATGGATTACCAGTCGCTTCTAACATAATGCAGGGCTTGGCGATCTGGGGTCCCTCATATGGGTTAAGGGAGATGCAAAGAAGTTTATTTTGAGGATGGGTCAATGGATGGTTACACTATCGCTTTTGGTATTAGGAACGTTACTGTAAAGGTATAGATACGTGTTCAGGAGGTCGGGGGAACTCAAAATAAAGGTTAAACATGGTATTTATTCGATTAAGAATGGGGAAGGTGTGTGTGTTTTCTAGAGAGAGAGAGGAGATCACACACACACCTTCAAAGTGATATAAGAATTCCCTCACCTCCTAGTCTTAACTAGGAGGGTATTTATACTAAGATCCTAGCTTAACTATTCGCTAATTGCTAAACTAGTCCCTGTACTTAAATACAATGCAATTCCCGAATATAACATTACTTTTAAGGCTAACAATCTCTCCCCAAAGTGATGTTATAAGGGAATTGCTTACAAAGTTCCCTACAAGTAAAATATAAACCATAAGCACAGAGAATGGTCTTCAAACTTCATCACTTCGTTCAGCTTGCAGAATCTTCTCAGCTTTCATTTCTTTACTTGCAGAAGAACATGAGCAAATCTAATTAGGGTTTAATTCTGGGTGCCCTGAGTGCTCTCCCCTAATTAGTGCTCTCCCCCAAACTGACAACCTTTCTGATGAATGCTTGAATTCTGAAGAATTCTTTTGATAAATGAATGCCCTGAATTCTGAAGAAGTCTTTTAATAACTAAATGCATCCCGTATTTAGTCTTCTAACACACAGCGGAAAATGTAGAACGGACTATAGACTCGACCTTCTTCAAGATTATCCATTCGGGGGAATAGAGTATCAACATCTTCATCTCACCAAATGCATCCCAGTTATCTTTCATATGATAAATCAGCCCATTACGTGCACATGAAATGATAACACCAAAGTAACAAGTTGAACCACTGATCATCTTGATCTTGTTGCCCAAAATTGGTGAAGGTGGATAAGGTAGAAGTGCGTAGAATAAGATGAGTGGAAGATAAGACATAGAATCAACCAATCTCCGACATAAATCATTTCATAAATCATTAAGCCCGATCACGTGAACTTGTTGTACGTCCTTGATGTACACATTTCTCTCCCCTGCTAGTTACGATTTATCAGAATCAGCATAATGATGTGTACGTGAAGTATTTACTGGAAGCACTTCATCATTAACCCGATCAGCCTATGAGAAGATGTCGATAAACCCAATCTACTAACAATACCATATAAGATGTCTAACTCTTTATCAACCTCCTGTATAAAAAACAACGGCTTTTTGTAGTAACCACATGAGAAGATAACCCAACATGACGAACTTGAGAATGAAGTAAAATCACCCAGATTTGTGACTTAATCTTGTACGATCCTTGTGACTAGGAACTGTGTACCCTATACCCTCAACAAAAGTATTAGTACAAAACCTCTTGACGTATCCTCAACTACTTTGTGAGAATAGAGAGAAAGAATCACAAAAGTAACTAGATATTCAAGTCTTCGTCATCATTAATATATGCCCAAACAAGTCATCTTCGTGGGAGGGTAGAAAGAAAGAAGATGAAATAAGTACACGCGTCCATAAAACCTTACTTCAAACCCAAATAAATAATAACGAATCATCCCCGTAGTCACATTTCATTGCAAACTTTAGCCATTGTCATTTGATAGTGAATCTTGATCAGGATCGTTTAAGCGAGACGTGGTGTTTTGAGGATGTAGGCCAATAATATTTTGTGATTGAGGTGTGGTACGAGTTTGAAATATGCCTTATTTTCAATTCTAAATATGCTAGGAAAATTTGAGTTTAAGAAATTTTTACGCCAAATTTTGCCGAAAAATTCGAATTTTGACCTAAAAATTTGAATTTTTGGTCAAAATTTTCATCGTTGTACCATAATTTGAATTTATCGTAAAAATGGACCGATTAGTCTCTCCTCGAAATTAAATTTTACTCAACTTTTCCCGCCAAATCTGCTCGTTCGACCAATAATATATATATATATATATATATATATATATATATATATATATATATATATATATTTTTTTTTTTTTTTCTTTTGGCATACTCGTTCGACTAGACTAGGTTCGTTCGACTAGTCACTTGGTTCGATCAGCTTAAACTCGTTCGACTAATCAGCTCATTCGACTAATCTGCTCGTTCGACTAATCTGGTCGTTCGACCAACCTATCTCGTTCGATCAACCTTGTCTTCGTTCTATCAACCTAGTTCGATCAACCTGTTCGACTAACTCGTTCGACTATTTGGTCATTCGACTATTTGGTCATTCGACTATCTAGTCGTTCGACTATTTAGTTCGTTCGATCAATTTGGAAGAGTAAGTCTAGCTCGACTACCCTTGTCTCGTTCGATGAATGCTCCTTCGATGACAAACCTTGTTCGATCAATGTTGGTCGTTCGATCAAGTTGCTTCGACTAAAGATGCTCGTTCGATCAAATGAAGCTCGTTCGATCAATGTGCTTCGATCAAAGTTGCTCGTTCGATCAAATGAAGCTGATGAACAGTACCACGCCCAAAAATCACTTTT
Source organism: Artemisia tridentata subsp. tridentata (assembly GCA_021014915.2). Taxonomy (NCBI): domain Eukaryota; kingdom Viridiplantae; phylum Streptophyta; class Magnoliopsida; order Asterales; family Asteraceae; genus Artemisia; species Artemisia tridentata. Next base: position 393,357,865 of record CP139506.1, read on the forward strand.
TCACCTCAAAACCCCACGATTCGCCCCTGGTTAGCTCTGATGCCAATTGTAAAGGTATAGATACGTGTTCAGGAGGTCGGGGGAACTCAAAATAAAGGTTAAACTTGGTATTTATTAGATTAAGAATGGGGAAGGTGTGTGTGTTTTCTAGAGAGAGAGAGGAGATCACACACACACCTTCAAAGTGATACAAGAATTCCCTCACCTCCTAGTCTCAACTAGGAGGGTATTTATACTAAGATCCTAGCTTAACTATCCGCTAATTGCTAAACTAGTCCCTGTACATAAATACAATGCAATTCCCGAATATAACATTACTTTTAAGGCTAACAGTTACACACATAGAAAAAGCTCTTGCTGAATCATACAGGTACTTGACTTGCAAATTAGAATATGTTCCTGTCAACACGGAATGAGTATATTATGTTTGACTACATCATTGTTGAAGAAAATAAAATAAGGTGTAGGAATCATATGATATGTTAGGAATTCTGGGAAATAATATATTTCTCATTCCTGCTGATAGTGAAGCTGGTTCCTGCTGATAGTTATCCATTGCTGCTGCAGTTGGTTCCTGCTGATAGTTTATTTTTGTTTCTGCTGATAGTAGTCATTACTGCGGGTAGTAGTAATAGTTATCCCGTATGTTTAGAAAGTTTTTTTGATTTATTTTAGGAAGAGATTGATAGTTATCTCTTTACAGGTTTTGTAGAAGCTGTTTTAGGTTTTCTTGTCCTATAAAAGAAACCTGCAGCTTAGGGTTTAGGTACGACATTACAATATTCAATAACACAATTTCTTAGTTCATAATCCGATCCATAGAGGATCAAAACCTTGTTAGTTATTTTCTTCTTTATATTCTTGTGTTTAGTTTCCGCATAGACACAAGTCTTACACCTAGAGATTCTCGTTTAACCAAGCTCAATCAAGCTAGAAGCACACGATCCTACAAGTCGTATCAGAGCCTGGTGAGGATCTCTGATAAAGAAGAAAACATTTCTAAATCTTCTCTCTTGAACCTTTTTCACAATGTCATTATCAGGAGATAAATTTGAAATGTGGGCAAGGAAGATTAGAACCTTGTTTCAGACTGATTCTATGACTAAGCTGACTGAAAATGATGAATTCTATCAGGCAAAGGAAAACTTGGAAGAATATGCTCTAATGGGATTCCCATCTCAGGTACAAAAATGTAATCCTGCCTGTCATGAATTATACTCAACTCTTAATAAAGAATATGATGACATGAAATCTAAGTATAATGAATACTTTATTAAGGTAAAAGCTTATGATAATGCTGTTAAAACCTTAGAAAAACAAAAGGTTTGGTACCAAAAGAATCAGTTAGCTTATGAGGAAAAGATTAAAGTATTACAGAGAGATTTAAAAAACACCACTAATGAGCTTAAGTATTCTGAATCTCAAAATGCTAAGGTCAAATTAGAAAAACAGGATTTGCAGACTAAGCTAGACAATAACTTGGCTAGGTTCGATAAATGGAAAGAATCATCTAAAAACCTAAACAGGTTAGTTGATAGTTCTATGTCTGTAAAAACTAAACGTGGTTTAGGGTTTGGTGACTACATAGGGCAAGATCAAGTCTATGACCCTAATGAGTATAGTGTATTTGACCCTGAACCTGTTGACTATAAAATACCTATAAAGTTTGTAAAAGAAGGAGGAATGAATGCTGTTCCTCCACCTATCAGATGAGTCACAAATGGCTTATGGCAAAAGGTCCAAAGACTTACCTGAACCTGATGATTTTGTCTCTTGTTCCACAAGTGTCAAGTCCTCAGAAGCAGAGTCCAAAGACTTTGTTTCATGTGATTCAAGTGAAGAGTCACCCACACCTAAGTCCCATGAGTCCTCAAGAGTAACTGATGATAAATCTGCTTCTAAAACAGCTTTCTCAGACAACAGCTCAAGTAATTCTATTAAAAACAAATGTGTCTCTAGTTCCAGTAGTGACAACAGTGTTTGTAATAAGAGAAAGTATGTTAAGAACAAGTCTGTTAAGAGGAAGTCATGTTTTGTATGTGGTAGTGATGCGTGGGTTTTGCAACCTTACAACAGGTTTTACCTCTCGAGGGATCTCAAGAGGCTTACAACCCCACCAGGCAGTGTACCTGACCGATGTAGTATAGTGTAGTGGTAAGTACGGGGGATTGATCGTTCTCCACAGGGAATAGTGTTCGTTAGGTATGAAAGACTACTCTAATTAGGTCTAAGGGTTGAGGAAGATTCTTTTTATGTTTTTATATTTTATAAAAGCAAGAAAAATCTCGGGTTTTGAAGGAGTGGGCGGAATTAGTTGCTAGTCAACTAACCCAAATTACTACAAATGCAAATAAAATAAAATAACAAAAATGAAAAGTGGTGAGAAACTTATGTGTAGAGAAATGTGTTTACTTAGATTTCCTTACTCCCTAACTATCTTTTACCGGTTAATTAGTGTGTATTAGTCGCGTGGATGACGGGTGTATTCCTTAATACCATTCGTGGGGTGGCGTACTTACTTCCCCAAACTCTACAAGCTCCTACTTCACTCCTATGTCGAGCCGGCTAGGAAGCTCCTAACATGGGATCACTAGAATTCGCTTGTGCATTAAATACAACCATAAAAACCTTTAGTACGCGTTTGGTTCATGTTTCTTAAGACGTTCAAGCAAGTTACCGAATAGGAAGTTAGCCAGTTTTCTTAAGCCTAACATAGATAAACAATCATCCAATACAACTAATAACACACTAACAACCAATAATCAATAGCTAGGTTTCATTAGATCTAAGCAAACACAAGATAAAATTAGCCTAACATGTTAAACAAAAGACAAGCATAAGATAGAATCAAACAACACATAGACATATTGAATGATTAATTGATAACTTATCTTTCAATGAAACATGGAAGATCTCAAGGCAAAAAACCCTGAAAAAGTAGCTAAAATCGTCTTAGGGTTTTATCCCAAAATTCCACACACTAAGCTCTCCCTAATGACAAAAAATTAGAAAACTATATATAGACTTTGACATCTGACGGCGTCACCTTATGCATTGTGACGCCGTCACCTCGCCGCTTTTAGGGTTCCCGGATGACCATCTTGACGCCGTCCCTCTTTAGCTCTTCAAAAATCCATTCTGGCTTATCAAGGCTTGACGCCGTCGGATCATGAACGTGACGCCGTCCCCTTATGATTTAAGCCGTGACGCCCTTGATTTAGTTAAAGCGTGACGCCGTCAGAATTCTCATGCAAACTCACTGGCCCGTCATGAGTAAATTTCACATCCAACTTTTCTTGCCAAGGCATGACGCCGTCCCATGTTAATTGTGACGCCGTCAAGAGTAACTTTTAGCCGATTCTTGAGACTTTGCCGTTTTCTTCACTTTAATGCTCCAAAAACGTCCAAAATGCCTCCTTTTCCAGATTTCTCCTCAAAAGTACCTAAAATGACAAAAGGAACGATTTAGGGCAATATTTGATCAAATAAATACGATTTCGGGCTTAAATGACCCCTTAAAAGCGGTACACTTTTCGCCTCATCAAATACCCTTACACTTGAGATTTGCTTGTCCTCAAGCAAATGCGCTTTTATTCTAATCAAAATATAAGTTAGGGGTCATTTAATGCAAACATGAAAGTAATTACAACAAATATTCGTTCCACTTCAATCATAATAAGCACGGAGATTACATACTAGCACCTCACAAGTAGTGTTTAGATACTCACATCTCTCAAGTGTCATCAAAATAAATCTCATAAATGAAAACGGATAATATCTCTCACTACCTGTCATAGCAAATAGATTACCATAGGCTTGGGAAAGGATCGAAAACCTCCTCCACTAGGCGTAAGCACCTAAGATAAACTATCAAAGAGGGCTTTTAAATGGGTTATAACGTTAGGTGTAGGGAAAAGGAAAACACGGTTTTGTTGGGTACGGGATATTTTACTGGTGGCGAGTTAAAGATCTTGATTAATTACATGTACTATACAACGTTGCTAAGCCAAGACTAGACTCAATCTTAAGCTAATGAAAGAAAATAACAAAACATAAACATAAAATAAACATAAAATGAAACGGGATGGTAGTCCGTATGTTTTTTCTATTTTCTTTTTCTCATTTTTTTTGTATTTTTCTTGATTTTTTTTTTTTTTTTTTTTTTTTTTTTTTTTTTTTTTTGCATACACTTTTACCCTACCATCCAAAATAATACATCATAGGGGCATTGCATCCCCTTACACTTGAACTTTTACATAACTTTACAAATAACTATTCTAATGACTCGAATTAAGATAATTGAAAAACTTGGAGTACTTTTAAAACATTTAGCACATATGGGGGTAATAAATGATGTTCTTCCCCATTACTCCATTACACTAGTACTTTACCCACGAGTCCCAATCGTCCCAAAACAATATGTACAAGGATATGACTCGACTTAGCAACCATGTAATCAACTAGATAATTAACTTGGGTTTAAACAAATGTTGTAACAATAATGCACTAAAAATGAGTGCATACAAGGTAGGCTAAGGCGATTTGGGTGTACATTTTAGTGGGGTGTAACAAATTCTTCCTTTAAGTAAAATGCTTAAAGGTCGAAACGAAAAGATAGGCTCTGAGGGGTGTACTAGGGGTATCGTGTACTAAAAATGAGTACAACGCAAAGGGTGTGGGAAAATTACTTGACCAATGTAGCCAATGTAATTATAACAAAAACACAGGTGTAAAACAATGGGTTAATCCTAATGCCTCTTATCATGTAGTAAATCTAACTACACGAATGTAGTCTCACTTGTGGCCTCGGAATGGTCCTAACGCAAGTTCTAGAATCTAAGTGCTACCGGTACACACATCATAGCAAAATGCTTTTCCTACCAATTCTAGGGGCGAACCTCACATATTTGGGGTGAAAATTTTTTTTAGTGGTACGGTTTTTGTGCTAGTCATATAACTCCTATCCATGAGACGCTTATTAGGATCAAAGTTTCACTCCTATATGTTGTAAAAAAATTTAAATTTGGCACTAAAATTACCTTAACAAGTATTTCTCTCCGTTTTATTACACATCTACCATCAAACAAACAAAAATCAAGCGCAATTGTATTTTCTAAAATCGTACTTTTACCCTCCCCTTACACTTAAGATGAACATTGTCCCCAATGTTCAAATAACAAGATGTAAAAGCAAAAAGTAAAAGAATGAAATCAAATACTCCCCTGATTCGCTCGTTGGATAATGAAATTACACGGTTAAATCTTCCTCCAAAGAGAATGTTGAAGCTCCATGACTAATGCATCGCCATAAGCTTGATTCAAAACATTTCCTTGTCTAAAATAACCTGTTGAACCTGAGAAAACAAACACGAAAACCTGCATAACATCGGCGGGATAAAATCTATATATAAGGATATAATGCTTGTGGAATGATAACTTTGCAGATTCCTGGAGATTATAAGTTGGAGATTTTAATAAAAACTTTTTATGAAAACAAAATTTTCAAAAATTTCTGGAAATTAAATCTGACGCCGTCAGGTTATAACCCCTGACGCCGTCAGAAATGACCTGACAAAAATTTTCATTTTAAGTTTCCGGAAAATTTCTGGAAAAACCTTTACCTTACTTCCTGGAAATTCTGCAAAACATCATTATGACTCGATACAAGCATTTGACTCAAACAAATACTAATATGTATGCTAATTTATTATTATTACGATTCATGTTCATTTGTGTTCTAATAAACCGATTTAGATTTCCCTTACACTTATCTTTTGCAAAATACCTTTATATGTAGTTAAGACGAAGTTAAAAACAAAATAAAGCATTTTCACAATTTAGTTTTGAACATGAATCAATAATGATAAAAATTAAACACACATACGGAAACAAATAAAAACAAACAAACAAACAAATAAACACAGAAAGCAAATAAATAAAGCAAGTAAAGCATGGGCTGCCTCCCAAGAGCGCTTGTTTTTGTTCGAGTCACGAGCCTGACTCTACCCTTATTTAACGGAAATAGGGGAGGTTTCCCCTACACTTAGGATTAAGTGTGGGTGAAAGTAGCGATACACACCCGCTCGGTAGGAGTATGCCACGTGAGGAAAGAGTGGTGGATGAATTATATGCTCAAAGGGGTGTGCTCCTTTCATCATAACCTTGCCTAGCTTACTTTGGTCAATGGGTGAATTAAAGTTTCCTCCTAAAAAGGGATCATCTTCTATCAACTTTGAGAGACTCCTAATTGGGAATCCATCTTGACCTAATAAACCCGGTTTAAACCCATAATGTTTCTTATGATCAATCATGAATGGGTGATGTAAGTATGTAAGGTTATGGTTCACTCCTATGTCAGCTTCCTCTCTACAAGGCTTAGAGTCTACTACCTTCAACATAAAACTACCCGGACTATATGGTTTGATGGGTGGGTCGGGACCTAATTCAATTCCTAAGTTCACATCTAAGGATGGAAGATTAGGTAACGGTTTTGGTTTAGGCTCCGGTTCATCAAAACTATGAACTTCCATAGAACTAAAAGAAAGGTTATGACTACAAGTATTCAAACCTATTTCTTCTAGTTTTGTTTCTTCCAAAGGTTCTACTTCAATTGGGGTTCCTATAGTCCCGTCTACTTCTTCCGAGTAAGTCACGGGCGGTGTATGTGCCTCAAATGATGGTAGGACTTGTGGGGTACTTGGTGGTCTTTGATTTTCTACTCTATCGTCCATCTTATCAAGATCACCTATATCCTCATCACGTGTTTTAGTAGGATCTAACCCTAACATTTTCCCAAGTATCTCAAGTGCTTCTCTAGGCATCTCAACTTCTATGTCCGAATCATAAGGATCATCCCCAATATTCTGACTGCTATATTCAAACTGCCTAAAAGATTCATCATGTGTTTCTTGAGATTCGACGTCATCAATCACAAAACCTAGGTCTTTTTGATCAATGTGATCATGTTCGGCTGAATCCTCCGTCACATCAAGGTCACCTATGTGTTTGTTTTGTACTATGGCATTACATGACAACCACTTAGGTATCTCAACACTAATGTATTCATCCCCAAACAAACTTGTTTCATGATCCTCGAAATTTGTGGTCAATTGACTTGTACTAACGTTTGTTGGGTTGTCTACTATATAATAATATTGGGCACACTCTTCAATAGCTTCCCATGCTTTCTCAGCACTTAATTCCCTAATATCCCTGCCGGCAATATGGTAAATGTCCCTTTGGGCATGTCGGTCGACATGATTGTAAAAGATTTGAGTTAGGGACCAAAAATCGAAGTTATGATGAGAGACTTTTTGGAGTAAATATTTAAAACGAGTCCATGCATCATAGAGAGGTTCATCTTTATGTTGTTTAAACATCAAGATGTCATATGGAGTGGGTGAATTACGTGGTTGGTAGTATGGTGGATTCGCGTTCTCCATAATGGTGAACGGAAGAGTCAATGGAAATTACGAACAAACAAACAAAGAAATAAGATAGACTAAAGAAAACCTAGAAAAATAAAATAAAAATCTCACTAGAAAGGAATCTAGTGAGTAGACCTAATAAAAATAAAATTTCAACCTAAGCAATAACTACTCCCCGGCAGCGGCGCCAAAAACTTGATGCGTGGGTTTTGCAACCTTACAACAGGTTTTACCTCTCGAGGGATCTCAAGAGGCTTACAACCCCACCAGGCAGTGTACCTGACCGATGTAGTATAGTGTAGTGGTAAGTACGGGGGATTGATCGTTCTCCACAGGGAATAGTGTTCGTTAGGTGTGAAAGGCTACTCTAATTAGGTCTAAGGGTTGAGGAAGATTCTTTTTATGTTTTTATATTTTATAAAAGCAAGAAAAATCTCGGGTTTTGAAGGAGTGGGCGGAATTAGTTGCTAGTCAACTAACCCAAATTACTACAAATGCAAATAAAATAAAATAACAAAAATGAAAAGTGGTGAGAAACTTATGTGTAGAGAAATGTGTTTACTTAGATTTCCTTACTCCCTAACTATCTTTTACCGGTTAATTAGTGTGTATTAGTCGCGTGGATGACGGGTGTATTCCTTAATACCATTCGTGGGGTGGCGTACTTACTTCCCCAAACTCTACAAGCTCCTACTTCACTCCTATGTCGAGCCGGCTAGGAAGCTCCTAACATGGGATCACTAGAATTCGCTTGTGCATTAAATACAACCATAAAAACCTTTAGTACGCGTTTGGTTCATGTTTCTTAAGACGTTCAAGCAAGTTACCGAATAGGAAGTTAGCCAGTTTTCTTAAGCCTAACATAGATAAACAATCATCCAATACAACTAATAACACACTAACAACCAATAATCAATAGCTAGGTTTCATTAGATCTAAGCAAACACAAGATAAAATTAGCCTAACATGTTAAACAAAAGACAAGCATAAGATAGAATCAAACAACACATAGACATATTGAATGATTAATTGATAACTTATCTTTCAATGAAACATGGAAGATCTCAAGGCAAAAAACCCTGAAAAAGTAGCTAAAATCGTCTTAGGGTTTTATCCCAAAATTCCACACACTAAGCTCTCCCTAATGACAAAAAATTAGAAAACTATATATAGACTTTGACATCTGACGGCGTCACCTTATGCATTGTGACGCCGTCACCTCGCCGCTTTTAGGGTTCCCAGATGACCATCTTGACGCCGTCCCTCTTTAGCTCTTCAAAAATCCATTCTGGCTTATCAAGGCTTGACGCCGTCGGATCATGAACGTGACGCCGTCCCCTTATGATTTAAGCCGTGACGCCCTTGATTTAGTTAAAGCGTGACGCCGTCAGAATTCTCATGCAAACTCACTGGCCCGTCATGAGTAAATTTCACATCCAACTTTTCTTGCCAAGGCATGACGCCGTCCCATGTTAATTGTGACGCCGTCAAGAGTAACTTTTAGCCGATTCTTGAGACTTTGCCGTTTTCTTCACTTTAATGCTCCAAAAACGTCCAAAATGCCTCCTTTTCCAGATTTCTTCTCAAAAGTACCTAAAATGACAAAAGGAACGATTTAGGGCAATATTTGATCAAATAAATACGATTTTGGGCTTAAATGACCCCCTAAAAGCGGTACACTTTTCGCTTCATCAGGTAGTAAAGTTCATCTCATCAAAGATTGTGATTATCATGAGAAGAGAATGGGTATGTATGCTAGGCGACAAGTGACAAGACCTCTGTGGAATAATGTGAATAAAATTCCACCTTATGTACCTAAGGCAGCAGGATTTCCTGCTGGAAATGCTAATCCGGTTGCTGCTGGTAGGCATTGCAATCCTGCAACCATTCCTGCTGACAATCCAGTTCCAGCTGGTCAAACCAATTCTGCTGGTTGGAAGAGGAATGTTGCTCAACCATTTTACAGACCCTCAAGCCATTATTTTCAAAATAATTATAGGTCTGATTATTATGAGCCAATTCCTGAAGAGGGATTGTATTACTATCCATGGTTTCCTTGGTAATCGTCTTGATTGTCTAATCATGTTGTTGTATTTTCTTTGCTAGTTTTGAGGGGAGGCATTAGCCTAAGGGGAGGCTAATGCTTGTATTTATGGTATAATTTTAGTGTGTTTTGTTAGCTAACTTTGTTTTGCAGTTCTCAAATTCACAATGCTTGGAATTAAAACAAAAGAGAGTCATTTCCATTCATATTAATAAAGGTGATTACATTCAGATACAAAACACAAAAGCTTCTCATCATCAAGATCCTATAAGCAACCTACCAACCTACTCAGTCACATATCCCTCACCACCACTCCACCCAAACCTAACCATCTACTCAATCTTCCCTTTCCCTTTGCCCTTGCTATTGGGCATGAACCTTCTACACCTCTGATGACTAATTCCTTCATACACATTTGGGGCTGGAAGTGCCAACACCACTGGGATTGGCAGTCTTGGTTCAGGGAGTGGCTGACCTTTCTTTGGAGTTGAATGACTTGGGGTAGAGTGTGACTGACTTGATCTTGGGCGTAACCTAGAAAGTGGATGACTTGGCTTAGGTGGTGATGGCAGACTTGGCCTAGGTGGTAGATGTCTTGGCCTAGGTGGTGGCTGGCTTGGGCTTGGCTCTGAGACTTTGTAGAAGGAGGCCACAGTCTTCTCCATCTCTTCCCTAAGCATAGCCACAGTCTTCTCCATCTCTTCCCTAAGCTTATCAGAGATGGGAAAATTGGGAGGATATGTTTCCCACTCCCCTTTATAGTACGTCAGGGACTTTGGCCAAGCAGAGGTCTCTTCATCAGAACTTGAGTATTCAAATGAGGAGGGAGTAGATGGAAGAGGGTCTGATGAAACTTCTTCGTCTTTAACCTTACACTTGCCCTTGAATTGTGAGGATGATGCGGTTGGGGGAAAGTAGTTTTCCCACCCTGATGATAATTCGGTGGAGGAGGAGGAAGAGTTGGATGATATTTCAATAATGGGTGTTTTTGAAGAACTCATGGTTTTGTTCGATATGATGAATATGTTTAGGGTTTTGATGATGAAGTAATTTGATTTGGGAAAAGGCCTATTTATAGTGAGAAGATGATTTGTGGGAATTGAATGTTTGGTTGGTAATGGGAGTTAATTTGGGCGATTTATTTTTAATAACTGGATTTGCAATATTGACTTTGGTCAAACCATTCCATTGCTGCTGATTGACTAATGGTTCCTGCTGACTTCATTGAATTTGGGAAAGTTAGTTAAGTCAAATCGGTCAAAGATACGTGCGCTAAATTCCTACAATTTAAATCGCTAAATTTGGCAACCATATAACAACATCATAACTGACCTAAAATTGTACTTCTCACATCTCAAATCATCAATATCCTCTCAAACCCTAGCTCATCTTTTCTCTTTTCAAACCCTAGTTCACTCATCAAATACAATGGCAACACTTCGATACAAAGATGATCACAACAAGGTTGCACATTTAGAGTCCTCTGATAGAAGTGAAGGTTATGACGAAGTGCTGGCTTTTCTGCGTGGGTCCTCTATTCAATATGCCCTTACTCACTGTCCAGCTACAGTGTTCGACTCTCTCATTAAGCAGTTTTGGGCAACTGCTAAAGTGCGAAATATTGTGGGAAGAGAGCAGGAAATTGTAGCAACCATTGATGGTCGTGAACACATTGTCACTGAGGGATTGGTCCGTACGCAACTTCAACTTCCTGCTGAAAATGGAGTGTATGATCTTACCAAGCAAGAAATCATGGATGGTATGGCAGCCATTGGATACCCTGTCACTGGTAATTTTACTTTTTATAAAAGTAAGCTCTTTCCTCAATGAAGATTTCTTGTTCACACTTTACTTCAGTGTATTAGTATTAAGACAGGTGGTTGGGACCAATGTTCTAGTCCTATTGCATCTGGCCTTATTTGTCTGTCACATGGAAGGGTATACAATTGGGCAAAATACATTTTTGATGGGATGGTTGACAATGTCTCTGTAAAACCCAAAAATCTAAAGCGTGTGAAAAGACTAAAATGCCCTTACAATTTTAATATTTAATTAAATCCTATATAAGTGGCAATTAAATCACAAAACCTTTGTAACTAAACTATATATGAAATAAAATAATTATATGACACCAATTAAATATTTGTACATGCCACAAAAATTATTGTAACACATTATAAAGGTCATTTGGACCGAATTATATATATGTATAATTTATTTAATTGATTTTAATTTATTAAATATAAGATAAGTATTAAAATAAATAAGGAAAATTGTGTCAACATTAAATTCTGATTTGGTCCAATTAAGAACCGAAATTTTGGCCCTAATTTCCCCCCCCCCCCCCTTAATCGGCCATTCCATTTATTTAGGCAATCTCTTCCATTTTCTTCATTATCACATTCTAAAAACCCTAAATAATTCGTATATTGCCACACGATTTTTCTGGAGGTACAAGACCATTTTTCCTGTTATCTTTATCACCCATAGAAACCAAGAAAAATAAGTTTGAAGGTGTTCATTGTCTAATTCGATCCTAGGGAATTTTCTCTTATCGCGAGTACACAAACAAGGTATAATTCGTTTTGTATCATTCGACCTCTATAAAATTCTTTTGTTATTTTTCCCATGTCTCTCACATCATATATGATCTGCGAAAAATAGTTTTGGGGTCGTGCTTTGCTTGATTCGAGCGCGGAGAATTTATTGTCAATTCGTGAGGTTGTGGGATCATTCGTTTGCTCGTAGAGAAAATTTTGGTGTCGAGTTGTTTATTGTGGAACAATATTCGATCCGCTCATTCTACTCGTCCAATAATTGGTTTGGTATTTTTCTCATGATCTCTATATCATATAAGCTTCATGAAAAATATTGGAATCGAACCATGCATGATCTATAATTAATTTGTGATTTAAACCTTAAAAACGTAATAAAACCTTAAATAATTCTATACGAATTTTCATGGCATGATACCTATTTTATTTGGACTCTATATAATACATATGAACTCAGAAAAATGTTAATTCGAAATATTGAAGCCTAAATGAGTCGTGGTGAATTAATCCTAGAATCGGATTTTTAAAATAAAAAAAAAAGAAATAAAATAAAAAGGGAAGAAATTAGGGTTAGGGTTTTCTTGGGGAGATCTGATCGTTTAATGCATTTTTAAGGTTTTGCAATGATTGCATAATGATGGTGGCATTAGGGTTTGTTTTTATAAATTAATATATTATACGATTTGGATATTTTAATAGTTAAGGGTGTGTTTTGTAAATTATGAAACTCGGGGGGTATTTTTAGAACATTATTAAAATTAGTACTAAAGTGTAAAAAATATAACATAAGGGTGTCATGTGTAAATTTTGCATTTAAAAGGTTTAAATTGGTTAATTATATTATATATAATTCGATTTGTATTTAAATAAAATATAGGGACTAAAAATGTAATTTCTGGAAATTTAAGGGTGATTTGAGTAATAAATTATATTCAGGGGGTAATGTGTAATTTTGGTAATTTAATGGTTTAATATGTAATTATTAATAATTAAAGGTTGAGATTGTAAATTAAGGGTTTAATTTGTAACTTTGATAACTTGAGGGACTTGTTGTGTAAATTATGGATAATTGAAGGTGTGTTCGAAATACTTGTTAAATTAAGGGTATATTATGTAAACTTGGATAATTATGGGTTAAATGTGTTAAAATGGATTTATCAATGTTATAATTGTGATATTGTAAATGATAAGGACCTAAATGGTAATTATTTGTGAGTTAAAGGTTTAAATTATGACATTATGAACTTGTGGACTTATTTGTATAAAATATGGATATAGTCATATTTACACTTGGAGCCCTTAACTTGGCATTTTGGCATTGAAACCTAAAATATGGAAAGTTGGCAATATAACCCTGAATTATGATAATTTGCTAAAATGAACCCTAATACCATGAGCAGGAATTATTTGAGAACCTAACCTAATTTATGATGTGTAAAACTTTCTGAATATGGGAACCTTCTAATTTTGGAAACTTACTAAATTTGGAAACCTGCTAAAAATAGAAAGTTACTAACAATGGAAAGGCAAGCTAAATAAGAAGTTAAGAATCATTTGTAATTCTCTTCTACTCCTTTAGGTGTGAAGAAGGAGAGACTTTGAGCCGTTCCCCATATTCTGTGCTTGTTTCTGTTTTTGCTTTTGTCATAAGGTACAGATACTCTGCCCTTTCTCAGTAAGGGTGTTTTATTCCCTTGATATTGATTTTGAGTTATGATTCAGTTAAGTTTTCCCAAAGCCATTGCTATGTTCCCTTGTGTGAACCTTTGATATTACTTTTGAGACTTTGAGATGCATTTTCTGATATATGACCTTTTGATATGACATTCTGTTTTGACATTGAGACCTGACTCTTAGTTTGATACCCGAGCCATTTTTTGTGTACCTAGCCAGGAAGGTAACCTGGCCATGTATTTGATGCACCATTGGCATGACTCATGTGTGGGTGAGTGATTTCTCACACCGTCCCTTTTATATTATCTGCTATGGCCATTATAACTTTGAGATTACGACTTTGAGTTTGGGGCGTATGGATTGCAATCCTAGATTTGTTTGTTTAGTGAATTTAACTATGACTTTGAGTTTATGACTTTGAGGTGACTGGTGCTTGTGTGCAATACACGCCTTTCACAACTTCTGGGAGCTAGCTACTCCACTATTATGATACATGAGGACACCCCTCATATTATCTGGTTGCCTAAGAGGTATCCCCTCTGATTGTGAGATTATGACTTTGAGATTTATGACTTTGAATTTCTGGGCTCGTGGTGGATGACTATCCTATTATTCCCTTATGATGATTTTGCCTTGCTTATACCTTATGACTTTTCCATTGCTCCATATTATATTTCTGTTTCGTTATAATTGCTTTGTATATGTATCTGTTCACTGAGCTTTTTAAGCTCAGCCGCGTTTCTTTTCCCGCGGCAGGTTTTAGTTGGAAGTTGGGTAAGAGTGAAGAGACTTTTGGACTTAGAAGACCTTGATAGTTATTTTGAAGTAGAAGTCATTGGAAGGATTGCATTTGCAGACTTAGTATTTAGCTTTTGTTTCCTTTGTATCCTTGTGTATTCAGTATTTCAATTGTAACCTTTGAGAATCCTTGTATTACTTTTGAATGTATGTTTTGTTTCATCTGATATGAAGCCATTAATGTGATACTTCTACCCTTGCTGGGTTGGGGTGTTACAGTCTCTGCTGAGAAAACCAGATTTCTAATGTACCCAATCCTGCTGGGTTGGGGTGTTACAGTCTCTGCGATACTTCTACCCAATGCCAATCCTGCTGGAAATCCAGATCCTGCTCATAATGAAAATATTCCACCAGCACCCAATGCAGCTGATGCCAGTGCATCCAATGCTGCTGGTCCAGGGATTTCAGTTGCTACTGATGCAAATGCATCTGTTGCTGCTGATACCCCATTGCCATCATCTCCTAGACCAACCACACCTCCAACTGTTGTCTCAACTGATGACCAACCAACACCTTCTTTGGATATGCCTTCTACTTCAAGACTATCCACTCCAAATCCAACCAGGCAGTCTTTTAATTTTGACTCTCATGATGATGGAGACTTTCATGCTACTCCACCAACATCCTCTGCAGTTCCTCATACCACAGGTCAACCAGTTGGTGGAGCTGAGGGTCCTTCTGATCTAACTTTTATGTCTAGTCTTCTTGACAGGTATGTAAAGCAAGTGGGAATCCTGGAATCTGAGATAAAAGACATCAAGAAGGATTTTGGTGAGAAGGTGGATACCTAAGAAAATGAGCACAAGGAGGCTAAGGAGACTCTTGGTGAGACTATTCAAAAGCTGACTGACAGAGTTACTGTGGAAAACTAGAAGGGGGGTTGAATAGTTTTACGTCTTTTTAAATTTTATTTTGAAAACTTTTGTTTACTTTTAAAAACTTCGATTCGATATTATGTGACTTCAATTCTTAGACAATATGAACAGGTATATATAAATATAAGTAAGTAATGCAAGTAAAGTAAAGTAAATCAAATGAAAGATAGAGATGGAAAGATCTAACCGAGACACAAGAGATTTATAGTGGTTCGGCTACAAGGTCACCTTCCTTGCCCTACTCCACTCCCCGAGCACCCAACTCGAGAGTTTTCTTCACTATGTCAACAAGCTCCCTTATGGCGGAGAAAACCTTACACAACTTAATCTTACACCGGCTTAACGACACAAAGCTAGATGTCGGGTTCTAATCGTAGCTAGAACCAATCTCACAACTTGTACACAACTTAATCACACCTTCTTCACAACTTCTTCTTCACGACTTCTTCTTCACGACTACTTCACGACTTCTTCTTCATGACTACTTCCTCACGACTACTTCTTCAAGACTACTTCACGACTTATTCACAACTTCTTCACAACTTATATACTACGGCTTCACACCTTCTTCACAACTTAGCACAACCTATGTACACTTCTAATTCTTCACACCTTCACTACTTACACACCTTAACTACACAACTTCACTACTTACACACTAACCTATCCCAAATAATTATACACACAACTATCTAACAAATATACAACTTATATACAAATGAATGATGACACACACAACTTAGATAGCTAAGTTGCAATACTTCTTCTCTAGATGTTGAAGGAGTATTCTTCTTTTGCACTTGAATGTAGGAAGCTTGGATCACTTAGAAACCAATGCTTAATAAGATATGATCAAAGGATTTTGAAATGTATATACAAGGATTTAAAACAGAAAGTTTTAGTGTGCAAAAGGTGAGTAAAAATCCAGGGGAAGGCAGGTATTTATAGGGAGAAAAACTGGACAGCTGGAGCCTACTGGAGCGGGGGCGGTCCCCTTAATTTTAAGGGGGCCGCCTAGCAAAATTAAGGGGGCCGCCCCTACTGAACGTTGGCCAATTTTGTCCTTTTGTGGGGAAGGTTTTTCTGGAACATTTTAACTGATTTTGGTTAAAAATTTGAATTCATATTTTTATAAAAGATTAAACATTTTTATTTAATACCAAAAATGTTTTTAAGGAAATGTTCCTTTGATCATATAATGCATTAATCATTAGTTCATTCATACCTTAAGTGATTTTAGTTGTAGAAGTGAATATTTACAACTAAGTACTTGTTTAATTTATAAGTTTATGTTTTAATGAGTTTACATTTTGTGATCATCAAAACATAGAGATATGAATAAATATTGATAATGTTTTTAGGCATTTATTTATGTCAACAATCTCCCCCTTTTTGATGATTACAAAACCTAAACTCATTAAACCAAAAAGTTTATTTTTGGACAAGTATTTAGTGAGTTTACATTCACTTCTCCCCCTTTTTGTAGAATCAAAAAGGTTAAGCCGACAAAATTCAAACGTGAAATTTATCGGGACGAAAACTCCCCCTTGATGTGTACTCCCCCTCGTTTGGGGGCACCAAGGAAACGAGCTATGGAATGCTTGCAAGAAAAATATTAGAAGCACAAGTATATGCAACATAAGGCATGCAAACATTCAAACAAAACAACTAATGATACTACAAGTATATGTAACATAAGGCATGCAAACATTCAAACAATAAGCAAGCATATAGAATGAGATCATGCATTTATTAAAGTGTTGTGTATAAATTCACAACCAAGTGAATTACAACATAAGGCATGCAACCATTCAAACAAAACAACTAATGATACTACATAATCATCCCAAAAGCACATGATTCCTATAAAGCTTGCAACCAAAAAGAAGAGGTGGTGGTGGTGATGGGTTGGTTAATATGTGCTCAATGTATGAGTAGTGATATATGGTGGGGATGTTATTGGTGGTGGTGTTGTTTGTGGTGAATTAGGTGCATTTGGAGATGAGCATTTAGGTGGTGGTAATGGAGTGGTGTTGTCTTCATTAGTGAGGTCAATGAGAAGGTGTTTGTTGAAGTGGTCATTTATGGGTGATATGATGACTATTTTGTGTTTCTTGGAGGAATTGGAAATGGAGGATTTTGGTGATAGCATGGTGTCTTGGGTTTTAAATTTGGAGGGAATTTTTGTTATGAAAGTGTGGTTGTTTTGGGTAAGGTTTTGAGGTTTAGTGATAATATAACAAACTCAGATGGGTTTAATAAAGGTAAGTGTAGGGGTCAATTTTTGAGTTGTGTTTGCAGCAAGCTTTATTTGAATCATGTTCATTTGGAATTGTTTAATAGTAGCAATAACATGTTAAGAGGAACAATGTTTATATGTAGACTACTAAGATAAATATTTGAAGCATTTCATAGGCATATATACATATATATATCACAATGAAACAAAAAGATGAAACAACACATCTATAGCAAACTATGGAATATAAAGACAACAATCATGGCAAACACATAGCAAGACATATATATGCATAGCAGAAATATTTAAAACAAGCAAATAATCTATTCATGCATTCAAGATGATCATGTATAACACATGAATCGTCATTATATCACACAAAATGCTTAAAACATAAGAATTACAACATAAGTAAAGATACTAATAGTCTTAATATTGCCAAAGAGGGTGATTGGGCTTGCTTGTGAAAAAAAATTGTTTTGGGGCGGAACACATGTGGATAGGGCTTAGTTATTTGATGGTGAGGGAAAGTTTGATGGTTGACCAAAATGATGAGGATTTTCGAAGGTTTCATGGGAGTTGGTTTGAGGTTGAGATGTGTTGATTGGAATGAAGGTGGAGGTTGAGGTTGTTATTTGGGATGGATGTTTGGTCATGCAACATAGGAGTAACATGTGAGTTGGTAGGAGGTGGTGGTGATACTCTTGGTGGTTTAGACATCTATGGTGTTGATGGGTGTGAAGGTATGGAGGATGAAGGTGTATTTTTGGGAGTAAAGGTGAATGGTTGGTTGTTATGATGAGGTTTGTGAAAGGGTTCATTGGAATGGGCTTGAGGATTAGGAGTATAGTTGGGAACAAATGTGGGTGGAGGTGTTGGTTTTTTAGCCACATCATTTGTTGTGATGGACTTGTTTTGGGGGTTTGGTTTTCTTCTCCAACTAAGTTTTATGGTCATCCTTGCTAGCTTTGAGGTTTTCGGTTTTGGTTTGATGGGAGAAGACATGATGGGGTGAGTTAAAAATGGTGATGAAAGGGATTATTTATAGTGGAGGTTTGAGGTTGTTTAAGGATGGATAAAGGTGTTTGGATGATAGGGACAAAGTGTGTTTGTGAATTTGGGGAAGTGCAGGATGAAATGGGCTAAAAAGCAAAAAAAAAAATTCTGTGAACCCGTCCAGCAGATGGCCGGTCCCCTTAATAATTAAGGGGTACGCCTTATCAATTAAGGGGGCCGCCCATCTGGTGTCTTTTTGAGTTCCAGAAATGAGTTTTTCTGCAGAGATGGGTAAGGAGGGCTATGTTTTGAGCTTTTGGTTTCAGGCAAGTCCCACTCTTTGAGGCAATAAAGTATGTATTATGCATGCAAGTCATATTAATTAAAGGGATTAAGCAAACAAGTAATTTCATATATCATGCAAACATACTCATCAAGCAAGTAATATCATCTATCATGTAATATCATCAAGCAAGTAATATCATCTAGCATGTAAACATACTCATCAAGCAAGTAATATATACGAACTAGGAAACAATAAACTACACCAAGTATTTTCTTAATTATATTTGCCTATGTGAGGGATCCTAATGAAACAATAAGCTACACCAATTAATGAACTATTAGAGGGATCCTAAAGTGTGCATATGTGCAATAAATGGGAACTTAAGATAGCATGGACTTCTAGATTTGTTACAAATAAAATCTTAATAGACAAACCATGGTCCGCTTGATTTGCCTTAGTTCACTTTTAAATGTCATGTATATAAATATAGATGAAAAATATGAGATCACCATGCATGATTTAAAAAAAATGTTTTTAGCATTATTCAACAATGTTTGAAAGTGGGTTTTTATGTAGATGTTAAAGTTATTTGAATAAAATAGATTGGGTTTTATTTAAAAATGTGTTTATGAAGAATGAGTAAAAAGAAATTCCCAATCTTTGACTTTGATCAAAATAGGATTATGAAAAAAAATGAGATAGTAAAACATGTTAATAGAAAGATGACATAATCTTTTGAAAAATCATTTTCCCAAAATGTGAAGTTTTTGCATATTTTGAAAACAAATAACATTAATGAAAAAATGGTTGTTAATGATCTCATGCTCAAGGGAATTGGTTAAGGCTATTGTCACATGCTACCCTTTTCTACATATCCTATGGTCATAAGGAAGTGACGACTAAATTCTATAGGTTTGATGTGAGAGTGTTGAATGGGGTATAACCTAACATCTATAGCTCCTTTGTTGTCGCACACTTATCTAACTTAATGCCATAATCTCCGAGAGCTTGTTTCATCCATAGTTTTCTAATCCTACTTCTATGTTAATGATTAATCCACTCAACTCATTTCACTTCATCACCATGAGTTTTCTAAAAGTGGACATAGAAGATTTCCATTTTAAAAGGTATTGCTAAAGAGGGCCAAAGGGAAAATAACTAGTGACTCTAGGTTATTCATATACGCTATTATGTGTATATATATATATATATATATATATATATATATATATATATATATATATATATATATATATATAACTAGGCATTACGAGCTAAATAGGCATGAAATAACTAGTCATTAATCTAAGCATATATTATAACATCAAACTTAAAAAGAAAGCGTACCTTTTAGTCTTCAGTAGATTATTCTTCAAACGCTTCAAAGTGTTTAGGTTGACTTGTAGAAGTCAATCAAAGAGGAGATGCCGATTTCCCAATGAGTTAGCAATTTAGCCACTTGGTCCCCATTGTCTCATTGATCCAAAGTTGTTTGAACCAAACATGGGTTGCAATTGACTAGGATGCATATATGGTGGAAGTATTCCCCAAGGATTGAAGCTTGGTGGATTTGGATAATTCCACATTGGGTAATTATTATTATTATGAGGGTTTTGTCGATTTTTATTTCTTCTAGGTTGAGGAGATTTAGGTCGAGGGTGAGGATTATGTGGTCTTCTTAAGGGAGGTGTTTTTGATCTTAAGTATTTTTCTATCTTTTATAAGTATATACTTAGGTTTTGACTCTAATGGTTTTTGTTCACTAGATTGACATTCAAACTTTACATTTTTATTTTCACTTGTTGAAACATTATTTGAATTAAATCCTAGTCCGGTTTTATCTCCCGATGCTCTTTGAATGCTTATTATTTCCCTAAGTGAATTACTACTATTTTCAAATTTTTTAAGTTTACAAATTTCTTCCTTAAGTATTTCGTTTTTATTTTTAGTTTCTTGACATGTTTTACATTCAAAAACTTCTTTACCTTTTTCTAAGTTATGTAGTTTAATTTTTAATTCTAGTATTTCTTTTTCTAATTTGTTATTTATGAGTTTTAGTGATTTATTTTTACTCATTACTTTTTGACCTAATATGCCTAACCTATTATATTCGTTATCTAGGTCTTTTTCATCTAATGATAAATTTTCATCACTAAAGTATTCGGTTTTGGAACGTACCTCATTCGATGTCTTAGCCATAAGACATTTCTCCTCCTTTGTAGTCTCTTTTTCATATTCATCACTATCACTCCATGCTCCTCCAAAGAACCCCTTTTGATTTTGCTCCTTTGACATCATTGGACATCTTCCAATGAGATGATTTGGATCACCGCACTTAAAACACTTCCTCTCACTCTTGCTACCTTTGTCGTCTTTGTTTCTTTGGAATGTCTTTCTTTCGTCATATGGTTGTCTAACGAATCTTCCTCGTCTTTTGAAGAACTTCTTGAAGTCTCTTACGGCCATGGCATATTCTTCATCATCACTTTCGGAGGTTGAGCTATCCTCATCACTTGATGCTTTCCTAGCTTTCAACGCGATTGACTTGCTTTGTTCTTTCTTTCCTTTGATCATCTCGGAGTCTTTCTTGATTATTGCTTCGTGGACCTTCAAGTTGCCAATCAACTCGTCAAGTTGAAGAGTTGACAAGTTCTTCGATTCTTCAATCACCGTAACTTTAGCTCGCCATTTTGGATGAAGAGCCCTAAGAAATTTCCTGACAAAATTCTTACTAGAAAAACTCTCATCAAGTGCCTTTAAACTTGTGATGATTGTGTTAAACCTAGCAAACGCATTATCAATTGATTCCTCTTCCGGAATCGTGAATTGTTCATATTGTTGAACAAGAAGATCTATTTTATTATCTTTGACTTGACTATTACCTTGGTGAGTTATTAGTAAAGAGTTCCAAATTTCTTTTGCGGTTTCTCACATAAAAATTCTTTCTTATTCTTTACGTGGTAACGCATTATAAATAACCATTTTAGCCTCATTATTTTTAGAAAGTTTTCTTTTTAAATCATCATTTTGTTTTTCAAAAGATACTACTTCATCCTTTTTAGTTTCTAAATTATATTGAATAGGTAAAAAATCACCATTAGTAATAACATGCCAAAGATCTAGATCTTTTGACTTCACATAAGTTTTGAATCGATTTTTCCAATATAAAAATCCATCACTTTCAAATAGTGGTGGTCTTTGCATAGATTGCCCTTCTAAATATTTTTCAGATTCCATAGATCGTTTCAAGTTTTAAAATACAGTTTATTTTAAAAATCTTGTTTGACGTGGCTCTGATACCAATTGTGGAAAACTAGAAGGGGGTTGAATAGTTTTACGTCTTTTTAAACTTTATTTTGAAAACTTTTGTTTACTTTTAAAAACTTCGATTTGATATTATGTGACTTCAATTCTTAAACAATATGAACAGGTATAGATAAATATAAGTAAGTAATGCAAGTAAAGTAAAGTAAATCAAATGAAAGATAGAGATGGAAAGATCTAACCGAGACACAAGTGATTTATAGTGGTTCGGCTACAAGGTCACCTTCCTTGCCCTACTCCACTCCCCGAGCACCCAACTCGAGAGTTTTCTTCACTATGTCAACAAGCTCCCTTATGGCGGAGAAAACCTTACACAACTTTAGCTTACACCGGCTTAACGATACAAAGCTAGATGTCGGGTTCTAATCGTAGCTAGAACCAATCTCACAACTTGTACACAACTTCATCACACCTTCTTCACAACTTCTTCTTCACGACTTCTTCTTCACGACTACTTCACGACTTCTTCTTCACGACTACTTCCTCACGACTACTTCTTCAAGACTACTTCACGACTTATTCACAACTTCTTCACAACTTATATACTACGGCTTCACACCTTCTTCACAACTTAGCACAACCTATGTACACTTCTACTTCTTCACACCTTCACTACTTACACACCTTAACTACACAACTTCACTACTTACACACTAACCTATCCCAAATAATTATACACACAACTATCTAACAAATATACAACTTATATACAAATGAATGATGACACACACAACTTAGATAGCTAAGTTGCAATACTTCTTCTCTAGATGTTGAAGGAGTATTCTTCTTTTGCACTTGAATGTAGGAAGCTATGATCAAAGGATTTTGAAATGTATATACAAGGATTTAAAACAGAAAGTTTTAGTGTGCAAAAGGTGAGTAAAAATCCAGGGGAAGGCAGGTATTTATAGGGAGAAAAACTGGACAGCTGGAGCCTACTGGAGCGGGGGCGGTCCCCTTAAATAGGGGGCGGTCCCCTTAATTTTAAGGGGGCCGCCCCTACTGAACGTTGGCCAATTTTGTCCTTTTGTGGGGAAGGTTTTTCTGGAACATTTTAACTGATTTTGGTTAAAAATTTGAATTCATATTTTTATAAAAGATTAAACATTTTTATTTAATACCAAAAATGTTTTTCAAAAATATATAAAATGTTTTTGATGTTTTATAAAAAATCTAGTTTTTAAGGAAATGTTCCTTTGATCATATAATGCATTAAGCATTAGTTCATTCATACCTTAAGTGATTTTAGTTGTAGAAGTGAATATTTACAACTAAGTACTTGTTTAATTTATAAGTTTATGTTTTAATGAGTTTACATTTTGTGATCATCAAAACATAGAGATATGAATAAATATTGGTAATGTGTTTAAGCATTTATTTATGTCAACAGTTACATCTTTGGAAACTCAACTTCTGCATAAGAAAAGAAAGGTTGTGCTATCTGAGTCTGATAATGAGCAAACTGACATGGAATTTGTTGGGCTTGATGTGTTGGCTTCAGTTTCCTTGGACAATGTTTCCTTGGACAGAGTTACAAGTTCTGAGCCTCATGACAACATTAGTGAAGTTGATGCATCTGCTGGAAGAAATGTTGCAGAGATTCAAAAGGACATTCCTGCTGGTTCAGATAAGTCTCAACCCATTCCTGCTGCTGAAAGTGTTCCTGCTGGCAATGAGGATGTTACAGCTGATCCTAAGTCTCATGGTGATCCTGCTGGTGGATCTACCATTGCTTCTGGTTCAGGATCTGCTGAGAGAGATCCTGTGGTGGACAATATTATTTCTTCCTCAACAAAGGAACAAGTTCAGGTTGTAGAAGGAGTCTCAGTTGCTGAGACAGAACATGATGCAGATCTGGAAAGATAGATTCATGAAAAGGAAGTAGCTGATGCACAAGCTAGACAAGCTCAGATTGCTCAGGACGAGGAATATTCAAAGACAGTGGCTGCTGAAACTGACAAGAAAATAGTTGGATTCATGAGCAATAAAAGGTCTGTGGAGTTTACCTCGGATGAGTTCAATGAGCAACTTCAATATTTATTGGACTCTGAGATAATGATCAAGGCTCATGCTTTTATGCTTGTTAAAGATCCTGAGTTGAATGAAGAACAGAAATCAACTCAACTTGTATCACACATCCTGAAAACACATTGTCAGGATTATTGGGATGGATTCATGAATCAAATCAGAGAAAGGCAAAAGTCAGGATATAAGACAAAATTGCCTACCAAAATAGAAAAAGCTACTGACATGCGACATCATTTGAAAAATCATGCATCTTACAGATTGAGTGATTTTATGGGATGGACATATGATGCACTTCAACAGAAGTTCTTTGAAATATATGCCTTGGAAAATTCTCCACGAAATCTTGTTCTACCAGAGAGCATGAAGAGAAAAACACAAGTTTTAGAGTCTGCAGTACCCAAGAAGTTGAGGTCTGATGATCTCTCTGTTTCCATTACTGCTGACACACCTCAGGGTTCTTCATTCAATGTGGTCTCAACATCTATTTCTTCTACTCCTGCTGGTAATGCAGCTGGTAAGCATAAGTCTGCTGGTGATACTGCTGATGCTGATCCTGCTGTTCATGTTGAGTCTTCCAATCCTGCTGATAAGGTTGATACACAGTCCACAACCATTGCTTCTGATGTTCCTTTGCCTGATGTGAAACCTTTCTTTGTTCCCTCATCCTCTTCTACTTCTGGTACAAGAAAGAAAATTCATGCTAGGAAGCCTCCTTCTAAATCACTTGATGAGATGGATGATCAGGATCTGATTCAGGCTGCTTCAGATAGTAACTCTGATGATGACTTTTCCCAACCTTGGGGACATCTTGCTAAATGGGAAATTTGTTCCATACCTCAAGGCGATGTCAATGTTCTGACCTCAATAGAAGGGCAAACTAAATCTTTTACCTTTCTTAGAAAGATTCTGCATCTGGTTGACAGACAGGATTTGCTCAATCTGTATGGAATGGTGGTCAAACATTATGAAACTCATAAATCTGATGGGGTTGGTCTTCATCTTTGGGGTGACTTGAAAGTCTTGATGGATTCTATGGAAGGAGGAGATACTTTTCATGTCTGGGCTAATCAACAGGAATGGAGAGTACATAGTTGGAAATTATATACTCCTTCTAATGTTCATGTGTTAGAGACTGTCTCGGGGAGGGTGTTTTGTATGTTTGTGGATGTTCAATATCCTTTAACTGTTGGAGTTATGGAAAGGATGCTCAAAAGTAAGTTGAAGGTCAGCAAAAAGGCAATTGGAAATGACTTGACCACAGCTGAACAATTGATCAGGTTCATTAGAAATCAGCTGTCTGCAGCCAAAGGATCATCTGCATAATAATGGTATTCTTGTTTGAACTTTCTGTTGTATACTTTGTTATTTTCTTTTCTTTATTTTCTTTTATGTTTATTTTCTCTCTTAGTTCAAAAAAAAAATTTGTGTGCTAACTTGTATGGTTTTGAGTTACACCTTGCAGGTACAGTGTTGGTGTTTACACCTACACAACAAATGGTAATCAACTCACCATGTCTCATAGACAAGAAAGAGTTGACTCACCATGAGGGTACGGCTTTGGTGTGATTATCAAATTCATTGATAGCTGTAATAGCTTGCTCAAAGCTATAGGGTTCTCAACTCACCGATGTTTCATTACTAAGAGTTGAATGGTTTTCAATTCACCATGGATTTTACTCCTTTGGGGTTTCCAATGAATTGGCTAGCCCACAAGTGTATGGGTTGTGGTAAAGGCAGTGGAATACCATACTTGGTACTCAATTCACCAAAGGTTATCTTGAACCTAAGAATTGGCTAGTCCTGAGCAAACGGCTACAGGTAAAGACAAGTCAAATCCGTTTAAAGTTGCTGATTTACTAAAAATTAGATGGTTATCAATGTACCATGGTCTGACTCACCTAAACATTGGCTACTCCAGTAGTGATGGCTATTGGTAAAGAGACATCAAATCCATTAATTTTCAATGATTCACCTCTCACAGGAGCTAACACACCTGGATTTGATGAGAATAGTATGAAACTTAACTGATTTGATGTACAATATGTCATAGTTGCTGGAAAGATTATATCAGGGGTAACCAGGTTATAATGAAGATGTTCCTGTTGCTGCTGGTTCATATCTGTTGCTGCTGGAATCATGTACTCAAAGAAGATTGCTGATGGTTACTTTCTGATGTTGCTGCATCAATCCTCTGGACTTCAAAGCTGGGAATCTTGCAAGTTAACCTAGTCAACTTCAAGATTAGGGGAGGATTGTTAGGAATTCTGGGAAATAATATATTTCTCATTCCTGCTGATAGTGAAGCTGGTTCCTGCTGATAGTTATCCATTGCTGCTGCAGTTGGTTCCTGCTGATAGTTTATTTTTGTTTCTGCTGATAGTAGTCATTACTGCGGGTAGTAGTAATAGTTATCCCGTATGTTTAGAAAGTTTGTTTGATTTATTTTAGGAAGAGATTGATAGTTATCTCTTTACACGTTTTGTAGAAGCTGTTTTAGGGTTTCTTGTCCTATAAAAGAAACCTGAAGCTTAGGGTTTAGGTACGACATTACAATATTCAATAACACAATTTCTTAGTTCATAATCCGATCCATAGAGGATCAAAACCTTGTTAGTTATTTTCTTCTTTATATTCTTGTGTTTAGTTTCCGCATAGACACAAGTCTTACACCTAGAGATTCTCGTTTAACCAAGCTCAATCAAGCTAGAAGCACACGATCCTACATGATAGTTCCCTTTGATTTTTCTCTGTTAATAATTCATTTTTTTATTAGGGTACTAAAAAACGGAGGAAGATTCATTTGCCTTGAACTCAGCCATGTAGACACTCCAGTTTTCAAGCAGCTGTAAGTATCTAAGAACTTATATACGAGTCAATGTTAATATTGTTCGTTGGTTTGTTGCGAGCAAAATTAATAACTTAATTAAATGGTTATTATTTTAACATAAGACGTATTCTTCATTTACTAAACAAATACATGTATTAGTTTTAGACTTTCTGCTTCAAAGTAACATATAACCAGATACTCTATGCATCACGATTTCATACACTTGCTTCATGCACCTTTATCAAAAATTCTAAGTTGGGTCCATGTTCGATGTTTAACCCTTTCTTAGGTTTCCATTAGGTTTACATTTGTGACAACTAGTAATTTCAAGTCATTTTTTGAACCTCGACAAGTTACTATTCATCATTTACTATTCACCACTCACTATTCATGGTTATTATTCATTATTACGTAAACTAGGTTTACAGGTATTTAAATGCGCGTATCCAGTATAGTTTAGTTGCGTATTCATGCATCATCAGTAAGAACACTTCATATAGACTAGATTAATCTACACATCATCAGTAACATCATCATCAATTTAGGTCATTTTTACAAAAATATCATCCTTGTGGCATTTATTCAATAGTAACCGGTTTAGGGATCATTTGCGTTTTTAACTATTCATGAGCCGTGCTTAGAATTTCTATCTGTTTTCATGTTAATAGTGGTTTAATATTCCATTATAATCTCCTATTATTCAAAAATTTCTATAATTCCCATTTTCTTGTTTCATTTCACGATTTCGTCAAATTTTGGTAACAACTCGCGTTTAATGTACAATTAATTCAACCGACACTAGACTATGTCCAGTCTACACTTTTTATACAATTTTGGTTCCTTACAATTCTATTTTAAAAGTCATTGTTCACTTTTTCCATTTTACGTAAACCTTGCACCTTTTACGTATTCTAAACCTTCGTTTTTAGGTTTCAATTATATTTATAGCCTCCGATGAACTCACCACTCATCTAAAATAATAAACTAGGTCATGATAACAAGTTTTTATATTTTTAGAAGTTTTACATTTTTACGTTACACGGTATTGCATTATGTGTCTCAAAAACCCTACGTTTGAGTACCGGGAGCAACCTACACTACACAATACCCACTATAACTAAACTACCACAAAAAAATTCTGCATACTACTCTTGGCCCCCTTTTTTTGTGCCGCCCATGGTCTCAAACCACTTCAACACTTGTCAAAACTCAAGACAAGTGTTGAGTAACACCTGCCATAAGATACCTAATCTCCAAAATACACCTACACTCTCATTTTACATGCAACATCACTAAAAATCTGGTCATTTTCTCTATTGTTTGGTCGTGGGTTTCAAAGGGCAAGATCACATCATTTTTGTGTTAAATCTCTTGAAGAACTAGTGTAGAATGAAGATCCATTAGGTGTTAACTTGTTCTAGTTATCCTTTTCTCTATAAGTCAAGGTTATTCAAAGATTTTTAAGGGTTTCAAGGGTGATTTAGGGCTGTGATTTCAAAGGGTTACTCAAAGTATTCTTGGTAATTTGAAAGCTAGGGTTTTGGTGGTGATTTGTGTCTTGATTTTCTTGGTGTTCTTGGTTTCATTGATTTTCTTGTTCATCACCCCTTGTAAGGAACCAACCCTCATTATTTTCATTCATTTCACTACTGATATTCATGTCATATTATGTGTTTTATATGCTACATAAGTTGTTTATGCTTGATTATACTTGGTACACACTTTAAATTACAAGAAAACCCTAAAAGGACTTAACTTGCAAAATAGTATTCTGATCAAGGGTAAAAACGGAATTAACTGGACTGATCAGTAGACTTTGGGCCTAAGGGAAAAATATTTTGTTGTAGATCTATGTTTTGTGGTCATTTCCCCGGGTGGTGATCCCGTGACGATACCCGATGATTAAGATATGATTTTTGTGGCAAAAACAGTCAGATCTGATGTACTGTTCCCATTCGGGACAAAACTCAAGTTTTATAGCATAACTTTTTAAATAGAAAATATGTAACCTGATCTAGAGAAATAGGGCTATCATCTCCAATTGATTTCACCTTCATAGGGTCTATAGATTTCAAGATATAGCCTTTTTGGCAAGACCTAAAACTCAGTCAGCATAACCTTTGGGACTGACTTGTAAACAAAAATTATAAAAAGTGGTTATACTTGGATATTTTTTAGTAAACTTATTTTCAAAGTAAAGTAGGGACACAGAGGAAGCTAGGTATGTAAAGAACATAATTTTTAGACTTACGGTTTGGGAGATACGAATTTTTGAAAGTGGCTAAGTGTATAAAATTTCCATCAGCTTTGGAATTAAAAATGCAAAAGATTGATAACTTGTATATTTGGACCTTGAGCTTTTATTTTGAACCACCAATATATTTTGGACCCTTAGACATAAATTGAACCTTTTGACTAAAGATTGAACCCTTGGACTTATTTTTGACCCTTATGACTCATTTTGGACTTAAGGTTAAAACATGGTTTAAAACTTGAAATTGGGTAATAAGTATATTTCATATTTGTAATCATTTTAAAGGGAAAATTCAACATTGAAAGTTATTTAAACATTATGTACCAAGCATAATTGAGGTTACAACTTACATGGCATATTGAGAAATATGTATCATTATTTTTAGAAGCTAAGGTGCGCGTATGTATATATATATATATATATATATATATATATATATATATATATATATATATATATATATATATATATAGGTTGATTGTAGAATTCTCGCGGTTGTTTCTTCATTATCTCACTTGATTGTGCGCTTTGATTTCGGTGAGTTTTCATAGCCCCGAATTTTACATTGTTTATACATAATTTTTAAATTCTCGGGGGAGAATACATTGCACCATTTTTACATACGGACCAAAGTATCAAAATTCATTTACATTGCTTAAGTTACATCATTGCCTGATTAAAGTCCCCTATTTGGAAATCATGAACCGTTAATTGTGAGCAAGCGAGAGTGAGTGAATAGATCTATTGAGGGTGACTCCTCCGTCCGGGTTGGTTGCTCTAACTTGTCAAACGGACGCATTTCATTTTAATCATATTAGATTGTTTGGCAAACACTCAGATGGGGCATTTCATTTCAATCTAGCTTTGGGGTCATGTGCTTAAGAGTTAATGTATTATTTTTATGTGGCATTGTTTTGTCATACACCTTATACTTGTGGTTTCCGTACAAACATTTCATTTACATAAACCTATGAACTCACCAACATTATTGTTGACCATTTTTAGCAATGTATTTTCAGGTAATTAAGGCATGAGCATCATGGTCTGCTTTTGGACATTTCATAGAGTCGCGATGACGACGCGTCTCACTTGGATTTATATGCACTTTAAACTATCGTTTGATTGTAACCAACATATTTCCGCAAACATGAACCATCTTTTGGGACCTAGCTTTTGTAAACTCTGAATGTTTTATGAAATCAAACAATGTATTTTAAAACGACACTTTAGGTCGTTCAATATAACTGCAACCGTGATGCTATGGCAGTCACACCCCAGGTATTTCATTCCGCTGCAAATCAGGTATTTGGGGGTGTGACAGATTGGCATCAGAGCTAAGGTTATAGCGAACTAGGTTGTATTTTGGACCCTAGACTATAACCACATCATCACAGCATCACATCAATTCATCATAAGTGCATATTCACTATACATGCGGTTTCATACATACATTATGCGTGTTATTTACTTTCATTTTTCGTCGATTGTCATAGAGATGTCTTCACCCAACCACCCTATTATCATTACAGCAGACTCAGATATCAAGGATGCTTTTTCATTCACTAATACACCTACATCATCACTCTCACCTTCCTATACTTCGACATTTCCATATCACCCACCATTGTTGGATGATAATTTCCACTTATTTGAGGTACTAGCACTACCTGAGCAAGACTTAGGAGAGACTACCAGATATGACACTGAAACTTTTAAGATTCAGGAAACTGCCCCTACCTTCCCACTATCACCATTGTCATTTCCCTTTTCCATTCCCACATATCGGGAATTGAATGACACCCTGGGGATAATACCAAGATCACAGACTCAACAGAAACATCAGTAGATTCCACAAGAATGGTTTGGAATCTACGCTATCTCGGACATAATGGATGCACAACTCCAGGCCCCATATCAGGACTCATTCCAACCCTATGATACCACAACCCTGGATTCACCCAGAGGGACACCAGAAAGCCTCTAGACTAGACTTATATCTTTACTAGCTTTTACTATTATCCTAGCCACGTGGTGTGCGGCATAGTTCCAAGAAGCTGGTAGTATTTTGATTGTTGTACAACGAAATCACCAAGTATTGACTCTACTATATGGATATGGTTATGCTATCTATGATATCGGTCCATGTAGGCCGAATTCATTTTATACATCCACGTGTGTTATGATTATATTTATGATATTTCGTGATTGCACCTTGTTATGATCTCACTCCATTTATACATGTCATGGTTGCGTATATGTGAGTATTATGATCTTTACTACTTATAATTTCTCATGGTCTTTTATAATTTCGAATAAGTTAGGTTTAAGCAAGCCACTCCAAACATGACACAAGCCACTGTTGAGCAAATCATTGCCAAGAACATAGCCACAGCCTTCGCCAAAAATCTTACCCATGAGGAATTTATGGATTGCAACCCCCACACCTTTAGCGAAACTGAAGGCGCGAAGGGATTTTTCAAATGGGTCGAAGAAGTATAAACAATATTTCGATGTGGCGACTGCCGCAAGGAAGACAAAGTTAAGCTCGCCACTTGCACTTTTCGGGATCATCCCCAGGAATGGTGGACTAAATATGTTCAGATAGTAGGAGTTGACGCTGCTTACTCAATCTCTTGGGAAAAATTAGGAAGGATGATGACTTTAGAATATTGTTCAAGAAGCGAAGTACAAGCATTGGAACAGGAAATCCT
The DNA here is from genome assembly GCA_021014915.2 of Artemisia tridentata subsp. tridentata. Taxonomy (NCBI): domain Eukaryota; kingdom Viridiplantae; phylum Streptophyta; class Magnoliopsida; order Asterales; family Asteraceae; genus Artemisia; species Artemisia tridentata. The sequence continues at coordinate 393,389,902 of CP139506.1, forward strand.
AGACTTTACTATGGTAGGAAATGATGTTGCCAAATACACTGAACGTTTTTACGAACTAGCACGACTAGGCCCTGCAATGGATGAACCGGAAAGCAAGAAACTTGAGAGATACATCGGGGGACTCTCCCCTGAAATTCGTATGTTGGTCGCCTCATTAGAACCCGATACCATGCTTAAAGCTATCCATATGGCGATCGAGGCAAAGGAACACATAGCTCACACCAAGGCCATAGGAAACAATAGTGACAACAAACGAAAATGGGACGGCAACAACAATCAAGGTGAAAGTGTTGCACAACAACTATTTAAGAGACAAGAAGTGGGGAAAGCCTATACTGCAGGACCACGCACCAAGAAAAGTTATACTGGAAATTTACCTTACTGCAACACATGCAATCTCCATCACCTAGGTCATTGTAGCGAACCGTATGGGCTGTGCAAGAAGCGTGGTCACCAAACCAAGGACTGTAGGAATCTCGCAAATCAAAGGATCCCGGGGAGTTGCTTTGGATGTGGGAACATAGGGCACTTCAGGAAGGACTGCCCGAAGCTAAAGAACAAGAAAACGGAAGCCTAATTCTCTAATGTTGTATTTCTTTAAGTAGTCTATCTTAAGTACTTTCTCGTAACCTCGTTGTATTATGTACTCTTCTATCTAATGTAATTCCTATCTTTTATCATCTCCACAATGAGCACAACCTTAGTTTAATTTATTTCCTATTCCATTTGCCCAATTTTCAATCATTTCGCAACAACATACCGCTATCCTAGTAGGGGCTAGGCAAATTTCGTCTTTGAATATAGACTAGTACCATTCCGTAAGACTTTCCACACACGTCCTATAAACCATTCAACAGATTTTATTACAAGATATTTTACTACTACTTCATAAAACCATCTCACATAAATTTTACTCAAAACTATTTTACTACCATCTCAGGAAATTATTTCAGAAGATTTTAAACCACGTTATATCACCATCATCTCATAAGTTGATTTACTAACATTCTACCAACTATTTACTCTCACGCAAACCAAATTTTCTTGTTAAAACAAAATTTAAACTACCATTTTACCAAACAATACATTGAACACCATCTAAAAACTTTCGAAAAACATAATATTATTTCGACTAAACTAAGCATCGCATCATTAGTCCTCAATTATACATAGCCTGATCACCTATGTATAATTCAGGAAGGATTATGCCATGAAGAGGACAATCATCTTTTCAAAATTCATAATAACAATTTTTCATAAACATCCCTATTGGCAAACCCTCGTTAGGTACCTACACCACATGTCACTTACTTAGCAGTTAAGTTGGATTTTACCATTGACCTCTCTAGGAAAGACTTTCCATATAAGAGGAATATTCCACGACATAAGAAAACAACGAAAGGGTTTCGGAACTACGAACAAGGAATAGAAGTATACAGTAAGTTGATTCGTATCGCAACGGAAAACATAAGATCTCACGAGGCAATCCAAATCACTATCTTTGGCATAGTCACCAAATTCTATCATTTCTGAAATACTAAGTAGACCAAGAAAGGCAACAAATCTAAGACAGGATTCATGTCAAAAGCGACCAAGTAAGTTGAAATACTCATACCTATAGGTCTTGCTTGATATTAACCAATAGGCATCATCCGACACCAGAAACAAAACGTTAGACATTTAAGCATCCGTGCAGACATGCCTACCCGACTATTTCATCCTCTTAATGTTTTCAATTCAAACGAATTTTCTTTAAATTACAATTATACATCCACCTTGTAAGAAGATATTTTCTAAAGTACCTATTCAGAGGAATGGATCCTTTATGGTCAGCCTTTAATAAAACCATCGTATGGTATAAACATCAATTTTTACTAAATGGTACTATTCACATCATACCGAAAACCCGTCTATAAAACTTTGGGGTCGCATTTGAACACACGCCAACCTTTCATAACCACTAAAACTATTCAAACTCAAAAATTCATTTATTCAAAGAAAGATTTCATTTATTCAAACTTGTGGGTTCATTTATTCAAATTGCAAAAATTCGTTTATCCAAATGTGTAAATTCATTTATTCGGAGAAGGATCCCGAGCAAAACTCTCCATATCAAGTCAAGTTTTGAAAATCAACCCCGCACTACGACACTTCATACATTTAGGACTTTGTGACTGACAAACAATAGCATGGAAACTTTGGACGAAGGAAATCTAGGGAAAACTATTAAACAGTAAGAACATGACACAAGGAAATCAAAACTGTCACCATAACTTTATCCCTCCGATAATGCCCTTTTCGACGAACTTATCATCGTAGGATTAGTCGCGAGACACTTGGTACAAATTTCAAATACTCCTAATGAAGGATAGACGATACACCTCAAACTTCTGACAATTCCTTTAAGATATTTTCTTTCCAATCAGATATACACATGTTCTACCATCTTCAGACTAATGGACCATTAAGAAAGCTATCCAAGCTCTATAGGGCGTGCTCAGCGCTACATAATCAACTTTGAACTATTTGGAGTAATCTTTTGACATTGACAGATCTCACCTTCGGCAATAGCCATCACCCGAAAACAAAGACTGCACCCTTTAAGGCACCATATGTTCAAAGTACCAATCACCGGTTGACAGACCGAAATCGAAAAAGGTCTAACTCATTAGTCTAGGACATAATTGTGAAACAACAAGGGGAGTTTTACAGGTCAAGAATCAGTTACAAGTGACAAGGGAACAATAGAAAAAGTTAAGCCGATACATGACGCAAATCATTAGAAGTCAGTGTCCCCAGGCCACGAACCATTAGGATTCGAGTTTAAAAAAAAAAAAAAAAAAAAAAAAAAAAAAAATGATGAAAGCCTTGCCTTGGAAAGGCATGACACAATTTTGGAAACACAGGAAATGGAAACCTAGGTATATTGGACCATTTAAGATTCTATCTAGAATCGGCTGACTGGCATACAGACTTGAGCTTCCGTCAGAGCTAAGCAAAGTACATAACTCATTTCACATTTCAAACCTCAAAGAAGTGCCTTCCAAAGGAATCACTCGTAACGTATTTCATTTCATCCCATTAAAAGAAATTCAACTCGACGATAAGCTCAATTTTGTGGAGGAAACAACATAAATCATGGACCGTGAGGACTATGACAACTCGTAATTTCAGGTCATTTTTTGAACCTCGATAAGATACTATTCATCATTTACTATTCATGGTTATCATTCATTATTACGTAAACTAGGTTTACGGGTATTTAAATGCGCGTAACCAGTATGGTTTAGCTGCGTATTCATGCATCATCAGTAAGAACACTTCATATAGACTAGAGTAGTCTACACATCATCATCAATTTAGGTCATTTTTACAAAAATATCATCCTTGTGGCATTTATTCGTACAAGCTATGCATAAATAGTAACCGGTTTAGCGATCATTTGCGTTTTTAACTATTCATGAGCCGTGCTTAGAATTTCTATCTATTTTCATGTTAATAGTGGTTTAATATTCCATTATAATCTCCTATTATTCAAAAATTTCTATAATTCTCATTTTCTGTTTCATTTCACGATTTCGTCAAATTTTGGTAACAACTCGCGTTTAATGTACAATTAATTCAACCGACACTAGACTATGTCCAGTCTACACTTTTTATACAATTTTGGTTTCTTACAATTCTATTTTAAAAGTCACTGTTCACTTTTTCCATTTTACGTAAACCTTGCACCTTTTACGTTTTACGTATTCTAAACCTTCGTTTTTAGCTTTCAATTATATTTATACCCTCCGATGAACTCACCACTCATCTAAAATACTAAACTAGGTCATGATAACAAGTTTTTATATTTTTAGAAGTTTTACCTTTTTACGTTACCCGGTATTGCATTATGTGTCTCAAAAACCCTACGTTTGAGTACCGGGAGCAACCTACACTACACAATACCCACTATAACTAAACTACCACAAAAAAATTCTGCATACTACTCTTGGCCCCCTTGTTTTGTGCCGCCCATGGTCTCAAACCACTTCAACACTTGTCAAAGCTCAAAACAAGTGTTGAGTAACACTTTCCATAAGATACCTAATCTCCAAAATACACCTACACTCTCATTTTACATGCAACATCACTAAAAATCTGGTCATTTTCTCTATTGTTTGGTCGTGGGTGTCAAAGGGCAAGATCACATCATTTTTGTGTTAAATCTCTTGAAGAACTAGTGTAGAATGAAGATCCATTAGGTGTTAACTTGTTCTAGTTATCTTTTTCCCTATAAGTCAAGGTTATTCAAAGATTTTTAAGGGTGATTTAGGGCTGTGATTTCAAAGGGTTACTCAAAGTATTCTTGGTAATTTGAAAGCTAGGGTTTTGGTAGTGATTTGTGTCTTGATTTTCTTGGTGTTCTTGGTTTCATTGATTTTCTTGTTCATCACCCCTTGTAAGGAACCAACCCTCATTATTTTCATTCATTTCACTACTGATATTCATGTCATATTATGTGTTTTATATGCTACATAAGTTGTTTATGCTTGATTATACTTGGTACACACTTTAAATTACAAGAAAACCCTAAAAGGACTTAACTTGCAAAATAGTATTCTGATCAAGGGTAAAAATGGAATTAACTGGACTGATCAGTAGACTTTGGGCCTAAGGGAAAAATATTTGGTTGTAGATCTATGTTTTGTGGTCATTTCCCCGGGTGGGGATCCCGTGACGATACCCGTTGATTAAGAAAATAATTTTTAGACTTACGGTTTGGGAGATACGAATTGTTGAAAGTGGCTAAGTGTATAAAATTTCCATTAGCTTTGGAATTAAAAATGCAAAAGATTGATAACTTGTATATTTGGACCTTGAGCTTTTATTTTGAACCACCAATATATTTTGGACCCTTAGACATAAATTGAACCTTTTGACTAAAGATTGAACCCTTGGACTTATTTTTGACCCTTATGACTCATTTTGAACTTAAGGTTAAAACATGGTTTAAAACTTGAAATTGGGTAATAAGTATATTTCATATTTGTAATCATTTTAAAGGGCAAATTCAACATTGAAAGTTATTTAAACATTATGTACCAAGCATAATTGAGGTTACAACTTACATGGCATATTGAGAAATATGTATCATTATTTTTAGAAGCTAAGGCGCGCGTATGTATATATATATATATATATATATATATATATATATATATATATATATATATATATATATATATATATATATATATATATATATATATATAGGTTGATTGTAGAATTCTCGCGGTTGTTTCTTCATTATCTCACTTGATTGTGCACTTTGATTTCGGTGAGTTTTCATAGCCCCGACTTTTATATTGTTTATACATAAATTTTAAATTCTCGGGGGAGAATACATTGCACCATTTTTACATACTGACCAAAGTATCAAAATTCATTTACATTGCTTAAGTTACATCATTGCCTGATTAAAGTCCCCTATTTGGAAATCATGAACCGTTAATTGTGAGCAAGCGAGAGTGAGTGAATAGATCTATTGAGGGTGACTCCTCCGTCCGGGTTGGTCGCTCCAACTTGTCAAACGGACGCATTTCATTTTAATCATATTAGAGTGTTTGGCAAACACTCAGATGGGGCATTTCATTTCAGTCTAGCTTCGGGGTCATGTGCTTAAGAGCTAATGTATTATTTTTATGTGGCATTGTTTTGTCATACACCTTATACTTGTGGTTTCCGTACAAACATTTCATTTACATAAACCTATGAACTCACCAACATTATTGTTGACCATTTTTAGCATTGTATTTTCAGGTAATTAAGGCATGAGCATCATGGTCTGCTTTTGGACATTTCATAGAGTCGCGATGACGACGCATCTCACTTGGATTTATATGCACTTTAAACTATCGTTTGATTGTAACCAACATATTTCCGCAAACATGAACAATCTTTTGGGACCTAGCTTTTGTAAACTCTGAATGTTTTATGAAATCAAACGATGTATTTTAAAATGAAACTTTAGGTCTGTCAATATAACTGCAACTGTGATGCTATGGCTGTCACGCCCTAGGTATTCCATTCCGCTGCAAATCAGGTATTTGGGGGTGTGACAACATTTATATGCACTTGAAGTCTATTTGATTAAATTCCATGAAATTTTTTTTATTTATTTTAAACTTTTTAGCTTCCTTGATTTGGTATAGGTGACTCAAACTTCTCTAGATTCATGGCATAATTCAAGAAGTTGGTCAAATGGATCAGCAGACCGAGCTTCCGAAAAAGCTATCAAATGGAAATTTTATTGAGGATTATGTACGACCTATTTTAAGGCATACTCGAAATAGGTCCTTTCAATCATGTTTGTCATACATTTAGTTTATTTTATTAAACATGGTATTTATGTTATATTGTACAATAATATGAGTAACATTGAGGAGTTACATTTAAAAGTATGTATTGTCAATAGTTATGCTTAACAGAAGTAATAAAGAAAAAATTGGATAAAACTAAGGTCAGATTGTGTTATTAATAAAGCACAATAATTGGTTAATGTAAATTACACGTTGCAACATGCGTACAACCCTTTCTTTCACCATGTACACTTTTCAACCTATTTCTACTACCCTTCTTTCGCTATAATAAAATATGATAACAATAATTATAAGACATGCCCGCCTGAGGCGGGCTTATATGCTCGAGAGGGCTTATAAGTCATGCCCGCCCATCGGGCGGGCCATGAAACTAGTATATATATATATATATATATATTGGATCATGAGAAAGGTTGATTTTGGTAGAAAAGTGATAAAAGTGTACAAATTACCCCCTCCCATTCCCCCTCCTTTTTTTCTCCAACTACAGGGGCCACTTTGTCACTTTCTTATTTTTTCAGGGGTCTTTTTTGTAAATACACCCTCTTTCTTTCCTTATCATATACAATGCCTATTTTTTTCTCATTTTCTTTTTTCTCATCTCTTTCTTTCTTTCTCTCGTCTCAGCTTCACATCCACCGACTTTCACAACCGTTCCCCGTCGCTCACCACCATTCCTCAACGTTCACGACCATTCCCCATCGTTCACGACCATTCCCCACCGTTCAATTATAGGTGTTTGGATAATTAGCTATTTGAGTTAGGGTTCAAACGAAATGAGGAATAAAAACAACTACACTCGTGAACATCAATGGAGGTTACTTAACCAATTTTTGAGCTTCTTTTGAATACTAAGGTATCATCGCTGCACGAAGTTGATTATGTTTTTGTATTGTGAATTTCAATGTGATAAGTCTAAAGAATACTTGTATCTGACATGAGTTTGAACTTGGTGCGTGACTGTGTTTAAAATGTTGCGGATTGTATGTGTTGAACAAGTGTTCGACGAAATAACTCACAAAGTTGTATGCATTTTTTTTTTGTTAAAAATTTTGTTGATTGCATTAGTATACCAAGTGTTCGACGAAATTCTTGACTGAGTTGTGTGTACTTTTTTGTTCAAAATGTTGTGGATTGCATGTGTTGACTAATTGCAATGCATCATGACTCGATGTAAACTTGTTGACATTCTTGAGGTACATTTTGTGACCGTTCTATTTAGATTTCCTAAAACAAGATGCAAATGCGTTTATGAACAATGTTGCTTCTAGAAATGAAGCATGGGACATAGTCATTCTCGATCCTCCAAAGTTATATGCAGACCGGAAGTTCCACTACTCAAATGTGAGACGTCAAGTGGGAGGCATAACAATGGCAGTATATGAAGCAATCCTCGGTAGAGAAACGAGCACAAACTATCCACTCGTTAATTTTTTGATGGCTACTGAAGCTGATTTATTCATTGGAGCCTTGGGTTCAACTTGGTGTTTTCTCATTGATGGAATGAGAAACGCTGGTGGAAAGGTGATGGCTGGGTACTTGAGCGTTAACAAGGATCGCTTTTGGTAATAGAAAAAAGGTGTAGTACGTGCTGCATATGTTGATTCATTTGATCAACTAGTGTCATATATAGTTTGTAGGACAGTTTAGACTTAAGATGTCGACTATGCGTTGTATCTTTTAGTTGCCATTTCATGTGTACATAACAATAATGTATAGATATATCCAATTTTAAATGTGCAGTTTTGTGTCGGCTACAACAATAACAATATAGATTGTTAAGGCAACAAGAATTCCTAACTTACCCTTGATTTTATCAAATGTGAACGAATTCTCTTTACGAGTCACCAACAGATTCTATTTTTTGGCACTAATAGTTTCATGCACAACTCAAACTAACGAAAACACGTCAGACATCACGTTGCATGTACTCAAAGTGGTAATTCTGAAAATAAATTAAACAGCAATTGCCATTCGAAAAATATAATTAAAGAGCAATAATAAACAATTTAAAGTTTTAAACCATTGATACACCATGTTGAAGGTGTTCCTGAGACAAACTACCAAAACCACTAGAACAAACAATCACCATGTTGAACGGGTATGCCTCGTCCCTGAATCTACAACCATCGGTGTCGGTTGATTGGTCACCACGGTTCCCTTTCATCCATGAGATCCATTATGTTGATCCCTTTAGTTCTTTCGATTTAGAATCTCAATGAGTAAGGCTCGAGAGTGGTGTTGAAAATTCTTTATGATGGAGTTTGTAGCTCCTCAAACTTTGTAAATGTTATGATTATTCTAATTGTTGGTATTGATATGATCCATGATGTGGGATGTCCTGAGCTTGAGCATATATGGGTATCTGAAAATTCGAGTTGCCTCATGTGACATGTATTGATCTAATACAACATTAAGTTTTGTATTTATCTAATACAACATTAAGTTTTTTTACGGATGCACTAAATTGCCTCAAACGAATGCACTAAAGTGCCTCAGACGGATGCACTAGAGTACCTCAAACGGATGCACTAAAGTACCTCACTATATGCCATTCTTTATAGTTTTATTGATTTATAGTTTTATTGAAATACCTCACTCCATAGTGATACGAGCAACAACAGATACGAGCAACATCATATATTAAAATAGATCACTTCAAAATGCAATACCTTTAGATCCAATAAGCCTGACACACTCACTTTCACACCAATTTCTGAAGTCCATTTCCTCTGCAGAATCACGGTAAACAGTTATATACCAATACAATAATTCATTATCTATCATGACATTCATTATGATCAAAGTTGAGTCAACATATCAGATTGTTTAGTTAGCACATCTCTTTTTCCTTTTCAATGCATGAGATGAGGAAGTAGTTTTACCATAAATTCCTTTTACAGGAACCTTTTTTACCCCAACCACCTTGGTTTGCAAGTTGAGGAAAATCTGACCTGAATGAAGAAGATGTTTCCAAACATAAGAAAATCCCATTTACCGGTCCCATATAAATCATGTGATAACATTGTTGAATGAAAAAGAGCTAACATATACTAGCATACAACCAATGAAAACTTTAATTCAGGAACAATATGGTCGTGTATGTATTTATCTGATAGGAGCTCAAAAACCTGTCAAGAGACTCCTCGTCCATCTGCAGCAGTAAAATAATAAAAATAATTCACATTACGCACTTAAACCAGCTAGTAAAATATTGAACCTTTTGCTGAAATGGATGCACTAAACATATAAATGTGCAACGATGTAAAATTTTGATGCCTTAAAATGTGCAACGATGTAAATGGATGAAATAAACATATATGTGATAACTATACATATTGATGCCTTAAAATATGTAACGATGTAAATGGATGCACTAAACATATACGTTAATGCCTTAATTTTTTCAACGATGCACTAATCATACAAAGTGATGCCCTAATATGCCCAGCGATGCACTAAAGAATGGCCAATATACAAAAAGAATGACGAACACACAGATTGACGTATTAGAAAACAGGTTACAACCATGTTGTCCAGAAAGATACTATTGATCATTTAAGCGTATTAAAAACCTAAACTAGAATGATAATCAATAAGCTCAATCCAACTGCATATCTAAGTTAAAAAAGTGAGGGCTTGCTGAAAATGGGACTTCTTTTGAATAGGAAGAAATAGATGGAAAGAAAAAAAATTATATTTTGCAACTGATACACTCCAGTGTTGTAAAACAAGGGGTTACAAGGCCAGGAGTCAGCGATTACTCACTACAAGGTCAATGAGTGATTAATAAGGTCAGTACTCAGTGAAAACTTGGGGTGAACTTGGAGAAACTCAGCCAAAACTCGAATTGAAGTATTTGAACAATTTTATTAATGTTTCTAAACAAATTTCTAAGGTCCTATCAACATGTCAGACATAAAATTTTCAACCTTATACATTATTAATAAAAAAAATTTAAAAAATGTGATTACTCCCCACCTAGGCCAATTTTACAAGCTACAAGGTAGTAGACCGTGCCTAGCATCTTTTACAGCCATGATACCCTCACTATTCAAAGTTGTGTTTATTTCCACCTCTTCAAGAATTGTACTAGTAGTACTCATGTCATATTCAGCCACACAATACAAAGCATCACTTGTCCTAATTCCTAACTACCTTCACAATAATCACTAGCATGTGCGACATATTTATAGAAGAAAAGAATCTTTGCTGTTTTACCAGCTTTAAACTATGGACTGTAAAAGGAACATGATCTAACCATTGTGAAGCTGTCACCTTGATTTAGAAGATAAAGCAACTTTGTAATAACCTTGCAATAGAAAAATAAATATACAATCAGTTATTGGTTTTATATTTAAAACTATAGTGCTATATCGACAACCACAACCTTATGTTTGATTTAATACAGTAAAGATACAAAAAGATGGCTTACTATTACCACATATGCACTAAATATGTAAACGGATACCAATGAAAAGGAACAAGTGCAGCTACTTCAATGCTAAAAAAGGCTTTATCCAACAAATACCACCAAATTCCTTCATAACTAGCAACTACCTTCTGTGCATCAAATTAAATGTAAATGGATGCACTAAATATGCAAATGGATGCACTAATATGTCTAAATAGATGCACTAAACATACAAATGGATGCACTAAACATGCAAATAGATGCGATAACGCTTATTTACTAAATATGCAAATGGATGACTAATATGTCAAAATAGATGCACTAAACATACGAATGGATGCACTAAACATGCAAATCGATGTGATAACGCTTATTTTAGACTCATTCAATTATAAGTAACAAGAACAGTCTTGGCAAAATGCACACAGATACACAACTACAGGCTCAAAGGGGTTAACAAAGTTGTGAGTTGTCAGATTTGGTGAACACAAAAAATAGAAACTAGCTAAACTGTAAAATGCCCAAGATCAAGAAAGATAACCTGTCTCACCTATAATATAGTTGGCAAAACATTAAATACCATGGCTGAGAGGATGAAGTTAATAGCCCGACTACCACGATCAATAATTCGATTTAAAGCACCTGTTTCGCGGCTGCAAAAAGGAAAGAAACACGAAGATATGTAACAAACTCAAAACTTGGCTTCGAGTAAAACCAAAAGCATTCACAGGATATCTAAATAATGAATGCAAAAACTTTGTTCAATCCAACACTCTACATGATCAAGACAACTACACACAGATGCAATTAATTGTTTGATTCTTATAGTTTAGCAATGTACAATAACAACACTTGTTCACTCTATATGATAACGAAACCAACAAATCTACAAAACTAGCCTTTTCTGCATTTTACCATAAAATTTATTTCCGTTACTTTAAACTGAAAATGGTTTGATGTAAAACCTATAAATTCACATTAAAGAAAAGTTGAACCCAGTTAATCAAATAGGAAGTCGATATATATACCTAAGATGATACTGCAGATCAAGCTGGTACAAATGTGTAAACACCTGTATCGCACATAAGTATAGCATAAACTTCATATCTTAGAACTGGAAGAAGACTTTGAGCTCAGTTCGATAATACCTTTCCGGTAACCGACCTAATAGTCCGCAATGCAACCTTACAAAACACTGCAGTTCGCAACTCTGTAACAAGACAAACACACAGAATAAGTCGAGAATGAAGTAGTAAAAAAAAGGGTCACAGGGCATATTTAGGTTTATTGTTGTCACGGCAAGAACCAGCAATTACTTCATGATGATGTATCGTTGAAAGCAGAGGCCCCTGTTTGTGCTATACCATAACTAATTAATACAGCCACTAGACTAACAAAAATAGCCTAAGCCGTTGAATTAGCAGCCACAAACTCAGAAAGTGAGCTAGGATTTCTCGTTGCTGTTGTTAACCAGTCAACAGCTAGCTTAAATATGAACGGAACTTGAACATTCAATACCTGAAAGAAATTTAGCAAGCATGTATTACTAACATTGGCAATATTTTAGTATTGAATCATAAAAAACTTACAATAGCGGCACATTTTTTCATTGAAGTATTTCAGTTTAGTACTTAAATTGAGCATGACAGATGTATCACTTTTAGCAATTACTTCCAAACAATGTCAAGCAAACTGTGTTGTCTTTTAACTGAAGATCACGCAAACAAGCAAACCTCCAAACACTATCATGCATTAATTGGAATGAGTACAGTTAAACATGCAAGCGGATACACTAAACGTATACATGGATGCCTTAATATGTCTCACGATGCACTAATTAATACTCACTGATGCCCTAATATGTCCATTGATGCACTAAACATACAAATAGTTTCCCAAGTATTTTCCATTGATGCACTAATCATACTAACAGATGCACTAACGCTTATTTGTGAGGATTCGATACACTTTAAGGATGTTAGTCCGTTGTAACTTGTGTATGTGATACTTTGAGTTAATATGGTTAAGTATGCGGAATCTACTTAATCACACTTAGAAGGTTATTTGTTTATGGAAATGGAACAATGATGCTTGTGTAATACACGAAAATCCTAAACATGTAAAATGACCAAATTGCCCCTGGGAATTTAAAACCTAAATAAAATATATGTAAAGCACAAAATAAATTCCAAACTGCTAGCAATGAACAAGTTATGATCCCAAATAATTTTAACAACTTCATTTAACATTTATACAAGCCAAGAAAATTACCAAATTGCCCTTGGGCGCCTAATATAGAATTTAAATTCAAAGTTATGAATTAATAAAAAGGAAACTTAATGGAATTAAATGGAAATTAAGGGGAGATAATCATGCCATTAAATCATTTGACCAAAATCCCGAAATTTTGGTCTTTTATTCCTCTAAAACTCGTTCACTTCACAATTCACATAGCACACATATTTTTTTTTCTCTCAAAATTCCAATCCGATCAAGCCCTAATACACAAAATAATTCTCTCTTCATCCATTCGAATTTTTGGAAGTGAAACACTATTTTTCCTGTGTTCTTAAGGGTCTCAAGAGTCCTAGAAAAATAATACTTAGAATTGTGGTGGCCGGATTCAAAGGTTTTCGAAAATTCTTGTTTAATTCAACCCGAAAGGTAATAATTCCATTTTTGATTCATTCGATCTTGGAAAATCCGTTTCTTATTTTTATGGTGTTCCTCACATCATATGTGACCTGTGAAAATTGGTTTCATGATTTTTAGATCGTTTTTGAAGTCGTGGTGATTTATGGTGCATTTTGGCTATTCGCGTACTTATTAAATCGTGCGTCTCGTTCTACACGTTTGAATCTTGATTTGGTATTTTTCTCAGACCCTATATATGTTATGAACACCAAATAAAATGTAAAAGTCGATTCATGCATGATCTAACAATTATTTGTGAATTAAATCTTAAAAACGTGTATAAACCCTAAATAATTCAATTCGAATTTTTGAGGCTTCATATTTATTTTATTTGGACTCCATATGATCATACTAATCTGGGAAAAACTATATTTCGAATTTTTAAGGCCTAAAATAATTATTCTTGATTTATTTAGTTTTACCGATTTTAAAGAAATTAAAAAGAATAAAAGAAAAATTTTGGGAAAATTATCAAACCGATCGAGCTAGGGTTTTGAGGTAATGAAACCTGGAAATTAACATGGTATAATGATGATAGAATGATGGTATAATGATTTGGATTAATAGGGTTCGATTTAGACAAGATTTTATGTGTAACGATTTGGAAATAATAAGTTAAGGGTGTGTTTTGTAATTTCTAAAACTTGTGGGTCAGTTTTAAAACTTAATTTAGATCATTTACTTGCTGGGAAAAATATAAAAGGAAGGGGTCTAATGTCATTTTTGTATTTTAGAGGGTTAAAATGTTTTTAGGGTTTTATTATGGCTCGAATTATAAAATTATTAAATAGAGGGACTAAACTTGTAATTTCTGAAACTTGGGGCTGTTTTGAGTAATTTAATCTATTCATGGGGTTATGTGTAAATTTGGTGATTTAATGGGTTAATATGTAATTATTAATAATATAAAGTTGAAATTATAAATTAAAGGACTAAATATGTAACTTTGTAAACTAGAGGGACCTATTGTGTAAATTCTGTAAAATTGAGGATACATTCTTATAATAGGATAAAATGAGTGACCATTGTGAAACTTTGATAAATTAAGGGTCTTAAGTGTAACTTTTGAAACTAAAGGGTATAAAGTGTAAATTGTGAATTCTTAAGGACCTAATATGTAAGTGTGATAAGAGATACCCTAATTCCAGAAATAATGATTTAACTAAGAATGTTGATCCAACTTTCTAAATATGGAAACTTTCTAAAAATGGAAACCTACTAAAAATAAAAAGTACTTGATATGAACATGGGATCCTTAGTAATTCTGTCTCTACTCCTCTAGGTGTCAAGGAGGAGAAGTTTTATCTGTGTCTGCCATTTCACTTGCTTACTTGATCACTAAGGTACAGATATTCTGCCCTTCTTAGTAAGGAGCCTTCGTCTCATTTCTGATTTCTGATTCATTACTATGTTCTTTGATTCTGTGAACCTTGCTTATTCTTTCATGATATTATGAAACTTTGACATGACCTTTTTGTTATGAACCTTTCTGATATTAAACATCTCTGATAGATGACCTTTCTGATATTGAACCTTTTATGACCATGAACCTTTCATTCATGAACCATGCTTATGAACCATGCTTATGAACCATGATTATGAACTTATGAAACAAGATAATGACCTATGCAAGTAAACTTAAAATATGATTCATGATACTTGACCTTGACCCACAGTTTGATACTACGAGCCACTCACTAGGCATGAGGGTTTCATGTCCATGTCAGTCGATGCACCGATGGCATGACTCTAGGGCAGGAGAGTGATGACCTGTCCCGTCCTCGCATGTCATGTTTACGTAGAGGCAGATTATGGCCACCTGGGGCGTATGGATGCATCCTAGATTTGTTCATGTACAAGTTATGTCAAGTTATGTTATGTTATTCATGGTGACTGATGGTGTGTGCGATACACGTCTTTCACACTCTGGGAGCTAGCTACTCCATTCATGATTTCTGGGATTAGCGAGAGGAACATCTCTCGGCATGGCGGTATGATTATGATTTCATGTTTATGTTTCTGGGCTCGTAGAGGATTTCTGTATCACTAGACCTCATGGACTTCTGACCCTTACCCTCATGACACCCATGATATGTTTCTGGACTTATTTCTGTATGGGCAAGGTATATTGGGCCTCATGGGATTCTGGACTGGGGCTTGGGCATGTTGGGCTTTATGGAATTTTGGACTTATTCTGTACTGGGTTGGTTATGTTTGGGCTAATTGGGACTTTTATTCTACTCATCAGTATGCATGGTACAACTCTATACTCCTGATATCTCTGCATGCTCTTTCCTACTTCATTATTATTCATGTACTTTTCTATACCTTCTAATATCTCTGTATGACCTTCCTATCTTTTCTTATCTGTTACTATGTCACGTTTTGTTTCTTTCATTTATTTTACTTCATCATTATATCATGATCTGTTCTTCCTTTATTTATCTCATCATTATACCACGTATGGTTTCTTTCGTGTTTCTCTATTTCATGATTATTATTTGTTACCGTTATATCTGTTCACTGAGCTCGTGTAGCTCAGCCGCGTTTCTTTTCCCGCGGCAGGTATTAAGCTAGGAGCTGGGTTATGGATTTTGGGAAGAGTGTTCACGAGTGAAGCTTTGTTTATGTTGGATTATTCTTCATTTGTATGATGTTTTGTAATTCATGTATTTTTTGTCTCATGTTACATTGTATTTCCGCTGTTTAATTATGGATGTTATGTATGATCTGATGTGAAACCATGTACTTGTGACATCCTTACCCTTGTCGGGTCGGGGTGTTACAATTTATGGTATCAGAGAATACAGGCACCCGAAAACCTTCGGCTTAGGCCATTTGACCTGTGAGGATCTGGGTAGACATTAGGTTTCCGTCCGCGCACTCTCTTCCGTTGCTTCTGTTATCCTACTTGCTCATGTCGACACCTTTCGTATTCTATTTTGTCACCTATATACTCCTTCTGATCGTTCTGCTAATCGTGTAGATGGTGTCCACGCGCGCTCGACAGTACTCCACACGGAAAAAGCAACGATGGACCATCGTTTATCCTACTGGCAACAGGAAGATTGGGAAGATATGGAGAACGGCAAGGAGGAAGTTAATTCCTGCTAGTATATGGCCGTGTTATATCGAGGAGGAGCTGACCATAGTGAACAAAGATGGAGCAGAAGTGCTAGAGTACTCCACCCAGGTGATCTACAAAGATGGAGCGGTCATTCGGTACGCAGGCAAGTGCCCCAACTTCATTGAGGAGAATGGAGTGGTACGAATCCAGCCCCGCAACGTGGACAACCTCGAGAATGACAAGAAGGACCCTGCCGATGCGACTCCTGCCTCAGCCTGAAGAGATCGCCTGCATGATTTGTTTCCTTCTGTTTGTTTGAATGATTTGATACGCATGTTTCCTTTCCGTTTATGACGCAGTGACCTTCTCTTGATTTTCGTACGAATATTTTGGATTTTGACCTAATAATTCCATTCCAAGTTGAATTCTGAGATTTTTGGCTTGATTTGTTTGAGTATTTTATAATCATGATCCGATGGAAGAAACCAAGTATGTACTTCATTCTGCTCTACCTTAAGAGAATTTACTCCATCCGTTTATCTCCGTCATCTTACGTTAAGATCCATTCTGCTAAACTATTCCAAATCTGCTGCAAGTAACGCTTATCTGATCCGGCATGTTCTGTCTCATTTCTGTCATGTTCGCTCCTCTATGTCCCTGCAAATTTCGAGGACGAAATTTTTTTTGTTAGTGGGGAAGAGTTGTAATACCCGAAAATCCTAAACATGTAAAATGACCAAATTGCCCCTGGGAATTTAAAACCTAAATAAAATATATGTAAAGCACAAAATAAATTCCAAACTGCTAGCAATGAACAAGTTATGATCCCAAATAATTTTAACAACTTCATTTAACATTTATACAAGCCAAGAAAATTACCAAATTGCCCTTGGGCGCCTAATATAGAATTTAAATTCAAAGTTATGAATTAATAAAAAGGAAACTTAATGGAATTAAATGGAAATTAAGGGGAGATAATCATGCCATTAAATCATTTGACCAAAATCCCGAAATTTTGGTCTTTTATTCCTCTAAAACTCGTTCACTTCACAATTCACATAGCACACATATTTTTTTTTCTCTCAAAATTCCAATCCGATCAAACCCTAATACACAAAATAATTCTCTCTTCATCCATTCGAATTTTTGGAAGTGAAACACTATTTTTCCTGTGTTCTTAAGGGTCTCAAGAGTCCTAGAAAAATAATACTTCGAATTGTGGTGGCCGGATTCAAAGGTTTTCGAAAATTCTTGTTTAATTCAACCCGAAAGGTAATAATTCCATTTTTGATTCATTCGATCTTGGAAAATCCGTTTCTTATTTTTATGGTGTTCCTCACATCATATGTGACCTGTGAAAATTGGTTTCATGATTTTTAGATCGTTTTTGAAGTCGTGGTGATTTATGGTGCATTTTGGCTATTCGCGTACTTATTAAATCGTGCGTCTCGTTCTACACGTTTGAATCTTGATTTGGTATTTTTCTCAGACCCTATATATGTTATGAACACCAAATAAAATGTAAAAGTCGATTCATGCATGATCTAACAATTATTTGTGAATTAAATCTTAAAAACGTGTATAAACCCTAAATAATTCAATTCGAATTTTTGAGGCTTCATATTAATTTTATTTGGACTCCATATGATCATACTAATCTGGGAAAAATTATATTTCGAATTTTTAAGGCCTAAAATAATTATTCTTGATTTATTTAGTTTTACCGATTTTAAAGAAATTAAAAAGAATAAAAGAAAAATTTTGGGAAAATTATCAAACCGATCGAGCTAGGGTTTTGAGGTAATGAAACCTGGAAATTAACATGGTATAATGATGATAGAATGATGGTATAATGATTTGGATTAATAGGGTTCGATTTAGACAAGATTTTATGTGTAACGATTTGGAAATAATAAGTTAAGGGTGTGTTTTGTAATTTCTAAAACTTGTGGGTCAGTTTTAAAACTTAATTTAGATCATTTACTTGCTGGGAAAAATATAAAAGGAAGGGGTCTAATGTCATTTTTGTATTTTAGAGGGTTAAAATGTTTTTAGGGTTTTATTATGGCTCGAATTATAAAATTATTAAATAGAGGGACTAAACTTGTAATTTCTGAAACTTGGGGCTGTTTTGAGTAATTTAATCTATTCATGGGGTTATGTGTAAATTTGGTGATTTAATGGGTTAATATGTAATTATTAATAATATAAAGTTGAAATTATAAATTAAAGGACTAAATATGTAACTTTGTAAACTAGAGGGACCTATTGTGTAAATTCTGTAAAATTGAGGATACATTCTTATAATAGGATAAAATGAGTGACCATTGTGAAACTTTGATAAATTAAGGGTCTTAAGTGTAACTTTTGAAACTAAAGGGTATAAAGTGTAAATTGTGAATTCTTAAGGACCTAATATGTAAGTGTGATAAGAGATACCCTAATTCCAGAAATAATGATTTAACTAAGAATGTTGATCCAACTTTCTAAATATGGAAACTTTCTAAAAATGGAAACCTACTAAAAATAAAAAGTACTTGATATGAACATGGGATCCTTAGTAATTCTGTCTCTACTCCTCTAGGTGTCAAGGAGGAGAAGTTTTATCTGTGTCTGCCATTTCACTTGCTTACTTGATCACTAAGGTACAGATATTCTGCCCTTCTTAGTAAGGAGCCTTCGTCTCATTTCTGATTTCTGATTCATTACTATGTTCTTTGATTCTGTGAACCTTGCTTATTCTTTCATGATATTATGAAACTTTGACATGACCTTTTTGTTATGAACCTTTCTGATATTAAACATCTCTGATAGATGACCTTTCTGATATTGAACCTTTTATGACCATGAACCTTTCATTCATGAACCATGCTTATGAACCATGCTTATGAACCATGATTATGAACTTATGAAACAAGATAATGACCTATGCAAGTAAACTTAAAATATGATTCATGATACTTGACCTTGACCCACAGTTTGATACTACGAGCCACTCACTAGGCATGAGGGTTTCATGTCCATGTCAGTCGATGCACCGATGGCATGACTCTAGGGCAGGAGAGTGATGACCTGTCCCGTCCCTGCATGTCATGTTTACGTAGAGGCAGATTATGGCCACCTGGGGCGTATGGATGCATCCTAGATTTGTTCATGTACAAGTTATGTCAAGTTATGTTATGTTATTCATGGTGACTGATGGTGTGTGCGATACACGTCTTTCACACTCTGGGAGCTAGCTACTCCATTCATGATTTCTGGGATTAGCGAGAGGAACATCTCTCGGCATGGCGGTATGATTATGATTTCATGTTCATGTTTCTGGGCTCGTAGAGGATTTCTGTATCACTAGACCTCATGGACTTCTGACCCTTACCCTCATGACACCCATGATATGTTTCTGGACTTATTTCTGTATGGGCAAGGTATATTGGGCCTCATGGGATTCTGGACTGGGGCTTGGGCATGTTGGGCTTTATGGAATTTTGGACTTATTCTGTACTGGGTTGGTTATGTTTGGGCTAATTGGGACTTTTATTCTACTCATCAGTATGCATGGTACAACTCTATACTCCTGATATCTCTGCATGCTCTTTCCTACTTCATTATTTTTCATGTACTTTTCTATACCTTCTAATATCTCTGTATGACCTTCCTATCTTTTCTTATCTGTTACTATGTCACGTTTTGTTTCTTTCATTTATTTTACTTCATCATTATATCATGATCTGTTCTTCCTTTATTTATCTCATCATTATACCACGTATGGTTTCTTTCGTGTTTCTCTATTTCATGATTATTATTTGTTACCGTTATATCTGTTCACTGAGCTCGTGTAGCTCAGCCGCGTTTCTTTTCCCGCGGCAGGTATTAAGCTAGGAGCTGGGTTATGGATTTTGGGAAGAGTGTTCACGAGTGAAGCTTTGTTTATGTTGGATTATTCTTCATTTGTATGATGTTTTGTAATTCATGTATTTTCTGTCTCATGTTACATTGTATTTCCGCTGTTTAATTATGGATGTTATGTATGATCTGATGTGAAACCATGTACTTGTGACATCCTTACCCTTGTCGGGTCGGGGTGTTACAAATGATGCTTGTGTAATGAACAATGAACATTGAATGTTTAATACCAAACGATTCAATATTATTGAAAATAATACGAGTGATCTTCACTATCATTAGGGTTACAAAAACCTTGAATCTATATGTTTCTATGACTTATGATTTCTATGATAAGTTATGTTCTTTGTTCTTGACAGATATGTAATTTTAAGTTCATGCATCAAGTACTTATCTCTAAGCTAAGATCTTCCTTTTATAGTCCAAAGATGATCTTTTACAATATTGTCAAGTCTTTTCGAACTACTTGCTAGCTTATGTTGAGTGTGTCAGTAGCTAAGATACAACATGTATCTATGTTTACAACTTGTTTGACTGACTACAAATCAAAGATATTATCTACCGTATATACTTGACTTTTATTCATAAATATTTTTTTAAACTTATCCAACCAGCAGTAGTATACGTGACACTTATCCATCCAGCAATAGGAATCAGCAGTACCTTTGTTTGTACTAGCAGTACTAACTTCAGTTAGTACTGTTAGTTATAACTTGAGAAGTCTTCAGATATACACTAGCAGTTAGTATTGTTAGAGTATTCTTCTCAGCAGTACTAATCTTCAGAACATTTAATTCCCAACAATCCTCCCCTAAACTTGTGATTTATCCCAAATCAACATGTTTCTTCTGAATTAAATTCTGATTGTGAGGATCTTTCAAACACTAAATAGTCAGACTCTTGATCTGAGCTTTCCTTTGTTCTTCAACATTAAATATCTTTCTGTCTAACTCATCTGCTTTCTGTGAATCTCTTTTAGTAATAACATCATCTTTCTTTATCTTGAACACAATCAATACCTTGAATAAAAGATGGTGCAATTTCCTTGGATGGAGGAATTATAAGAGGCAATGATGTTGTGTATCTTGGATGCATGTTCCAAGAAGTCAAATCTTCTTCCAACATGCCTTTGCAAGTGATGAACAAACGTAGTGAACTAAAATTGAAACTGAAAGAACCTAGATAGAACTTTCTCCATTTGAATGCTTCATCCCTTCTGAATATATATAATACTCCAGAATCTTCATTTGAAGAGCTTATTCCCAGTTTCCATCAACTGAAAAAGGTTATTCCCAGCATTCATCAACTGAATGCTTGTTCTTATTATTGGCTGAATAATAAGACATTTTAGCTTCTCAAAAAGCTGACATCATCATCTTGTATGCTCTTGTCTTTTCTTTAACTTGATCAAATTGAGTTTCCTCCCCTGATTCTGAGCATACACAACCAATTTGAGTTTCCTCCCTTGAGCTTGGAAGATTTCTCACCATGTACCAAAATATTTCCTCCCCTGAGATTTATCATTTCCTCCCCTATTTGGAAGATCTCTCACCATCATCTGATATACCAATTAGAACATGTTTTCAGACAATGTTGTACATGTAGCCATCAATTCCTTAAGAGTTTATTTGCTGCCCTCATCACTTCCAGGTGTGTTAACTCCTGTGAGAGGTGATTCATAGGGCATTCACTCATTGTCCATCATTTGATGGTTTTTCTGAACCACTTTGAAAATTCTTTTGAAGAAACTTTTGACTTTGCAGTATGAATATGATTTTATTATTGAAAAATCATACTACTCTCAACCATTTTGAAGGGATTAAGTGTGTAACAGACACTTAATCAAGAATTCGGTTTAACTTAACCTCTGGTTGTGTGAGAACCAATGTTTTCAGTTATAAATAACTGCATGTGTAAAGATAAACCCATTCAAAGGGCTTTCTTGACAGGTTTTCCAGCTCATGACAATTGTGTCTTCTAACACAAGTGTTAGATGCACATTTGTTCGCTGTTCTTTCTATCAGATGTCCTTAGACTTGCTCATTATACTAATTAAAGTATAAAATGATAGAAAGTGAGTTGTGTCAGTTACTATCTAACCAACTGAGCCATCAAGTCAATGTAAAACATTATAATCAGGTTTCAAGAAAGAAGTTTTAAAGAATTTATTAACTTAGATGTAAACCTTTGTTAATGAATTCCCAAACTCAGTCCATCATAAACCTATTATGTCAGCAACTAAGATAATCATTCTGCTGCTCATACATTTCACTTGAATCTTCCTTTGTGCTCAAATGTTCATACCTGAAAATGTTAGTCCAAAACCAAGAAACAAAATGCAAAAACATTTGTCTTATAGCAGTATCATTATATGACTAATAGTATGAACTTAACAAACAAAATTTGTACAAGCGGTACAAACTTTTCAATAACAGTACCAATTTACAAAGCTAGCAGTACAAACAAAAATTTATATACAAAAACACAGAGTTTAAAATCATTGAGGATTAAGCATTCCAATACTCGCTACCAGGTACTGAAACCTTCCAACATCAAAAGCTTTTGTAAGAAGATCTGCAAAGTTGTGATCAGAATCAATTTTAAGAACTTGAATCAACTTTTTCTCATTGCAGTCTCTAATAAAATGATGTCTAATTTCAATATTTTTTGTTTTAGAATGTTGTACTGGGTTTTTAATTATGCAAATTGTACTACTATTATCAATATGTATGACAGTGTTCATGAAATTGTACCCATAATCAAGTAATTGATTTTGAAGCCAAAGTACTTAACCACAGCAACTTGCAGCAGCTACATATTTAGCTTTAGTTGTTGAAGTAGCCATAATTGTTTGCTTCTTACACTGCCATGAGATAAGTCTACACCCAAGGAATTGACATCCTCCAGTTGTTGACTTTCTGTCCAAGCTTGCACCTGCATAATCACTATCTGAAAATGCTACCAAGTCAAAAGGTGATACTCTATTATACCATAGACCCAACCTAGGTTGACCCTTAAGATATCTAAAAATCCTCTTGACAGCTGTTAAGTGAGAAACCTTAGGAGTTAATTGAAATCTTGCAAAAGCACAAACAAAGAACATGATATCAGGTCTTGATGATGTGAGATACATCAAAGAGCCTATCATAGATCTGTATGTGTGTACATCTACATTTTCTCCATCTAAATCTTTAAGAAGTGGCTTCTCAGAGTCCATTGGTGTGCTTGCCACTTTTGAATCAGCAAATTTGAATTTCCTTAGAATCTCTGCAACATACTTATCTTGACCAATAAATATGCCTTCACAGGATTGCCTAACTTGCAGACTATGACAAATCACAATTTCATGTCATTTTCCAAACCTCGACAATTTACTATTCATGAGTTACTATTAATCATTTACTATTCACTGATCACTATTCATCATTTTTGAAGTCAGTTTGAGACTTTAAGAAGTTTTCAAAAAATTTACTATTCATGATTATCATTCATCATTACGTAAACTAGGTTTACGGGTATCCAAATGCGCGTAACCATTATGGTTTTGCTGCGTATTCATGCATCATCAGTAAGGACATGTCATATAGACTAGAGTAGTCTGCATATCATCAGTAACATCATTATCATTTTAGGTCATGCACGGGTTTGTGTGATTTTCATTAACGTATGTCAATTATTTAATAAATGTTACCACTCAGTTATTACTACTAACATTATACCCGATACTCCCGTCAGTGATCATAACATATTTTCATACTCAGTATAATGATATAAAGATTATATTATTACTTTACCCGGTGTTTTTAAATAAATTGCTATATTTTCCGTTAGGAGCTTATAACTCCGTCGGTTTGCGATATTTCAACCCAATAATAATTCTAACAACCCGATTCTTGCAAGGAATATGATTTTACAATTTTTACAACTTCGTCATATTTTATTTTACCTCGTCATGATTTATTTCTAGTTAACTCGGTACCCGATAACACCTAATGTAGGCACTAAACTAAACTAATACTTGCATATTAGTACACAAGCCTTAATTAAACATCAAATCTATTCTTCTTTTCTCACATGTGCCCCCCACCCCCCAGCCTCCCTAATTCACCATGTATACTTGATTAACTTACATCTCATTAATGCCAAGATGCTATATGTCTTTTGATTTATTTCCACTAACACATACATAACAAAATTAACTAGCTAAAAGTTCAAGAAACACTCTCTTTTCTCTCCTCTTTGTTTGGCCAAACCAAGAACACCAACAATAATCCATCAATTTTTGAAGATCAAGTATTAAACAAGTCTCATTTACACTCCTAGCTAGGATTTTGAAATAAAAATCCCTAGGTTTCTTATACATTTCCATCCAAATCATCTCAAATCTTCAAGTAAGCTTCAAGAACATCTTTTTAATCTTTTCATACTTTCATTTGATTGATTTTCAAGTTATATTAGTAACTAGATATGCAAATATTCATGTTAAACATACCACTTGTTACACATTTTCTTTATAAACATAGATCTATGGATTTTTAGTGTGATCATCATGAGATCCACCATTGTTGGTGATGTTTAGGACCCCATGACACCCTAAGAAGGTGTATGGTAAGATTAGATAGGTTGTGGTGTTGATTTGAAGTGGTTTGATTAAGTTTTGAACTAGTCTTGAACCTTAAACATTGATTTTTCAACAATAGAAATAGGTGCTGTCCATTTTTATGAAACCTGGAAATCTCAAAAAATATTGAACTATTTTGGCCTTCATATTCAGAAATTTCTTTCAAAAACGAAACCGTGGCCACTTGAATCACTAAAAACCGACTTACGACGAGAAAGTTATGATTTTTCAAAGTTTGACGACGAAAAACTAAAATCTGAAAATTTAGTTGCTGATCGCCGAGTATCAAAGGACAAAACGAGGCGTTAGACGTGATCTAGACGACCCGACCTACTGAAATTATGTTAGTACATGTTAATACGAATCCGTGGATATAAAGAACGTAGAAAATGAGATTATAACGACCGAGATATACATGTTTAAAGCCCGACGAACATTAATTATTTTGACAGCCACTAATAGAAAAATGTTCTAAGTATAAAAACTACTGTTTTTGCAAAACATAACATTGATAGCCGATTTTCTAATTGATCGAGGCGCATATGATCAAAAGTTAAATAAAACGACATTAAGACATTGTTACAAGGTTTTCAAAAACGTCGAGTTTAATCGCTAACACTTAACGTACAATATTTCACGACTAGTTTTGCGAGGCCATTTGGGCATATTTTCACAAGTTAAGAAAATATTAATTTGCGACGAAAATATTATATTTGCCGATAGAACACCAAACAAGGATCGTGGAGTACTGTTTCAACATATTTACACGAAAAGTAGTTTATAACTTAGCGAGACGTCAAAAAAGTATTTTTCGACTATAAATGTTATTTTCAAAATTTACGAGTGGTATCGATAACATACGTGTTTGCATGTGTTACATTGTATCATTGCTTACCTTAGATCATATCATTCATAATAGGTCGCGGTTAGAGACCGAGCTTCGTTTCATCACACCCATAATTGTC
Organism: Artemisia tridentata subsp. tridentata; assembly: GCA_021014915.2. Taxonomy (NCBI): domain Eukaryota; kingdom Viridiplantae; phylum Streptophyta; class Magnoliopsida; order Asterales; family Asteraceae; genus Artemisia; species Artemisia tridentata. Next base: position 393,415,928 of record CP139506.1, read on the forward strand.
ATTGTTGCTATATCATCAGGTGAGTTTTCATAGCCCCGCTTTCAATTGTTTATTTGATTTCTAAACTCTCGGGGGAGAATACATTGCACCATTTTTCATACGGACCAAAGTATCAACTCATTTACATTGCTTAAGTTACATCATTGCCCAGATTAAGGTCCCCTTTGTTATCATGAACCGTTAATTGTGAGCAAGTGAGAGTGAGTGAATAGATCTATTGAGGGTGACTCCTCCGTTCGGGTTGGTAGCGCCAACTTGTCAAACGAACGCATTTCATTTGATCCATATCAAAGTGTCTGGCAAAACACTCAGTTGGGGCATTTCATTTCAGTCTAGCTTCGGGGTCATGAGCTTAAGAGCTAATGTATCATTTTTATGTGGCATTGTTTTGTCATACACTTTATACTTGTGGTTACCATAGAAGCATTTCATTTACATAAACCTATGAACTCACCAACATTATTGTTGACCATTTTTAGCAATGTATTTTCAGGTATATAAGGTATCACATGTTGACTTGCATATGGGCATACAATGGAGTCGCGGTGACGACGCGTCTCACTTTATTTTTATGCACTTACTTATCATTTGATTTGTATGAACTTGATTTCCGCAAACTTGAAACACCTTCTGGGACCTTGTTTTGTAAACTCTGAATATTTTAAATGATCAAACGATGTGTTTTCTAAATGTCACTTTAGGTCGTTCAATATAACTGTAACTGTGGTGCTATGATCAGTCGCGCCCTCGAATGCTTCATTCCGCTGCAAGTCATGTAATTTGGCGGTGTGACAGATTGGTACCAGAGCAAAGGTTATAGCGAACTAGGTTATCCTTAATACCCTCGTCTATAACTACACCATCATAGCATCTCATCATTGTAGCATAAGTGCATATTCATTATACATGCGATTTCATACATATGTCATTTCATCATAACTTGCATTATGTAAATGCTTATTTACTTTTATTTCACATCGATTGTCATAGAGATGTCTTCAGACTCGCACCCTATTTTTATTTCCTCGGACTTTGAGTCAGATGAGATTTCCTCACTACCCTCCATTATACTAGAGTCGGTTACATCATCCTCACTAGCCACTATCATTCTGTCATCAGTGGAGCCTACTCCACAGACATCACATGTGTTATCTGAGGCCGAGACAGAACCCTTTGAGGAGGGGGAGGTCGCGCCTACACCACCTGTTTCGCCACTAATTCATCGTGGGCCTGCAGTTATTCCAGTTATCCAGCCAGGAGAGTATACCCTATGGTCAGATTTACCGAGTACGTCCAGATGGACCGCGCATGAAGCGCACCGCTGCTAAGCGAGTTCGTCATCCTATGGTCAGATCACCAGCTGCATTCGTATCCTTACCTCCACCATCATCATTTGCTTCAGGTAGCCATCCCATTGTGCCTACTAGATCCCATTCACTCAGACGTTGTGCGACTGCGCGAAAGAGAGTTGCTTTTCGTACACCATTTTCACCATCATCACCATTACCATCCCTATCATCATTGTCTCCATCATTACCATCCCTATCAGTATCTGTGGTACCATCAGCACTAGTTCATCCCAGGGATCCTACTCCTATGTCTGACCTGCTGCTCAAAAAGTGGGCACGGCTCGATATCCCATCACCAGACACTACAAAGACAACAAAGACTGCACCACCCAGCAGATTCGAGGTTGGTGAGAGTTCGAGAGCTGCTACTGCCAAGACTACTTACTGCTACTACACTTGACTCGCGACTAGATCATCTGCAGGGAGAGATTGACAGGGCATTAGGCCATATAGAGGAGATACCAGTGAGCCGGATTGAGGCTATAGAGGAGGAGGTTGAGGGACTTGTAACAGGCAGAGTTTCCATAGATGTTTCATACCAGGGATTAGAGGCCCGACAGTTAGAGAGTTCTGAGTGTATCACCCAGTTGAGGCAGGAGGTGCCTGAGTTATTTGATAGGGCACAGATGTCACAGGATGAGCATTACCACCAGGCCGGTGAGTTAGCTTCAGTTCAGGCCAGGATTTCTGCATCAGAGAGTAGGGAGTCCGATCTTCAGCTTCGAGTTCAGCACTTAGAGGAGATTGTTGTTGCTATGACTAGAGATCTCCAGAGGATTAGTCGTCGACTAGGTGGAGCACCAGGGGGTGCCTAGTGTTAGACTGTTATCATGTAGCTTGTACTATTATTTTCCTAGTCCCGGGATGTGGGACATAGTTTAGAACTTGTTGTCTTTTGCTTGTAGTACAAACAAATATATCAAGTGTGACTCTACTATGCAGGATTTGTTGTGCTATTTTATGATATCAGCCTACGTGGACCAAAATTTTCATGTATTATATTCATGTGCGTTGTGATTATATTTATGATAACCACGAAATATCATGCTGTGATTGTTTCTGATTGTGATTTCATTGTATTTATACATGTTGTGGTTGTACTTATACATGTTGTGGATGTATATACGTGTTGTGGTTGTATATATTGTGTATGATGATCGTTTCTATTGTGAGTTCTCATTGTGTTGTCTTTTGTGATTGTGATGCGTGGGTTTTGCAACCTTACAACAGGTTTTACCTCTCGAGGGATCTCAAGAGGCTTACAACCCCACCAGGCAGTGTACCTGACCGATGTAGTATAGTGTAGTGGTAAGTACGGGGGATTGATCGTTCTCCACAGGGAATAGTGTTCGTTAGGTATGAAAAGCTACTCTAATAGGTCTAAGGGTTGAGGAAGATTCTTTTTATGTTTTTATATTTTATGAAAGCAAGTAAAATCTCGGGTTTTGAAGGAGTGGGCGGAATTAGTTGCTAGTCAACTAACCCAAATTACTACAAATGCAAATAAAATAAAATAACAAAAATGAAAAGTGGTGAGAAACTTATGTGTAGAGAAATGTGTTTACTTAGATTTCCTTACTCCCTAACTATCTTTTACCGGTTAATTAGTGTGTATTAGTCGCGTGGATGACGGGTGTATTCCTTAATACCATTCGTGGGGTGGCGTACTTACTTCCCCAAACTCTACAAGCTCCTACTTCACTCCTATGTCGAGCCGGCTAGGAAGCTCCTAACATGGGATCACTAGAATTCGCTTGTGCATTAAATACAACCATAAAAACCTTTAGTACGCGTTTGGTTCATGTTTCTTAAGACGTTCAAGCAAGTTACCGAATAGGAAGTTAGCCAGTTTTCTTAAGCCTAACATAGATAAACAATCATCCAATACAACTAACAACACACTAACAACCAATAATCAATAGCTAGGTTTCATTAGATCTAAGCAAACACAAGATAAAATTAGCCTAACATGTTAAACAAAAGACAAGCATAAGATAGAATCAAACAACACATAGACATATTGAATGATTAATTGATAACTTATCTTTCAATGAAACATGGAAGATCTCAAGGCAAGAAGCCCTGAAAAAGTAGCTAAAATCGTCTTAGGGTTTTATCCCAAAATTCCACACACTAAGCTCTCCCTAATGACAAAAAATTAGAAAACTATATATAGACTTTGACATCTGACGGCGTCACCTTATGCATTGTGACGCCGTCACCTCGCCGCTTTTAGGGTTCCCGGATGACCATCTTGACGCCGTCCCTCTTTAGCTCTTCAAAAATCCATTCTGGCTTATCAAGGCTTGACGCCGTCGGACCTATAACGTGACGCCGTCCCCTTATGATTTAAGCCGTGACGCCCTTGATTTAGTTAAAGCGTGACGCCGTCAGAATTCTCATGCAAACTCACTGGCCCGTCATGAGTAAATTTCACATCCAACTTTTCTTGCCAAAGCATGACGCCGTCTGGAGTTAATGTTGACGCCGTCAAAGGTGACTTTCAGCACAATTTTGAGACTTTGCCGTTTTCTTCACTTTTATGCTCCAAAAACGTCCAAAATGCCTCCTTTTCCAGATTTCTCCTCAAAAGTACCTAAAATGACAAAAGGAACGATTTAGGGCAATATTTGATCAAATAAATACGATTTCGGGCTTAAATGACCCCTTAAAAGCGGTACACTTTTCGCCTCATCAAATACCCTTACACTTGAGATTTGCTTGTCCTCAAGCAAATGCGCTTTTATTCTAATCAAAATACAAGTTAGGGGTCATTTAATGCAAACATAAAAGTAATTACAACAAATAATCGTTCCACTTCAATCATAATAAGCACGGAGATTACGTACTAGCACCTCACAAGTAGTGTTTAGATACTCACATCTCTCAAGTGTCATCAAAATAAATCTCATAAATGAAAACGGATAATATCTCTCACTACCTGTCATAGCAAATAGATTACCATAGGCTTGGGAAAGGATCGAAAACCTCCTCCACTAGGCGTAAGCACCTAAGATAAACTATCAAAGAGGGCTTTTAAACGGGTTATATACGTTAGGTGTAGGGAAAAGGAAAACACGGTTTTGTTGGATAAAGGATATTTTACTGGTGGCGAGTTAAAGATCTTGATCAATTACATGTACTATACAATGTTGCTAAGCCAAGACTAGACTCGATCTTAAGCTAGAAACAAAATAACATAAACATAAAATAAACATAAAATAAAACGGGATGGTAGTCCGTATGTTTTTTCTACTTTTCTTTTTCTCATTTTTTTTGTATTTTTCTTGATTTTTTCGATTTTTTTTTTTTTTTTTTTTTTTTTTTTTTTTTTTTTTTTTTTTTTGCATACACTTTTACCCTACCATCCAAAATAATACATCAAAGGGGCGTTGCATCCCCTTACACTTGAACTTTTACATAACTTTACAAATAACTATTCTAATGACTCGAATTAAGATAATTGAAAAACTTGGAGTACTTTTAAAACATTTAGCACATATGGGGGTAATAAATGATGTTCTTCCCCATTACTCCATTATACTAGTACTTTACCCATGAGTCCCAATCGTCCCAAAACAATATGTACAAGGATATGACTCGACTTAGCAACCATGTAATCAATTAGATAATTAACTTGGGTTTAAACAAATGTTGTCACAATAATGCACTAAAGATGAGTGCATACAAGGTAGGCTAAGGCGATTTGGGTGTACATTTAAGTGGGGTGTAACAAATTCTTCCTTTAAGTAAAATGCTTAAAGGTCGAAACGAAAAGATAGGCTCTGAGGGGTGTACTAGGGGTATCGTGTACTAAAAATGAGTACAACGCAAAGGGTGTGGGAGAATTACTTGACCAATGTAGCCAACGTAATTATAACAAAAACACAGGTGTAAAACATGGGTTAATCCTAATGCCTCTTATCATGTAGTAAATCTAACTACACGAATGTAGTCTCACTTGTGGCCTCGGAATGGTCCTATCGCAAGTTCTAGAATCTAAGTGCTACCGGTACACACATCATAGCATAAATGCTTTTCCTACCAATTCTAGGGGCGAACCTCACATATTTGGGGGTGGAAAATTTTTTAGTGGTACGGTTTTTGTGCTAGTCATATAACTCCTATCCGTGAGACGCTTATTAAGATCAAAGTTTTACTCCTATATGTTGTAAAAAATTTTAAATTTGGCACTAAAATTACCTTAACAAGTATTTCTCTCAGTTTTATTACACATCTACTATTAAACAAACAAAAATCAAGCGCAATTGTATTCTCTAAAAATCGTACTTTTACCCTCCCCTTACACTTAAGATGAACATTGTCCCCAATGTTCAAATAACAAGATGTAAAAGAAAAAAAAGTAAAAGAATGAAATCAAATACTCCCCTGATTCGCTCGTTGGATAATGAAATTACACGGTTAGATCTTCTTCCAAAGAGAATGTAGAAGCTCCATGACTAACGCATCGCCATAAGCTTGATCCAAAAACATCTCCTTGTCCAAAATAACCTATTAAACCTGAGAAAACAAACACGAAAACCTGCATAACATCGGCGGGAAAAATCTATATATAAGGATATAATGCTTGTGGAATGATAACTTTGCAGATTCCTGGAGATTATAAGTTGGAGATTTTAATAAAAACTTTTTTATGAAAACAAAATTCTCAAAAATTTCTGGAAATTAAATCTGACGCCGTCAGGTTATAACCCCTGACGCCGTCAGAAATGACCTGACAAAAATTTTCGTTTTAAGTTTCCGGAAAATTTCTGGAAAAACCTTTACCTTACTTCCTGGAAATCCTGCAAAACATCATTATGACTCGATACAAGCATTTGACTCAAACAAATACGAATATGTATGCTAATTTATTATTATTACGATTCATGTTCATATGTGTTCTAATAAACCAATTTAGATTTCCCTTACACTTATCTTTTGCAAAATACCTTTATATGTAGTTAAGACGAAGTTAAAAACAAAATAAAGCATTTTCACAAATTAGTTTTTGAACATGAATCAATAAGAATAAAAATTAAACACACATACGGAAACAAATAAAAACAAACAAACAAATAAATAAACACACAAAGCAAATAAAACAAATAAAGATTGGGTTGCCTCCCAAGAAGCGCTTTTCTTTATTAACGAGTCTTGTAGCTAGACTCAAAGTCACGTACATTACGTGACTCCATTATCGGTCACGGTTCCTAGGCCATTCTCCTTTGATTCTCTATCAGAATCACTTTCATAGTGAAGGTATTTCGGGTCCTCGAGATCAAAGGGATTATTTCGGTATTTAGAACTAAGCTCCTTATCATGCTTAAAGAATCCACTTGACAGGTCAAAAGTGTCCTTACATCCCCTTCTCACATCATCATCACACAACACTAGTTGGGAACTTAACCTATCGAGCCCATCATAATCAATCTCCTTGAATTCTCTCATCTTGTGAGGCGTTTGGTATGAGATTTCCCTAATCCCATCGGTGAAAGTCATGATCCCATTGAGCTCGTCCACAACCAAGCTTGTGGCCTTGCAAAAAGGTGCCCCAAAAACAACTTGTGATAACCTGGGATCGATGTACTTTTCGATATTATCGACGATTGCGAAGCTCATAGTGAATGTCATGTTTCCTACAAACACCTATACATCATCATCTATGCCAATGTTGTCCTTCCCTTTATGAATCATCCCCCATCTGCAAATGTTGTTATAATGAAACAGGGACATCACATTTTTGGGTAAACATGTGTCGATGTAAACATTATAAAAATGCTTGTGACCAATCATGCAAGGTATTTTGAGATTATTCGGATCACATCGCTTAATTCGGCCAGGCCTTCTACCGCGTAACCCCCATGTGTTGCTTCTCGCTGATGGTTGATACTCATACACTTCTTCACAGCCATCCCGAAAAATCACTTTCCTGACACCATCGGTAAATAATGCACTCCTATCATCCTCATCGAGTATCACTCCCGTTGCTTTTATGAATGGTTTGCCTAGAACAAGGCCAGTTAAGGGTGGGCTGATGATAGGGTTCATGTTATTAATTACAGTTAACTCGATATGAAAGAGGAACTTTTCTATCACAATTGGTACCCTCCTTATTACCCCGATGATATTAGACCCTTCATATTTGACTTGTTCAGTGAAGGCTTCATTATATAGAGAAAGGGATATTGCACTTATAGAAGAGTTGGGGTTTATGTAGGCATCTTTTATAAACTTTTTCCTAGTGGTGCAAGAAATCTTAAAGACCCTAGGAGCGCCATCCTCTATTCTCTCTCCGAATCCCATAGGCGACCTTGCTGTGCCCCTCTCAAGTTCCTCTACCAGGGGGCGGTCCAGCAGTCCTGCAAGCCCATGAGGCATTTCGGATTTCTCTTCCGAGCCCTCCTCATCACTCACCTTTATTGTACTCGAGTTCTTTGGTGAGTCTAGATAGTAGTCGGGCGCCTCGGGTTTCTTTTCGGGAACTTCACCCTCCATTTCATTGTCCACATTCTTGGCTGTTTGTTGGTCCAGATTTGGTTTAGGAACAGGTATTGTTGTAATGGTGTTCACGAAGTGGAGAGGTTTCGAAGGGGTATGAGTATCTCCTGTTTTTTTTTCGTTCTGTGATATGTATTTGAAAAGTTTACTAGGGTGCTTGATTTTTACAGGAGGGAGTGTTTGGTGGGTTACCGTAACAGATTTGATCTCATCAACTCGTGCCAACTCACAATTTGACCTGCCAGCAAGGCGATCATTGATAACCTTTAACAGGTTATCAACCTTGTTGTTCATATCAACTTGCTGTTGTCTGAATTGATTCTCAAGTTTGGAAAGTTGTGTTTCTTGAGAGAGAATGAATTTTTGCAGTGATTCCTCGCGATTTTGTTGTTTATGCGTGTGTCGCTGAGGATAATGTTCAGACCAGGTGAGCGGGGTAGAGTCATTGAATGATACGCTACGAGTTTGGTTCCAACTAAAATTTGGCTTATTCTTCCATGCCTCATACCCATCTTCGGAATTTTTGGGCCCATAATTAGTGGCGAGCCACTTATCTCCCGCCTTATCGATTCGCGAGGATGCGAATTCTTTGAAAGCCTGTTTGGGAAGTTCCATGCAATCATGAGTGTCGTGGGGACCACTACATAATTTACATGAAGAAGTGATTTTGTTCACTTGGCTTGAAGGTTTAGGAGCCTCGTAGGATTTCATGAGAAACTTGACTTGGTCTTCAAGTTCTATGATCCTACGGTCGAAAGTGCTTGAATTGTTCAAAGGCAAAGATATTGCCTTGACCGTTTTATTCAAATCACGGGGATCACTCCAACTTTCGTTGTCATAAAGAGCAAGATCCTCTAGGAGAGCCCATGATTGTTCCGCACTTAGATCACGTAGCTTGCCACCGGCCGATTGGTCAATGGTTTGCCTTGTGGAGAGATTGATATGGTCATAGAAGATTTGGACTTGGAGCCAAAGTTCTATGCCATGGTGAGGGACTTTTTGGAGTAAGTCCTTGAATCGAGTCCATGCCTCGTAGAGAGTTTCGCCTTGACGTTGTTGGAACATCAAGATATCATTCCTTAGCTTGGTAGTTCTTCCCGGTGGGAAAAACTGAGCAAGGAAACGAGTGGTGAGATCATCCCAAGAGGTGATGGATCCTGCGGGTTGACGTTCTAGCCACTGACTAGCTTGGTCCCGCAGAGAGAATTGGAAGAGACGCAATCGGGTCGTCTCTCGAGTGGCAACATCAAGGTCTATAGAATCAACAATTTTAAGAAAGTCCTTGAGATGTTGATTAGGATCTTCAGAACGAAGTCCATGGAATGCGCATCCACTTTGCACCAACGGATGGTGTCGGATCGCAAGGGTGTGATATTGGCTCCTTGAGTGAGCTCAATGGTGTTTCGATAGCCGTGGTGGCTAGGACGGGAATACTCTCCTAAAGTACGGGCTCTAGGAGGTGGTGGTGGTTGTTGTGGTGGTGGGTTGTGTGGGTTAAGGATATTACCATCTTCCATGATGTCGGACGGTAATGGTTACGAACAAAGACACGAAGAAAATAGATAGACTAAAGAAAACCTAGAAAAATAAAATAAAAATCTCACTAGAAAGGAATCTAGTGAGTAGACCTAATAGAAATAAAAATTCAACCTAAACAATAACTATTCCCCGGCAGCGGCGCCAAAAACTTGATGCGTGGGTTTTGCAACCTTACAACAGGTTTTACCTCTCGAGGGATCTCAAGAGGCTTACAACCCCACCAGGCAGTGTACCTGACCGATGTAGTATAGTGTAGTGGTAAGTACGGGGGATTGATCGTTCTCCACAGGGAATAGTGTTCGTTAGGTATGAAAAGCTACTCTAATAGGTCTAAGGGTTGAGGAAGATTCTTTTTATGTTTTTATATTTTATGAAAGCAAGTAAAATCTCGGGTTTTGAAGGAGTGGGCGGAATTAGTTGCTAGTCAACTAACCCAAATTACTACAAATGCAAATAAAATAAAATAACAAAAATGAAAAGTGGTGAGAAACTTATGTGTAGAGAAATGTGTTTACTTAGATTTCCTTACTCCCTAACTATCTTTTACCGGTTAATTAGTGTGTATTAGTCGCGTGGATGACGGGTGTATTCCTTAATACCATTCGTGGGGTGGCGTACTTACTTCCCCAAACTCTACAAGCTCCTACTTCACTCCTATGTCGAGCCGGCTAGGAAGCTCCTAACATGGGATCACTAGAATTCGCTTGTGCATTAAATACAACCATAAAAACCTTTAGTACGCGTTTGGTTCATGTTTCTTAAGACGTTCAAGCAAGTTACCGAATAGGAAGTTAGCCAGTTTTCTTAAGCCTAACATAGATAAACAATCATCCAATACAACTAACAACACACTAACAACCAATAATCAATAGCTAGGTTTCATTAGATCTAAGCAAACACAAGATAAAATTAGCCTAACATGTTAAACAAAAGACAAGCATAAGATAGAATCAAACAACACATAGACATATTGAATGATTAATTGATAACTTATCTTTCAATGAAATGATGCGTGGGTTTTGCAACCTTACAACAGGTTTTACCTCTCGAGGGATCTCAAGAGGCTTACAACCCCACCAGGCAGTGTACCTGACCGATGTAGTATAGTGTAGTGGTAAGTACGGGGGATTGATCGTTCTCCACAGGGAATAGTGTTCGTTAGGTATGAAAAGCTACTCTAATAGGTCTAAGGGTTGAGGAAGATTCTTTTTATGTTTTTATATTTTATGAAAGCAAGTAAAATCTCGGGTTTTGAAGGAGTGGGCGGAATTAGTTGCTAGTCAACTAACCCAAATTACTACAAATGCAAATAAAATAAAATAACAAAAATGAAAAGTGGTGAGAAACTTATGTGTGGAGAAATGTGTTTACTTAGATTTCCTTACTCCCTAACTATCTTTTACCGGTTAATTAGTGTGTATTAGTCGCGTGGATGACGGGTGTATTCCTTAATACCATTCGTGGGGTGGCGTACTTACTTCCCCAAACTCTACAAGCTCCTACTTCACTCCTATGTCGAGCCGGCTAGGAAGCTCCTAACATGGGATCACTAGAATTCGCTTGTGCATTAAATACAACCATAAAAACCTTTAGTACGCGTTTGGTTCATGTTTCTTAAGACGTTCAAGCAAGTTACCGAATAGGAAGTTAGCCAGTTTTCTTAAGCCTAACATAGATAAACAATCATCCAATACAACTAACAACACACTAACAACCAATAATCAATAGCTAGGTTTCATTAGATCTAAGCAAACACAAGATAAAATTAGCCTAACATGTTAAACAAAAGACAAGCATAGGATAGAATCAAACAACACATAGACATATTGAATGATTAATTGATAACTTATCTTTCAATGAAACATGGAAGATCTCAAGGCAAGAAGCCCTGAAAAAGTAGCTAAAATCGTCTTAGGGTTTTATCCCAAAATTCCACACACTAAGCTCTCTTTAATGACAAAAAATTAGAAAACTATATATAGACTTTGACATCTGACGGCGTCACCTTATGCATTGTGACGCCGTCACCTCGCCGCTTTTAGGGTTCCCGGGTGACCTTCTTGACGCCGTCCCTCTTTAGCTCTTCAAAAATCCATTCTGGCTTATCAAGGCTTGACGCCGTCGGACCTATAACGTGACGCCGTCCCCTTATGATTTAAGCCGTGACGCCCTTGATTTAGTTAAAGCGTGACGCCGTCAGAATTCTCATGCAAACTCACTGGCCTGTCATGAGTAAATTTCACATCCAACTTTTCTTGCCAAAGCATGACGCCGTCTGGAGTTAATGTTGACGCCGTCAAAGGTGACTTTCAGCACAATTTTGAGACTTTGCCGTTTTCTTCACTTTTATGCTCCAAAAACGTCCAAAATGCCTCCTTTTCCAGATTTCTCCTCAAAAGTACCTAAAATGACAAAAGGAACGATTTAGGGCAATATTTGATCAAATAAATACGATTTCGGGCTTAAATGACCCCTTAAAAGCGGTACACTTTTCGCCTCATCAAATACCCTTACACTTGAGATTTGCTTGTCCTCAAGCAAATGCGCTTTTATTCTAATCAAAATACAAGTTAGGGGTCATTTAATGCAAACATAAAAGTAATTACAACAAATAATCGTTCCACTTCAATCATAATAAGCACGGAGATTACATACTAGCACCTCACAAGTAGTGTTTAGATACTCACATCTCTCAAGTGTCATCAAAATAAATCTCATAAATGAAAACGGAAAATATCTCTCACTACCTGTCATAGCAAATAGATTACCATAGGCTTGGGAAAGGATCGAAAACCTCCTCCACTAGGCGTAAGCACCTAAGATAAACTATCAAAGAGGGCTTTTAAATGGGTTATAATGTTAGGTGTAGGGAAAAGGAAAACACGGTTTTGTTGGATACGGGATATTTTACTGGTGGCGAGTTAAAGATCTTGATCAATTACATGTACTATACAACGTTGCTAAGCCAAGACTAGACTCGATCTTAAGCTAGAAACAAAATAACATAAACATAAAATAAACATAAAATAAAACGGGATGGTAGTCCGTATGTTTTTTCTATTTTTCTTTTTCTCATTTTTTTGTATTTTTCTTGATTTTTTCGATTTTTTTTTTTTTTTTTTTTTTTTTTTTTTTTTTTTTTTTTTTACATACACTTTTACCCTACCATCCAAAAATAATACATCAAAGGGGCGTTGCATCCCCTTACACTTGAACTTTTACATAACTTTACAAATAACTATTCTAATGACTCGAATTAAGATAATTGAAAAACTTGGAGTACTTTTAAAACATTTAGCACATATGGGGGTAATAAATGATGTTCTTCCCCATTACTCCATTATACTAGTACTTTACCCATGAGTCCCAATCGTCCCAAAACAATATGTACAAGGATATGACTCGACTTAGCAACCATGTAATCAATTAGATAATTAACTTGGGTTTAAACAAATGTTGTCACAATAATGCACTAAAGATGAGTGCATACAAGGTAGGCTAAGGCGATTTGGGTGTACATTTAAGTGGGGTGTAACAAATTCTTCCTTTAAGTAAAATGCTTAAAGGTCGAAACGAAAAGATAGGCTCTGAGGGGTGTACTAGGGGTATCGTGTACTAAAAATGAGTACAACGCAAAGGGTGTGGGAGAATTACATGACCAATGTAGCCAACGTAATTATAACAAAAACACAGGTGTAAAACATGGGTTAATCCTAATGCCTCTTATCATGTAGTGAATCTAACTACACGAATGTAGTCTCACTTGTGGCCTCGGAATGGTCCTAACGCAAGTTCTAGAATCTAAGTGCTACCGGTACACACATCATAGCATAAATGCTTTTCCTACCAATTCTAGGGGCGAACCTCACATATTTGGGGGTGGAAAATTTTTTAGTGGTACGGTTTTTGTGCTAGTCATATAACTCCTATCCGTGAGACGCTTATTACGATCAAAGTTTTACTCCTATATGTTGTAAAAAATTTTAAATTTGGCACTAAAATTACCTTAACAAGTATTTCTCTCAGTTTTATTACACATCTACTATTAAACAAACAAAAATCAAGCGCAATTGTATTCTCTAAAATCGTACTTTTACCCTCCCCTTACACTTAAGATGAACATTGTCCCCAATGTTCAAATAACAAGATGTAAAAGAAAAAAAGTAAAAGAATGAAATCAAATACTCCCCTGATTCGCTCGTTGGATAATGAAATTACACGGTTAAATCTTCCTCCAAAGAGAATGTTGAAGCTCCATGACTAATGCATCGCCATAAGCTTGATTCAAAACATTTCCTTGTCCAAAATAACCTGTTGAACCTGAGAAAACAAACACGAAAACCTGCATAACATCGGCGGGATAAAATCTATATATAAGGATATAATGCTTGTGGAATGATAACTTTGCAGATTCCTGGAGATTATAAGTTGGAGATTTTAATAAAAACTTTTTATGAAAACAAAATTCTCAAAAATTTCTGGAAATTAAATCTGACGCCGTCAGGTTATAACCCTGACGCCGTCAGAAATGACCTGACAAAAATTTTCGTTTTAAGTTTCCGGAAAATTTCTGGAAAAACCTTTACCTTACTTCCTGGAAATCCTGCAAAACATCATTATGACTCGATACAAGCATTTGACTCAAACACACACTAATATGTATGTTAATTTATTATTATTACGATTCATGTTAATTTGTGTTCTAATAAACCGATTTAGATTTCCCTTACACTTAACTTTTGCAAAATACCTTTATATGTAGTTAAGACGAAGTTAAAAACAAAATAAAGCATTTTCACAAATTAGTTTTTAACATGAATCAATAAGAATAAAAAATTAAACACACATACGGGAAATAAAATCAAACAAACAAATAAATGAACACACAAAGCAAATAAAACAACAATCCAATGAGGCTAGCATGCGATAAAAGAAAAATCAATGTAACAAATGTTTTAAGGCAAACAGATGCCTTCCCTAAATTATTACAGACCATATTGTTTCAACACATACAACCAAATATCAAATTGTTCAAACATCAAAACATCAAATCACAACATCACTGGGGAGGGGGTCCTTGGCGATAGTCATAGCCAGGAGGAAGATGCCCGTAGTACCCGTATGGAGGGTAATCCTGCTCACGACCCGGGAAAGGGTCAATCTGCAGATGCGGGTCTATCTGATCACGTGTGGATAGATGCTGCATCTGACGAACCGTGTGATCATACATCCAGTCGAACCTCTCGTCCGCCCTGGTCCTCCAAGCATCAACCTGGCCCATCCAGGTCCCCTGGTGAGCCTGCCAGTCCCCCCTGCTCATATGCCGGTAGTAATCAGCTGTACCGGCCTCATACCCATCATGCTGCTGCTGCTGGGGCTCCTCCTCCTCATCGTCATCCTCATCACCATCATCCTCAGCTCCAACCGGGTGATACCACATAAAGGACCCGTCATGCATCTCCATGATCACCTCCATCTGCTTCAGGGACCTCTCCTTCACCGTCCTGCATTAATCACCACTCAAATACCTCATGACCTCGGGCCTGAGGACTCCATAAGACTGAGCCAGTCGGGTGATGAACATCCCACCATAAATCCTGTCACCTTCCCGCTCCCCAACTCCACCATGCATAAAGCTAGCAACCCAAAACGGGATGTTGCAGTAAACATCATTAGAGTAGATGGTGTACAGGTAGAAGAGATCAGAAGCTGTGACACGGTGGTGAGAGCTGTGATGCCCTGTCAAGCTGTAGGTGAGGCAACGATGAGTCAACCGAACCCTAGGATCCCTGATTTGGGATGCTACAGTGGTCGAGGTATACACCCCATCCCCAATAGTCTGCCAGAAAATAGAGCATCTAAAATCATTCTTCATCGACTCCCCATGCAACAACCTCTGCATGAACCCTGCCTGAATGGTATCATGCTGATCATATAACCCCAGTCTCCACCCAAACTCAGTAACAGAACACGTCCTTAGCTCACCCCCCAGCCTGAAATAGATCGTGGTACCGCCCACATCGGTCCTCGCCTCAGCCATGTCAAAATGAAAGGTGGCAAAGAACTCCCGTACCAACTCCTCATATACCGGCTCCTGAATCTTAAACAGTCTTTCCCACTGGGGGCCGGTAAACCCATCTGTCTGAAAACTTTGGAGAAAAGTCTGCTCAAGACCTACTCTCCTCAGAAAGCCCCAGTCAACCACTGCTCCATTCTCGACCTTGTGTAGTAGCAATTGTGCGTATTTGCTTGTAGCAGCATCGTTGTCAAAGATACCCCAACTGAGGACCGTATCCCCAAAGTTTTCTTGTTGAGATCGGGAAGAACTTCCTCGGCTGGGTCTTTGACGCTTACTCATTATCTGGAGCAAAGCAGGAGGAATACAAGTGTTAATATGTGAATTAAAAGACTTGGTGGCGCATCAGACAGGTCTGACGCCGTCACGCTTTGATAGGTGACGCCGTCAGATTTGATCAGTGTTCAAATCCATAATTACGAGGGAAAAATCAATATTCAAACTTCAGGCTCAATAACCACACACCACTTTTTGCAGAAAAATGGGTGATTGGATCACGGGTTATGGTTCAAATTCGTGGCCTCTCTATTAGTGAATAGACCCAATTGATTGCCAATCATCAAATGCTTTAATCTTTGTTAAATAACACTAATTAAAACACATTATGAGTTCTAAGCATGAATCAATCCTAGGGTTTCACAAGTTGGGGATTTTCGAAATTTACAAATCCTATGAGTAATTGAAGCGAAAAGAATGAGTAAAAATGACTTACCACGTGAAGATTGGAAGCGGGAATTGGCGAATTTGTCCTGGGAAAATCGGAGGTGGGGTTGGAGAGGATATGGTTTGTGGGGTTTGTGATGAAAGTGATGGAATTAAAGTTATTATTGCTGTGCAGACGGGGTGACGGCGTCAAGTGCAAATTATGACGCCGTCAGATTAGCGTATTTTGCTACTTTGAGCCAGTTTACAAATGAGCCCCTCGTACTTTAAGAGAGCAGCTATTCAGGGTCAATAATCCTGATAGCTAGTCTCGTTAACAAGTTCCTCCTGGGTCAAATGTTTTGTTACTGTCACGGGGTGTAGTAAAATGTTGAAAAGGGTCGGTTGACGTCTTATTCGGGTCCCAATTTCCATCAAGGCGAGTATTCAGGGAGTGAGAGGAACTTTCCCAGGGGGTTTTCAAAATGATGGTGCGCTTTAATTGAGTTCTTCTCACACCTGGCTTAAAGCCAAAAGACCGTTTCCTAGCTTCATAAAAGTTAGGGAGCGTGACAACCATGCTCCCCACGAAAATGCTGCGATCATGAGAGTTTTTCTCGCGAGAGGACCTAAATAAATAAGAGGGTTTTGACAGTGAAGGCTCGGGGAGGAGGGTTTTATCATCCCATTCGTTGTATGGTTCATTAGGGACCGGGAGTTCAAAGATCTTCTCGATCTTTTTGTGTGAGGCTTCTTCCCTAATTTTCTCTTTTATTCTCGAGATGAATTTTTCTGCTAGCTCCATGAACATATCTTGGGTGTTTTTCAAGTGAGTTTCTAATTCCTTGATACGTCTCTCTTGGTTGTTCACGAAAGTTAACATTATCCCTTCAAACTCATCTTGTCGTGAGAATTGGCGAAACGTATGTTTACCAATTGTGTTCACGCACTCATCGGGATTTTTATCAGCCGTAGGTATCTCAGCTTTCATTAAGCTCTCAACCTGCCTTTTTATGTTTGCGAACAGCTGTTCTTGGGTTGCATTCATGCAATTTAAAATCCCTCCTTCCGAGAATGTTAAGTCATCCCATTCTTCTTCTTCGTACTGTGCTAAGTCCTCAATGACTTCCCAGCACTTATCGACACTGAGCCTGCTCAATCTCCCATTGGCGGCGTAATCTATGGCTCTTCTAGTTTGATGATCGACACCATCATAGAAGATTTGGATTTGTAGCCAAGGATCCATGCCATGGTGAGGGACCTTTCGGAGTAAGTCCTTGAATCGAGTCCATGCCTCGTAGAGAGTTTCGCCTTGACGTTGTTGGAACATCAAGATATCATTCCTTAGCTTGGTAGTTCTTCCCGGTGGGAAAAACTGAGCAAGGAAACGAGTGGTGAGATCATCCCAAGAGGTGATGGATCCTGCGGGTTGACTTTCTAGCCACTGACTAGCTTGGTCCCGCAGAGAGAATTGGAAGAGACGCAATCGGGTCGTCTCTCGAGTGGCAACATCAAGGTCTATAGAATCAACGATTTTAAGAAAGTCCTTGAGATGTTGATTAGGATCTTCAGAACGAAGTCCATGGAATGCGCATCCGCTTTGCACCAACCGGATGGTGTCGGATCGCAAGGGTGTGATATTGGCTCCTTGTGTGAGCTCAATGGTGTTTCGATAGCCATGGTGGCTAGGACGGGAATACTCTCCTAAAGTACGGGCTCTAGGAGGTGGTGGTGGTTGTTGTGGTGGTGGGTTGTGGGGGTTAAGGATATTACCATCTTCCATGATGTCGGACGGTAATGGTTACGAACAAAGACACGAAGAAAATAGATAGACTAAAGAAAACCTAGAAAAATAAAATAAAAATCTCACTAGAAAGGAATCTAGTGAGTAGACCTAATAGAAATAAAAATTCAACCAAAACAATAACTATTCCCCGGCAGCGGCGCCAAAAACTTGATGCGTGGGTTTTGCAACCTTACAACAGGTTTTACCTCTCGAGGGATCTCAAGAGGCTTACAACCCCACCAGGCAGTGTACCTGACCGATGTAGTATAGTGTAGTGGTAAGTACGGGGGATTGATCGTTCTCCACAGGGAATAGTGTTCGTTAGGTATGAAAAGCTACTCTAATAGGTCTAAGGGTTGAGGAAGATTCTTTTTATGTTTTTATATTTTATGAAAGCAAGTAAAATCTCGGGTTTTGAAGGAGTGGGCGGAATTAGTTGCTAGTCAACTAACCCAAATTACTACAAATGCAAATAAAATAAAATAACAAAAATGAAAAGTGGTGAGAAACTTATGTGTGGAGAAATGTGTTTACTTAGATTTCCTTACTCCCTAACTATCTTTTACCGGTTAATTAGTGTGTATTAGTCGCGTGGATGACGGGTGTATTCCTTAATACCATTCGTGGGGTGGCGTACTTACTTCCCCAAACTCTACAAGCTCCTACTTCACTCCTATGTCGAGCCGGCTAGGAAGCTCCTAACATGGGATCACTAGAATTCGCTTGTGCATTAAATACAACCATAAAAACCTTTAGTACGCGTTTGGTTCATGTTTCTTAAGACGTTCAAGCAAGTTACCGAATAGGAAGTTAGCCAGTTTTCTTAAGCCTAACATAGATAAACAATCATCCAATACAACTAACAACACACTAACAACCAATAATCAATAGCTAGGTTTCATTAGATCTAAGCAAACACAAGATAAAATTAGCCTAACATGTTAAACAAAAGACAAGCATAGGATAGAATCAAACAACACATAGACATATTGAATGATTAATTGATAACTTATCTTTCAATGAAACATGGAAGATCTCAAGGCAAGAAGCCCTGAAAAAGTAGCTAAAATCGTCTTAGGGTTTTATCCCAAAATTCCACACACTAAGCTCTCTTTAATGACAAAAAATTAGAAAACTATATATAGACTTTGACATCTGACGGCGTCACCTTATGCATTGTGACGCCGTCACCTCGCCGCTTTTAGGGTTCCCGGGTGACCTTCTTGACGCCGTCCCTCTTTAGCTCTTCAAAAATCCATTCTGGCTTATCAAGGCTTGACGCCGTCGGACCTATAACGTGACGCCGTCCCCTTATGATTTAAGCCGTGACGCCCTTGATTTAGTTAAAGCGTGACGCCGTCAGAATTCTCATGCAAACTCACTGGCCCGTCATGAGTAAATTTCACATCCAACTTTTCTTGCCAAAGCATGACGCCGTCTGGAGTTAATGTTGACGCCGTCAAAGGTGACTTTCAGCACAATTTTGAGACTTTGCCGTTTTCTTCACTTTTATGCTCCAAAAACGTCCAAAATGCCTCCTTTTCCAGATTTCTCCTCAAAAGTACCTAAAATGACAAAAGGAACGATTTAGGGCAATTATTTGATCAAATAAATACGATTTCGGGCTTAAATGACCCCTTAAAAGCGGTACACTTTTCGCCTCATCTTTCAATGAAACATGGAAGATCTCAAGGCAAGAAGCCCTGAAAAAGTAGCTAAAATCGTCTTAGGGTTTTATCCCAAAATTCCACACACTAAGCTCTCCCTAATGACAAAAAATTAGAAAACTATATATAGACTTTGACATCTGACGGCGTCACCTTATGCATTGTGACGCCGTCACCTCGCCGCTTTTAGGGTTCCCGGATGACCATCTTGACGCCGTCCCTCTTTAGCTCTTCAAAAATCCATTCTGGCTTATCAAGGCTTGACGCCGTCGGACCTATAACGTGACGCCGTCCCCTTATGATTTAAGCCGTGACGCCCTTGATTTAGTTAAAGCGTGACGCCGTCAGAATTCTCATGCAAACTCACTGGCCCGTCATGAGTAAATTTCACATCCAACTTTTCTTGCCAAAGCATGACGCCGTCTGGAGTTAATGTTGACGCCGTCAAAGGTGACTTTCAGCACAATTTTGAGACTTTGCCGTTTTCTTCACTTTTATGCTCCAAAAACGTCCAAAATGCCTCCTTTTCCAGATTTCTCCTCAAAAGTACCTAAAATGACAAAAGGAACGATTTAGGGCAATATTTGATCAAATAAATACGATTTCGGGCTTAAATGACCCCTTAAAAGCGGTACACTTTTCGCCTCATCAGATTGTGAAGAATCATGCCACCCAAAAGAGCTACTACCACTATGACGCCTGCTGAGATCAGAAAGCTTGTTGCCGAGAGTATAGAGGCAGCATTAGTGACTGAAAGAGCTGTTGTAGCTGCAGCCGCTGCTGAAGCCGCTTCTCGGGCAGAAACCGAAGAAGCTACCAATGGTACTAATGGACGTAAATGTACGTACAAGGACTTCAAGAGTGGAGATCCACCAAAATTCAAAGGCACTGAAGGGGCCACTGCCATGATTCGTTGGTTCGAGAAGATAGAGTTTGTGTTTCTCCTATACAACTGTCCAGAGGAGTGCAAAGTAAAGTTTGCTACTAGTACACTTGTTGAGGAAGCCATGTCGTGGTGGAATTCGTATGCAAAGCCCATGGGAATGGAGAATGCTCACAAGCTTACATGGGATGAGTTCAAGAAGTTGTTAACTAAGAAGTTATGTCCACGCACGGAAGTAAAGAAATTGGAGACAGAGTTTTATGAGCTAGTGACAGCAGGAAATGATATCGAGACATATATCAGGAGATTTCAGGAGTTAGCCGCATTATGTCCGACTATGGTTCCAGACAATGAGAAGCTGTTAGAAAATTTCATTGGTGGACTAGCCAACAACATCCGTGGAGATGTGATTTCTTTTGACCCGCAAACATTGGACGAGGCAATCAGAATGTCTCAGAAACTTATGGCTCAGATAGTGAAGAAAGGAACTACTTCAAACAACAACAACAGCAACACCAACAGTAACCGTAACTACAACAACAATTCCAACAACTACCGAAACAACAACTATAACAGTAACAGAAACAATTCCAATAATAAAAACAACAACAAAAGGCATTGGGACAACAATCAAAGTGGAAACACTACTCAATCACCACCCAAGAGACAAGAAACTGCAAAGGCATATGCTGCAAGTTCAGCTGAGAAAAGAGGTTACAATGGTACTTTACCCAAGTGCAACAAAGGTCAAACCCATCATAACCCTGGAAGTTATCTAAATCTGTGTGGTAACTGCAAGAAGGTTGGTCATTCGACCAAGGATTGCAAGGTTCCATTTGTGGTTGATAATAAAAAACCCCCAGTAACATGTTTTGGTTGTGGAGAAATAGGACACTTCAAGAATAAATGTCCAAAAGGAAAGAATCAGGGAAACAGTAACCAAGGTGGAACAGCTAGAGGAAGAGCTTATGTCCTTGGAGGTGAAGATGTCAGGGAGGATCCAAATGTCGTTACGGGTACGTTCCTCGTCAATAATCGTTATGCATCCATTTTATTTGATTCAGGAGCCGATAGAAGTTTTGTTTCTACTGCATTTGCACCTTTACTCAACATTGAACCAACCACATTAGACACTCCTTATCACATCGAACTAGCTAATGGTTCTTTAGTTGGTACCAACACCATCGTCCGTGGTTGCACTCTCAACTTTCTAAACCACCCATTAGATCTCATGCCCGTTGAACTTGGAAGTTTCGACATCGTTATCGGTATGGATTGGTTATCCAGACATCATGCAAGGATCATTTGTGATGAAAAAGTTGTTCATCTTCCTTACGACGGCGAAACATTGGTCATTCGTGGTGAACGAAGTGGAACTAGACTCAGTATCATTTCATGCATCAAAACCGAGAAGTACATAAAGAAAGGCTGTTATGCTTTCTTGGCTCATATCACTGAAAAGAAGTCGGATGAGAAGCGACTTGAAGACGTACCAACTGTTAGAGATTTTCCAGAAGTCTTTCCTGAAGACTTACCAGGACTTCCACATACTCGCGAAGTAGAATTTCAGATTGACTTAGTGCCAGGAGCTGCACCAGTTGCGCAAGAACCTTATCGACTCGCACCTTCAGAAATGCAAGAGTTATCTAACCAATTGCAAGAACTCTTGGACAAAGGATTCATTAGGCCGAGTTCCTCACCTTGGGGAGCACCGGTCTTGTTTGTGAAGAAGAAAGATAGATCTTTCAGAATGTGTATCGACTATCGAGAGTTAAACAAGTTAACGGTGAAGAATCGTTATCCACTTCCCAGGATCGACGATTTGTTTAATCAATTGCAAGGTTCCAGTTATTACTCCAAGATCGATTTGAGATCATGTTACCATCAGCTTAGAGTTCGGGAGGATGATATCCCGAAGACAGCATTTAGAACTCGGTATGGTCATTATGAGTTTCAGGTAATGCCTTTCGGACTGACCAACGCACCAGCTGTGTTCATGGATCTCATGAATAGGGTGTGCAAGCCATATCTGGATAAGTTTGTGATTGTATTCATTGACAATATCTTGATCTACTCGAAAAGTGAAGAAGAGCACCGAGAACACCTCAGAACGATCTTAGAACTGCTCAGACAGGAGAAGTTGTACGCCAAATTTTCGAAGTGTGATTTTTGGATCCGAAGAGTACAATTCCTTGGTCATGTCATTGATAGTCAAGGACTACAGGTTGATCCTACAAAGATCGAGGCTGTTAAAGATTGGGCGACGCCCAAGACCCCCACAGAAATTCGTCAATTTTTAGGACTTGCCGGATATTATAGAAGGTTCATTGAAGGGTTTTCTAAGATAGCTAAGCCATTGACCAAGTTGACGCAAAAGAACCAGAAGTACGAATGGGGAAAGAAACAAGAGACCGCTTTTCAGTTATTGAAGGAGAAGCTTTGCAGCGCGTCAATTTTGGCACTACCAGAAGGGATTGAAAACTTCGTGGTATGTTGTGACGCTTCACATAAAGGACTTGGAGCAGTGTTAATGCAGAACGAGAAGGTGATAGCTTATGCATCTCGACAGCTTAAGACACATGAGAAGAATTACACCACACACGATTTAGAGTTGGGTGCAGTGGTTTTCGCACTCAAGATTTGGAGGCACTATCTTTATGGAACTAAGTGTGTAGTATTCACAGACCATAAGAGCTTACAATATATACTCGATCAGAAGGAACTCAATATGAGGCAACGTCGTTGGTTGGAACTGCTTAGTGATTACGACTGTGATATTCGATATCACCTGGGAAAAGCCAATGTAGTGGCAGATGCACTCAGCCGGAAAGAGAGACTCAAGCCTTTGAGAGTCAGATCATTGGGAATGACGATCATTCACCACTACCATCAAAAATCCTCTAGTCTCAGGTCGAGGCACTCAAGGAAGAAAACCTATCAAGTGAGACACTTAAAGGAATGCAAGAGAATGTAAATGGTTTAGTAAGGAGATCAGACGGATTATTATGCTTCAAGGATAGAAGCTGGATACCTCTCTATGGTGGAATACGAGAGTTGATTATGCACGAATCGCACAAGTCAAAGTACTCCCTTCACCCAGGTTCTGATAAGATGTATCAGGATCTCAATTGGTGGCCGAATATGAAAGCAGAGATAGCTACGTATGTCAGAAAATGTCTTACTTGTGCTAAAGTAAAAGCCGAGTACCAGAAACCATCAAGATTACTCCAGCAACCGGAAATTCCACAGTGGAAATGGGAACGCATTACAATGGACTTCGTCACTAAACTTCCCAAGACAACAGGCGGTTACGATGCTATTTGGGTAATCGTTGATCGTCTCACCAAATCAGCCCATTTCATTCCAATCAAAGAGACTTATTCCGTGGATCAGCTCACCAGACTTTACGTCAAGGAGATAGTCTCAAGGCACGGAGCACCAATTTCCATCATTTCCGACCGAGATAGTCGCTTTACTTCAAACTTCTGGCAATCATTGCAAGATGCATTTGGGACTAAATTAGACATGAGCACTGCCTACCATCCTCAGACCGATGGTCAGAGTGAGAGAACAATTCAAACATTGGAAGACATGCTCAGGGCGTGTGTGGATGATTTCGGAAATGGTTAGGCTAACCATTTGCCATTGATCGAATTCTCTTACAATAACAGCTATCACACGAGCATAAAGGCAGCACCATTCGACCACTCTATGGTCGCAAGTGCCGGTCCCCAGTTTGTTGGGCCGAAGTGGGTGATGTACAACTCACTGGTCCAGAGTTGGTCAGAGAAACAACAGAAAAGATAATTCAGATTCGAGAACGACTCCAAACAGCCAGAAGCCGACAGAAAAGTTACGCCGATGTTCGACGCAAACCATTAGAATTTTAGGTTGGAGACAACGTCATGTTGAAAGTCTCGCCTTGGAAAGGCGTGATATAATTCAAAAAACGCGGGAAGTTGAACCCGAGATACATTGGGCCGTTCAAGATTTTGGAAAGAATTGGTCCGGTAGCTTACAGGCTGGTGCTTCCGTCAGAGCTCAACAGTGTACATAACACGTTTCATGTCTCAAACCTCAAGAAGTGTCTTTCAAATGAAACACTCGTGATTTCATTGGAAGAAATTCAGCTCGATGATAAGCTTAACTTTGTGGAAAAGCCCGCAGAAATCATGGACCGTGAGGTCAAACAGTTGAAGCAAAGTCGAATTCCTATCGTCAAAGTTCGCTGGAATTCTCGAAGAGGTCCTGAGTTTACTTGGGAGCGGCAAGACCAGATGCGACTCAAGTACCCACATCTTTTCACCGAGTCCACTCCAGAGACCAACGCCAGCTGAATTCAGGGACTGAATTCCTTTTTGGGTGGGCGACTGTGACAAATCACAATTTTAGGTCATTTTCCAAACCTCGACAATTTACTATTCATGAGTTACTATTTATCATTTACTATTCACCGATCACTATTCATCATTTTTGAAGTCAGTTTGAGACTTTGAGAAGTTTTCAAAAATTTCACTATTCATGAAATACTATTCATTCCCGGAGGGAAATCATTATTCATGATTATCATTCATCATTACGTAAACTAGGTTTACGGGTATCCAAATGCGGGTAACCATTATGGTTTAGCTGCGTATTCATGCATCATCAGTAAGGACATGTCATATAGACTAGAGTAGTCTGCATATCATCAGTAACATCATTATCATGTTAGGTCATGCACGGGTTTGTGTGATTTTCATTAACGTATGTTAATTATTTAATAAACGTTACCACTCAGTTATTACTACTAACATTATACCCGATACTCCCTTCAGTGATCATAACATATTTTCATACTCAGTATAATGATATAAAGATTATATTATTACTTTACCCGGTGTTTTTAAATAAATTGCTATATTTTCCGTTAGGAGCTTATAACTCCGTCGGTTTGCGATATTTCAACCCGATAATAATTCTAACCCCCGATTCTTGCAAGGAATATGATTTTACAATTTTTACAACTTCGTCGTATTTTATTTTACCTCGTCATGATATATTTCTAGTTAATTCGGTACCTGATAACACCTAGTGTATACACTAAACTAAACTAATACTTGCATATTAGTACACAAGCCTTAATTAAACATCAAATCTATTCTTCTTTTCTCAAATGTGCCGCCCCACCCCCCAGCCTCCCTAATTCACCATGTATACTTGATTAACTTACATCTCATTAATGCCAAGATGCTATATGTCTTTTGATTTATTTCCACTAACACATACATAACAAAATTAACTAGCTAAAAGTTCAAGAAACACTCTCTTTTCTCTCCTCTTTGTTCGGCCAAACCAAGAACACGAACAATAATCCATCAATTTTTGAAGATCAAGTATTAAACAAGTCTCATTTACACTCCTAGCTAGGATTTTGAAATAAAAATCCCTAGGTTTCTTATACATTTCCATCCAAATCATCTCAAATCTTCAAGTAAGCTTCAAGAACATCTTTTTAATCTTTTCATACTTTAATTTGATTGATTTTCAAGTTATATTAGTAACTAGATATGCAAATATTCATGTTAAACATACCACTTGTTACACATTTTCTTTATAAACATAGATCTATGGATTTTTAGTGTGATCATCATGAGATCCACCATTTTTGGTGATGTTTAGGACCCCATGACACCCTAAGAAGGTGTATGGTAAGATTAGATAGGTTGTGGTGTTGATTTGAAGTGGTTTGATTAAGTTTTGAACTAGTCTTGAACCTTAAACATTGATTTTTCAACAATAGAAATAGGTGCTGTCCATTTTTATGAAACCTGGAAATCTCAGAAAATATTGAACTATTTTGGCCTTCATATTCAGAAATTTCTTTCAAAAACGAAACCGTGGCCGCTTGAATCACTAAAAACCGATTTACGACGAGAAAGTTATGATTTTTCAAAGTTTGACGACGAAAAACTAAAATCTGAAAATTTAGTTGCTGATCGCCGAGATTCAAAGGACAAAACGAGGCGTTAGACGTGATCTAGATGACCCGACCTACTGAAATTATGTTAGTACATGTTAATACAAATCCGTGGATATAAAGAACGTAGAAAACGAGCATATAACGACCGAGATATACACGTTTAAAGCCCGACGAACATTAATTATTTTGACAGCCACTAATAGAAAAATGTTCTAAGTATAAAAACTAGTGTTTTTGCAAGACATAACATTGATAGCTGATTTTCTAATTGATCGAGGCGCGTATGATCAAATGTTAAATAAAACGACATTAAGACATTGTTACAAGGTTTTCAAAAACGTCGAGTTTAATAACTAACACTTAATGAACAATATTTCACGACTAGTTTCGCGAGGCCATTTGGGCATATTTTCACAAGTTAAGAAAATATTAATTTGCGACGAAAATATTATATTTGCCGATAGATAATCAAACAAGGATCGTGGAGTACTGTTTCAACATATTTACACGAAAAGTAGTTTATAACTTAGCGAGACGTCAAAAAAGTATTTTTCGACGATAAATGTTATTTTCAAAATTTACGAGTGGTATCAATAACATACATGTTTGCATGTGTTACATTGTATCATTGCTTACCTTAGATCATATCATTCATAATAGGTCGCGGTTAGAGACCGAGCTTCGTTTCATCACACCCATAATTGTCATTGTTGCTATATCATCAGGTGAGTTTTCATAGCCCCGCTTTCAATTGTTTATTTGATTTCTAAACTCTCGGGGGAGAATACATTACACCATTTTTCATACGGACCAAAGTATCAACTCATTTACATTGCTTAAGTTACATCATTGCCCAGATTAACATCCTCTTTATTATATTGAACCATTAATTGTGAGCAAGCGAGAGTGAGTGAATAGATCTATTGAGGGTGACTCCTCCGTTCGAGTTGGTAGCGCCAACTTGTCAAACGAACGCATTTCATTTGATCCATATCAGAGTGTCTGGCAAAACACTCAGTTGGGGCATTTCATTTCAGTCTAGCTTCGGATTCCTGAGCTTAAGAGCTAATGTATCATTTTTATGTGGCATTGTTTTGTCATACACTTTACACTTGTGGTTACCGTAGAAGCATTTCATTTTGATAAACCTATGAACTCACCAACATTTTTGTTGACCATTTTTAGCAATGTATTTTCAGGTAAATAAGGTATCGCATGTAGACTTGCATATAGGCATACAATGGAGTCGCGGTGACGACGCGTCTCACTTTATTTTTATGCACTTACTTATCGTTTGATTTGTATGAACTTGATTTCCGCAAACTTGAAACACCTTTTGGGACCTTGTTTTGTAAACTATGAATATTTTAAATGATCAAACGATGTGTTTTCTAAACGACACTTTAAGTCGTTCAATATAACTGTAACTGTGGTGCTATGATCAGTCGCACCCTCGAATGCTTCATTTCGCTGCAAGTCATGTAATTTGGGGGTGTGACACAGACCTAAAAAGAATGTAAGTTCCCCCATGGAACTCATCTGAAACTTATCATGCATAAGCTTCTCAATGTAACACCCCCATTTTTGAGTTACGCAGCGGAATATAAGTTTGGGGTGCTACTTCATGGTTCACAGTCATGGAAAAAGAAAACGACTCGAAAAGAGACGTTTTTAAATAAATATTGTTATCATTCATTTATTTAATATCAGAGTACATAAGATAGGTCCCAGAGGGAGATTCGGAAATTACATTATAAAAGTTACATTATCCTTTTGAATGATAACAAAGTGGACACCCTTTTATTTTAAGAAGAAGGTCCACCGCCGCTCCGTTCCAATAATCATACTTCTAAATACCTGAGATAAACATGCTTAAAAAGTCAGCACAAAGGTTGAGTGAATCTATAGTGTTTAAAGTTATAATCAGTTTGAACACAAGCCAAAGTAAAAGAATTCAGTTATATCGTAGTTCAGGAATATTGCACTAAACCTCATGACACGCAATGCGTTAACAGTTTCCAGGTTCCACAATCACGATTGAAATGAGAGTGGTCTTGCCCCCGAGTTAAAGATATCAAATATAATGCATCTGTCTAACCGGCTACCACGTAGATATCCATCCGATTAGAACAAATGGGTCGTCAGGCCAATAGATCTATTCACATATTCGCGCTCACCCAGCAGGTGACTAATGGTGCATGATATGAGGGTCTTTTAAATAAATAATTCAATCTCAATAATAAGGTAAGTTAGCCTAGTGCAATAACAATCAGGAAAATACTTGTGTTCGGTTTAATAGCATGTATCTCCCCACATATTTGGAAAACACGTAAGTAAGAAAGGTGGGACTATAAACTCACCTGAGTAGTCTGGATGGAAAACAAAGTTATATAAAGTTGATAAACGTCTCCGGCTTGCAACCTGAGTTGATATGTCAAGCTTTCAGTAATCGTTTCTGAATATATAATTTTCCAATGTTTGTTTCGTTGTTTGTTTCGTTGTTTGGTTGTTGTTTAAATATGAGATAACATGAAGTCTCTTCAAAATAAGATTTTATCTTATTATTCGTCCTTATGTTTCCGTTCTTTCGTTTGTTCGTTAAAGATATCTTGCGTTTGTTTGATCGTTAAATATAGCCTTCGTTCGTTCGTTAATTCGTTATTGAAATAAACGTTTTACGTTGGTATCAAATCGGAAAATAAAAATAAAAATGATAAAAACAATGGTTATGAAAAGTTACACTTTAATCCCTAAGGTTTGGTCAAATGACAGTTTTTACCCTGAACTTTTAAAAAATGACAATTTCTACCCTTCGTATTTGTTATTGACAAAAATGACCCTTGAATTAAATAACTATGAAATATTTACGATTTCAGCCCATAAAACTCTTATCTTGAAAAATATATATATATCAAGGTTCTAAAAATAGTTTGGTGTTCACCCCCTTTTTGGACACAAATAAATACGAGGCGAGGGCTCGGTTTTTCCTCGTTCTTTTTTCTACATAAAGTTAGCTGAGTGGTCTCGCTACTAACCAAATTTCATAATTTTTAAAGGTTGTTTGATTGTCAAAGTAAATCCTTAAAACTGGTCAGTTAGAACATAAGGCTGGTAAAAGTTAGATAAATAAAAGTGGGTTTTTATTCCTAGTGTTGGAGCAGTTTTCAAGTTTGAATAACTTTTCAATCGTTCAATCATTTTAAACAATTCTTTTTCCTACGTGAAGCTAGTTAGGTGGTCTTCATCAATCCCAAGTTTCGTTATTTTTGAAAGTCATATGATACTCGAAATATATCTCTAAAGTTGATAGTTTAGAACAGATTTTAATGAAAACTGGAAAATTTGGTTTCTAAGCTAGTGGTGGGGTGAACTTTGGTACTCGATAACTTTCTATTCATTCAATCTTTTTACATGTTTCTTTTTCATAAAAATACTTAGTTAGGTGATCTTGTTTGTGACAAAAACTTGGAATTTTTAGAGATGTTTTAAGGATCGAATTCTGGGTTCAAAGTAGGGTGGCTGGAACGAGAGACAAATAAATAAATTTAAAATTTTGTTTTCTAGTTTTAGCGATGAAAGGGTATAACTTAGAGACTTGATAATTTTGAGAATACTTCATCATATTACAAAATTCTTTCTCCTACTTCTAGTTGGATGGGTAGACTTTAGGCATACCAAAGGTTAGATTTTATAGAGATCGCTAGGTGGTTTATATCTAGGTCAAAAGTTAGGCTGTTACTTGACAAAAATAATAAGACTTATAATCTTTTCAGTTCTAGCGAGAGACCCATATTCAAGACACAATAACTTTCTAGCCACTTAATCATTTTATAAAATTCTTTCTTCTAGAATTACCTAGCTGGGTAGTCTCTCCTATAACAAAAATACAGAATTTTTGAAAAGCATTTGGTGGTCGAAACAGTGGTGTAAAGTTGGGTCGCTGGTCATGTTTAACTGAAAAGAAATATCTGAAAATTTTTAGTTTTAGTTTTTGCGATAAAGGGCAACCTTTTGGGCTCGATATCTTTACAACGACTTGAGCTTTTTACAAAATTTTTTTTCCTAAATTTAGTTGGCCAGGTGAACTTTAAACATACCAAAAATCGGAATTTATAAAGGTCTCTTGGTGAGCGTTTTATGGGTCAAAAGTAGGGTGAGTGGGTCGAATTCAACTGAAAAAAAAATACAAACTGATGATCAGGGTTCTAGGGTTAGCGATTTTGGGCATATTTTAGATCTCAATATCTTTTGACTCGTTTGATCTTTTTAACTGATTCTTTTTCCTAATCAAAGCTAGCTGGGTGATCTTTATCAGTGTCAAAAATAATAATTTAACAGGGTCGTTTGGGGTTTGGTTTCTGGGTCAAAAGTTGGGCTGTGGGGTTGGTTTTTGGCTCGACTGAAATACAGAAAAAAAAGATCAGATAAGAGTTTCTGATTTTAAAACGTTTAGTAATTACTTTTTATGCATGGTATGATTATATTAGATATATATTAACATGTTTTTAACATTCTTTATCATTTCATGATCTGTTCTTACAAAGTAAAATATATATACAGAGGGTGTTTGTTTTCCTGGTTCGAACAGACAGAAAGAAAAAGAAAAAGAGAATAAAGTTTTTGGTGTTGTGGTTTATTAGAGGTTTAGTAACAATGTTTTTAAGACTAAATAAAGTATATAAACAATATGAAAATAGGTTTGATAACTTACTTGAATTCACTTAGTCGATTAGGGTTTTGAGACAAGGATGGGTTTCTTGAATCTCTAGTTGCTTCCTCCTCCTCTAAGCTTACTAGGGCTTATGTTTTGATTATATGTTGAGGCTAAGGTCAGTAGGTGATGGGAATGAAACTGTTTTTGTTGAGTTCGAATAACATGGATTGTGTTGAGGAACTTTAGGGTCGAATGGGTGTGAGTATATGTTGAGCTGCTATTTATGGAGAGGGCAACTAGGGTTTTCTGGATATGTTAGGTTGATGTGTCAAATTCTTATTGGTGCCAAGTGTTAAGACAAGTGTGAGGAGGGGGAATGGACATGTAGGCTATGAAAGTGAGATGATGTGGAGACTTCTTCACCTTACAAGTCATCAAATGATGATGTCATTGGTGATGTGGAGGAGGGGGGATGTATGTAGTGTAGGTATTATTTAGGAGTAAGTTTAGTTAGGATTTTAGTTGGGTTTCGACCAGATTTTTGGAAAGGAAATCGATTATGGCTTTGGGGTGTTGTACCATGGGTTTATGGAGTAGTATTCTAGGGTTTAGAGATATAACTTATTTAGTTTAATGACTTGGTTCAAGAGTTAGGAAAATAGTCTAAAGTTCTTACATATATATTTATATTTCGAATTGTACAAAAATGAAAAGGAAAATGGGTTAAGCTTAAGTAGGTTGTATCACATGCTTAATATGGTTGTATTATTATTTAGAATATAGGAAAAATTATAGTTTTAGTAATTTATTTAGTTATACAAATTATTTGTCAATTTTTATTAAGTTAAAAATTAAATAAATGGGATTTTTAGTTTTTATGCATTAGGAACTTGTACATTAAGTTTAAAGACTTGTAAAAATATTTAATGAGTTTAGGAAAAATAATTTAGAAAAGTTATGCATGAATGGTTTGTAATTTATGCTTTGAAAATAAATATAGATAAGGTTTTATTAAAGATTTTATAAATAAATGGTTTCATGCATAAAGGACTTGTACTCTAGCTTTAAATGACTTATACATTTATAAAAATCTTATATAAATAAATAAAATCATAATTACCTGAAATTAGGGTTTTACCAGGAATTATTATAGAATTAGGGTTTCTATGCTTTAGACACTTGTACATTAATCATATAATTTGTACTTTAGTAATTCTAGGGTTTTGTTGTTCATAAATGTTGTTATGGTAGTTTAGGGTTTCATAAAACTTTCATCAGTTAAGGAACGTTCAATTTTAAACGTACGTTAGCGAAATAACGTAAAGTGATAAGTGGGACCTCATAACGTTTCAGGTCAAAGATGTTTATACAGTTGAATACTAAATCAAGTTGGGTTGCAAGCTCGGTTATTCGGGATGTGATCTCCGTCACATAAGATAATAGTTACAATTAAGAGAAAAAAAAAATTTTTTCTACGTGGAAAAAGGATAAGTGTTCTGAGCGATAGTTTATTTTAATGAGGGATTTTTCATAGTGGTTACAGTCACCCACCGTCAAGGGAATCTCGTCCCGAGATTCAGTCTATGTTGGTTGAGAAAATTGGGAAAAGTGAGGTATAGGAATAGTCAGGCCTAGATTTTTAATCTAGATAGGGAATTTGTGAATAGGTTGCGATAGGAGTTTGATATGCTTAAAATGCCTCAAGTTAAAAATAAAATAATATTATATTATTTTATTCTTACGTCCTATGTCTCTAAAAATATTATTTCACTGCTAAATCTTCAATTATAGTTTTGGCCTAATAGAGTTGTCTAGAAATTTCCATTCGATACCTAAGGGAACGTAGTTTGGTCAGTCTTTTTCTTACTGGATGAATTAAATTTGAATGTTTTGCCACCTAATTTACCACTATGCAACGGTCAAATTTTTAAAGTGGATGAATAGTAACTCCAACGTTCAAAATAACGGTTACATCCTTCCTATAAATTCCTCATTTCTAATCCTCATTCTTTCAACATCATATTTCTTCTAAAAACCTCAAAATGCCGCACCTTGTTACATTCTTAGCGTTCGTCTACGTGGTCCTTGCAGTTTCCTATTTGGCTTATGTACCGAACGAAGATCATGTGTTCCTAGTTTATGTCCTAGCGGTCCTTATGCCTATTGTGGTCTTTGCTATCGGGGTTGACAAGATATGGGGGTAAGGGTTGTTTTTCTATGTAATCCTCAAATAAAGCTTATTTATTCTTATGCCTAATATTTAGTCTCGTGGTACTTACTACGCAGGATAGTCAAGGTTCTTCATCCTGTTGTGGCTCTAGCTATTGTGATGTTGGTGGCGATCCTCATTTTCATGGTGGGTCAACCTATTAGTGAATCTATTCCCTATCTTGTAATCATTGTAACCTTAGTACTTCCGATGCTAGTGATTTCGCTTTGTATGAATTTTCATGATTCCTAGTTTAAATTGTAATATCTAGGTATTCTATAAGGTCTTTGTATGTTTCCTAGGTAACCCTTAATGAAATTATGTAATCCTTGTAATTTTAGCATTTCCGTTGTTAACTATTGATGAGGCGAAAAGTGTACCGCTTTTAAGGGGTCATTTAAGCCTTAAATCGTATTTATTTGATCAAATATTGCCCTAAATCGTTCCTTTTGTCATTTTAGGTACTTTTGAGGAGAAATCTGGAAAAGGAGGCATTTTGGACGTTTTTGGAGCATTAAAGTGAAGAAAACGACAAAGTCTCAAAAATCGGCTAAAAGTTACTCTTGACGGCGTCACAATTTACTCTGGACGGCGTCATGCTTTGGCAAGAAAAGTTGGACGTGAAATTTACTCATGATAAGCCAGTGAAAATAGCATGTGAATTCTGACGGCGTCACGCTTTAACTTGATCAAGGGCGTCACGGCTTAAATCATAAGGGGACGGCGTCACGTTCATGGTTCGACGGCGTCAAGCCTTGATAAGCCATAATGGATTTTTGAAGAGCTAAAGAGGGACGGCGTCAAGAAGGTCATCCGGGAACCCTAAAAGCGGCGAGGTGACGGCGTCACACTCCATAAGGTGACGCCGTCAGATCCAAAAATCTATATATAGTTATCTAATCTTTTGTCATTAAGGAGAGCTTAGTGTGTGGAATTTTGGGATAAAACCCTAAGACGATTTTAGCTACTTTTTCAGGGCTTTTTGCCTTGAGATCTTCCATGTTTCATTGAAAGATAAGTTATCAATTAATCATTCAATATGTCTATGTGTTGTTTGATTCTATCTTATTCTTGTCTTTTGTTTAACATGTTAGGCTAAATTTATCTTGTGTTTGCTTAGATCTAATGAAACCTAGCTATTGATTATTGGTTGTTAGTGTGTTGTTAGTTGTATTGGATGATTGTTTTTCTATGTTAGGCTTAAGAAAACTGGCTAACTTCCTATTCGGTAACTTGCTTGAACGTCTTAAGAAACATGAACCAAACGCGTACTAAAGGTTTTTATGGTTGTATTTAATGCACAAGCGAATTCTAGTGATCCCATGTTAGGAGCTTCCTAGCCGGCTCGACATAGGAGTGAAGTAGGAGCTTGTAGAGTTGGGGAAGTAAGTACGCCACCCCACGAATGGTATTAAGGAATACACCCGTCATCCACGCGACTAATACACACTAATTAACCGGTAAAAGATAGTTAGGGAGTAAGGAAATCTAAGTAAACACATTTCTCTACACATAAGTTTCTCACCCCATTTTCATTTTTGTTATTTTATTTTATTTGCATTCGTAGTAAATTGGGTTAGTTGACTAGCAACTAATTCCGCCCACTCTATCAAAACCGAGATTTTACTTGCTTTCATAAAAACTATAAAAATACAAAAAAGAATCTTCCTCAACCCTTAGACCTAATTAGAGTAGCCTTTCACACCTAACGAACACTATTCCCTGTGGAGAACGATCAATCCCCCGTACTTACCACTACACTATACTACATCGGTCAGGTACACTGCCTGGTGGGGTTGTAAGCCTCTTGAGATCCCTCGAGAGGTAAAACCTGTTGTAAGGTTACAAAACCACGCAATCAAGTTTTTGGCGCCGCTGCCGGGGAATAGTTATTGTTTAGGTTGAATTTTTATTTCTATTAGGTCTACTCACTAGATTCCCTTCTAGTGAGATTTTTATTTTATTTTTCTAGATTTTCTTTAGTCTATCTATTTTCTTCGTGTCTTTGTTCGTAACCATACCATCCGACATCATGGAAGATGGTAATATCCTTAACCCACACAACCCACCACCACAACAACCACAACCACCTCCTAGAGCCCGTACTTTAGGAGAGTATTCCCGTCCTAGCCACCATGGCTATCGAAACACCATTGAGCTCACTCAAGGAGCCAATATCACACCCTTGCGATCCGACACCATCCGGTTGGTGCAAAGCGGATGCGCATTCCATGGACTTCGTTCTGAAGATCCTAATCAACATCTCAAGGACTTTCTTAAAATCGTTGATTCTATAGACCTTGATGTTGCCACTCGAGAGACGACCCGGTTGCGTCTCTTCCAATTCTCTTTGCGGGACCAAGCTAGTCAGTGGCTAGAACGTCAACCCGCAGGATCCATTACCTCTTGGGATGATCTCACCACTCGTTTCCTTGCTCAGTTTTTCCCACCGGGAAGAACTACCAAGCTAAGGAATGATATCTTGATGTTCCAACAACGTCAAGGCGAAACTCTCTACGAGGCATGGACTCGATTCAAGGACTTACTCCAAAAAGTCCCTCACCATGGCATAGAACTTTGGCTCCAAGTCCAAATCTTCTATGACCATATCAATCTCTCCACGAGGCAAACCATTGACCAATCGGCCGGTGGCAAGCTACGTGATCTAAGTGCGGAACAATCATGGGCTCTCCTAGAGGATCTTGCTCTTTATGACAACGAAAGTTGGAGTGATCCCCGTGATTTGAATAAAACGGTCAAGGCAATATCTTTGCCTTCGAACAAGTCAAGTTTCTCCGACCGTAGGATGAAATCCTACGAGGCTCCTAAACCTTCAAGCCAAGTGAACAAAATCACTTCTTCATGTGAATTATGTAGTGGTCCCCACGACACTCGTGATTGCATGGAACTCCCCGAACAAGCTTTTGTGGACTACGCATCCTCGCGTACCGACGGAGCGGGAGACAAGTGGTACACTTTCAAACCCGAGCCAAACCATTACGGTGATTCATACAACCCCTCATGGAAAAATCACCCGAACCTTAGGTGGAAACAAAACCAAAACTCTCAACAAACCAATTCTTCCAACCCACCTAATCGTTTCCAATCAAGCGGTTCCAACTCGAACCGTACTTTCAACAACAATCCTTCCGGCAATGGTAGTACCGATAACTTTGAAGGATTGATGTCTCAATTTATGGCATCTCAAGAAGCTCGTTTAGCCAAGTTTGAAGCCGAATTCAAACAACAACAAACGGAGATGACCAATAAAATTGACAACTTGTTGAAAGCTCTCCATAACTAAGTGTTATCACCTCCACATAAGGACGCTAGGAACACAAATAGCGGACCCCAAGTAAAAGACCCCTCTTCATCCAAACACGTCCACTTTGTCAACATTGTCACTATTAAACCAATTGATAGGAATGAGGATAATAGTGAACCTAAGGATGAGGATAGGAAAGTCGAGGTTGATAAGGAAGTTAGGACAAGTGAGATTGAGGAAGTAGATAATGATGAGGACTACTTCAATAGGCTACCCACTAAGGAAGAGCGTGCATATCATACAAACTTATTCGATGACCCCGAGACACCATACTTCCTAGGTAGACCAATCATAGAAATAGGCGACCCTTCTAATCTCAACATACCATGCAACATCGGACATCTACATGTGTGGAAAGCTTACATCGACCTTAGATCGCCCATAAACATCATGACTAGAGCCCACTACAACTTGATAATGAAAAATCAACTTGGGTATAGGATGCTCCCTGACAAGGGTTGGATGAGTAACTTCACGGGAAGAGTTAAGGGATTACCGGTTTATGTAGGAAACTTCACCTATGTCACCGACTTTGTAATTGTAGAAGATATCCGCCCAATAGTCGATGCATCCTTGACTCAAGTGGTTTTTGGAAAACCATTTGTTGAGGTCTCTAGAATGACTTATGAACCTTCCTTAGGGATAGTTAGATTTAAGGATGAGACCGATGAAGTAAGCTACCAAATGCCATATAAGATAGAACAATTCCAACACTTGTCAAATGTTGAGAAGGAGCTTAAACAAGCGGTCTACTATAGGAATGATAAGGATAGAAGTAAAGGAGTAGACTATGTTATGGAAAGGATATTCGGTTTCTACAAGGATTGTTTGAAATTAGGACCGGAATATAAAACCGGGAAGGAGAATGGCCTAGGAACCGTGACCGATGATGGAGTCACGTAATGTACGTGACTTTGAGTCTAGCTACAAGACTCGTTAATAAAGAAAAGCGCTTCTTGGGAGGCAACCCAAGCTTTATTTGTTTTATTTGCTTTGTGTGTTTATTTATTTGTTTGTTTGTTTTTATTTGTTTCCGTATGTGGGTTTAATTTTTATTAGTATTGATTCATGTTAAAAACTAATTTGTGAAAATGCTTTATGTTGTTTTTAACTTCGTCTTAACTACATATAAAGGTATTTTGCAAAAGATAAGTGTAAGGGAAATCTAAATCGGTTTATTAGAACACAAATGAACATGAATCGTAATAATAATAAATTAGCATGCATATTAGTATTTGTTTGAGTCAAATGCTTGTATCGAGTCATAATGATGTTTTGCAGGATTTCCAGGAAGTAAGGTAAAAGGTTTTTCCAGAAATTTTCCGGAAACTTAAAACGAAAATTTTTGTCAGGTCATTTCTGACGGCGTCAGGGGTTATAACCTGACGGCGTCAGATTTAATTTCCAGAAATTTTTGAAAGTTTTGTTTTCATAAAAAGTTTTTATTAAATCTCCAACTTATAATCTCCAGGAATCTGCAAAATTATCATTCCACAAGCATTATATCCTTATATATAGATTTTTCCCGCCGATGTTATGCAGGTTTTCGTGTTTGTTTTCTCAGGTTTAACAGGTTATTTTGGACAAGGAGATGTTTTTGGAATCAAGCTTATGGCGATGCATTAGTCATGGAGCTTCAACATTCTCTTTGGAGGAAGATCTAACCGTGTAATTTCATTATCCACCGAGCGAATCAGGGGAGTATTTGATTTCATTCTTTTACTTTTTGCTTTTACATCTTATTATTTGAACATTGGGGACAATGTTCATCTTAAGTGTAAGGGGAGGGTAAAAGTACGATTTTAGAGAATACAATTACGCTTGATTTTTGTTTGTTTAATAGTAGATGTGTAATAAAACTGAGAGGAATACTTGTTAAGGTAATTTTAGTGCCAAATTTAAAATTTTTTACAACATATAGGAGTGAAACTTTGATCTTAATGAGCGTCTCACGGATAGGAGTTATATGACTAGCACAAAAACCGTACCACTAAAAAATTTTTTCCACCCCTAAATATGTGAGGTTCGCCCCTAGAATTGGTAGGAAAAGCATTTATGCTATGATGTGTGTACCGGTAGCACTTAGATTCTAGAACTTGCGTTAGGACCATTCCGAGGCCACAAGTGAGACTACATTCGTGTAGTTAGATTTACTACATGATAAGAGGCATTAGGATTAACCCATTGTTTTACACCTGTGATTTTGTTATAATTACGTTGGCTACATTGGTCAAGTAATTCTCCCACACCCTTTGCGTTGTACTCATTTTTAGTACACGATACCCCTAGTACACCCCTCAGAGCCTATCTTTTCGTTTCGACCTTTAAGCATTTTACTTAAAGGAAGAATTTGTTACACCCCACTAAAATGTACACCCAAATCGCCTTAGCCTACCTTGTATGCACTCATTTTTAGTGCATTATTGTTACAACATTTGTTTAAACCCAAGTTAATTATCTAATTGATTACATGGTTGCTAAGTCGAGTCATATCCTTGTACATATTGTTTTGGGACGATTGGGACTCATGGGTAAAGTACTAGTGTAATGGAGTAATGGGGAAGAACATCATTTATTACCCCCATATGTGCTAAATATTTTAAAAGTACTCCAAGTTTTTCAATTATCTTAATTCGAGTCATTAGATTAGTATTTGTAAAGTTATGTAAAAATTCAAGTGTAAGGGGGATGCAATGCCCCTATGATGTATTATTTTGGATGGTAGGGTAAAAGTGTATGATCAAAAAAAAAAAAAAAAAAAAAAAAAAAAAAAAAAAAAAAAAAAAAATCAAGAAAAACACAAAAAAAATGAGAAAAAGAAAAATAGAAAAGACATACGGACTACCATCCCGTTTTATTTTATGTTTATTTTATGTTTTTGTTATTTTATCATTAGCTTAAGATCGAGTCTAGTCTTGGCTTAGCAACGTTGTATAGTACATGTAATTGATCAAGATTTTTAACTCGCCACCAGTAAAATATCCTTTATCCAACAAAACCGTGTTTTCCTTTTCCCTACACCTAACGTTATAACCCATTTAAAAGCCCTCTTTGATAGTTTATCTTTGGTGCTTACGCCTAGTGGAGGAGGTTTTCGATCCTTTCCCAAGCCTATGGTAATCTATTTGCTATGACAGGTAGTGAGAGATATTATCCGTTTTCATTTATGAGATTTATTTTGATGACACTTGAGAGATGTGAGTATCTAAACACTACTTGTGAGGTGCTAGTTTATAATCTCCGTGCTTATTATGATTGAAGTGGAATGATTATTTGTTGTAATTACTTTTATGTTAGCATTAAATGACCCCTAGCTTGTATTTTGATTAGAATAAAAGCGCATTTGCTTGAGGACAAGCAAATCTCAAGTGTAAGGGTATTTGATGAGGCGAAAAGTGTACCGCTTTTAAGGGGTCATTTAAGCCTTAAATCGTATTTATTTGATCAAATATTGCCCTAAATCGTTCCTTTTGTCATTTTAGGTACTTTTGAGGAGAAATCTGGAAAAGGAGGCATTTTGGACGTTTTTGGAGCATTAAAGTGAAGAAAACGACAAAGTCTCAAAAATCGGCTAAAAGTTACTCTTGACGGCGTCACAATTTACTCTGGACGGCGTCATGCTTTGGCAAGAAAAGTTGGACGTGAAATTTACTCATGATAAGCCAGTGAAAATAGCATGTGAATTCTGACGGCGTCACGCTTTAACTTGATCAAGGGCGTCACGGCTTAAATCATAAGGGGACGGCGTCACGTTCATGGTTCGACGGCGTCAAGCCTTGATAAGCCATAATGGATTTTTGAAGAGCTAAAGAGGGACGGCGTCAAGAAGGTCATCCGGGAACCCTAAAAGCGGCGAGGTGACGGCGTCACACTCCATAAGGTGACGCCGTCAGATCCAAAAATCTATATATAGTTTTCTAATCTTTTGTCATTAAGGAGAGCTTAGTGTGTGGAATTTTGGGATAAAACCCTAAGACGATTTTAGCTACTTTTTCAGGGCTTTTTGCCTTGAGATCTTCCATGTTTCATTGAAAGATAAGTTATCAATTAATCATTCAATATGTCTATGTGTTGTTTGATTCTATCTTATTCTTGTCTTTTGTTTAACATGTTAGGCTAAATTTATCTTGTGTTTGCTTAGATCTAATGAAACCTAGCTATTGATTATTGGTTGTTAGTGTGTTGTTAGTTGTATTGGATGATTGTTTTTCTATGTTAGGCTTAAGAAAACTGGCTAACTTCCTATTCGGTAACTTGCTTGAACGTCTTAAGAAACATGAACCAAACGCGTACTAAAGGTTTTTATGGTTGTATTTAATGCACAAGCGAATTCTAGTGATCCCATGTTAGGAGCTTCCTAGCCGGCTCGACATAGGAGTGAAGTAGGAGCTTGTAGAGTTGGGGAAGTAAGTACGCCACCCCACGAATGGTATTAAGGAATACACCCGTCATCCACGCGACTAATACACACTAATTAACCGGTAAAAGATAGTTAGGGAGTAAGGAAATCTAAGTAAACACATTTCTCTACACATAAGTTTCTCACCCCATTTTCATTTTTGTTATTTTATTTTATTTGCATTCGTAGTAAATTGGGTTAGTTGACTAGCAACTAATTCCGCCCACTCTATCAAAACCGAGATTTTACTTGCTTTCATAAAAACTATAAAAATACAAAAAAGAATCTTCCTCAACCCTTAGACCTAATTAGAGTAGCCTTTCACACCTAACGAACACTATTCCCTGTGGAGAACGATCAATCCCCCGTACTTACCACTACACTATACTACATCGGTCAGGTACACTGCCTGGTGGGGTTGTAAGCCTCTTGAGATCCCTCGAGAGGTAAAACCTGTTGTAAGGTTACAAAACCACGCAATCAACTATGTACTATCTTCCAAGATTCTTAATGAAATTTGTATCGTTTTGGGTTTATCATAATTCCTAAGGGTTTTTCTATCCTCAATTCTTGTTAATTTCCTATCCTTAGAGGTAATGGGTAGTAGTGGTAGAATTTTATTGTATCAAATCAAAAGTGATATGTTATGATTTTTTTTTCAATATTTCGCTTTGGAATGAAAATTGTTATTAGAAAATTTTAAAAGATAACTGTGCCAATTATGACATGATTCTTCCTAGTTTAGACATAGTTGGCCAGACTATGCAAAACTGAGGACTGAATGATGTGATATTTGGTCCAGTTGTGGTGGTATTTTATATTTTTCAAATTGTTTTAGATGGTGTTCAACGTTTTGTTTTCATAAATATTTTTCAAAAGATTAAAAAAATTTTTGTTTATACTATGGTGGTAGGTCAGGAATTTCTAGGGTGATACTAAGGTAATCCTCAAAATAAATCTTAAGGTTTGTCTAAGAATCCTACAGGGTAGATTCGTCTATTGATTGGTTAGGAGTAAACCTAATTCCTGATGATATAATAGTGGATGGCTACGAAATACCTATGGGTAGAATAGATGGAATAGAAGCTGAATTTGTTATGGAGTTTTATTACAAAATGAGGTTTAGGAAGGTAGTTGTTTTATACTTAGGTCACATCCATCGTAACCCAAGTAAGATTTGAAAAGGGATTACAACTTAGAGTGTTTCTAAACCTCAATTTATTTATCTCGTACAGGGATTTATTCTCTGCTTAAATTCTAGGACATGGTTAGGATTCCTTAATGAGTTCTAGTTTTCTTTTTCACCAGCCTTGGTTTTCCTATTGGTTTTAGGGTTTTCTTATCATCAAGTTTTCTCTTAAAGTCCTTTCTCTTAGACGTAGCACCTTGTTTAATTTCTAGGTCGGGAATCCTTAGATTAAGATGATGGTCTTTCTATCATTGAGTTTTCGCCTTTGGTTATCCTAGGGTACGGGTAATGGTAGGTTTGGTCATAATATGTTGGTCTAACATCCGTAAAGCTTTCATCAAATTTTGAGTTTACTTAGTCCTAGTAAGGGTCACAATATGAAGTCATAACCTATTGAGAATCACGATATGTCTGGTTATAATTGTAAATAAATGATTAACTCAAACTAATCCATTGAAGTTTAGCAGCTTTTCTATCAAGTTTTCTTCCGAAATTTGCCCTAGAGGGAATTTCTACAGTCATAGCCTAGTCATGGTAGGTTTATGGAATCGTAATAATCCTATGAAAGGTCATGGTAAGTCTGAGTTTAATCACTGAAAGTTTCAGGATATTAATAACTTGATCGATTGTTTTTACACAAAACAATTAATACAAGGTCTTTTATTAATATTCC
Organism: Artemisia tridentata subsp. tridentata; assembly: GCA_021014915.2. Taxonomy (NCBI): domain Eukaryota; kingdom Viridiplantae; phylum Streptophyta; class Magnoliopsida; order Asterales; family Asteraceae; genus Artemisia; species Artemisia tridentata. The sequence goes on from CP139506.1 coordinate 393,458,782, forward strand.
ATGTGGTGGGTTAAGGATTTTGTGTCTCTAATATGGATACTTGGGTTCCTTGTTTTCAATAGTGGTCCTAGTTTCTGTCACTTATTATGTTACCAGTTGGGTGGTTGTCTATGGTTGGAGGTTGAGGGAAGGAACTGTTATTTAGAGTGAGGTTTGGGGTGGTTTCGTTAACTTTAGGGGTTTCAGGAGACATGGTACTGTGATAATTTGCAAATAATAATTATAAGAAATTATTATAAGACATTAATAACATTAGGGAAAGAAACTAAAGGTGAAATGTAAAAATATCAAGGGTACGAAGTTTAGTATAAATGATCCTAAATGGATAAGGCTCTAAGTAGGGTTTCATCTTGATGTCCTAATCTGGACATGAGAGGAATAGATTGGATAGGGGAATCAGGATTCTGTAACCACTTTATAGTTATAATTATTCCATTTATATTGTTTAAACGATTATAGTAACTTACATACAAATAATGTTTCAGTAACGGCGTGGCACGGAGGACTTTGGTTAAGTTTTTGTGTAAACCGGTTATAGTCCAATGTTTGAAAACATTTGGTTCTCTATAACCACAAGCTCTGATACCACTCTGTAACACCCCCATTTTCGAGATACGCAGCAGAATATAAGTTTGGGGTGCTACTTCATGGTTCACAGTCATGGAAATAGAAAACGACTCGAAAAGAGACGTTTTTAAATAAATATTGTTATCATTCATTTATTTAATATCAGAGTACATAAGATAGGTCCCAGAGGGAGGTTCGGAAATTACATTATAAAAGTTACATTATCCTTTTGAATGATAACAAAGTGGACACCCTTTTATTTTAAGAAGAAGGTCCACCGCCGCTCCGTGCCAATAATCATACTTCTAAATACCTGAGATAAACATGCTTAAAAAGTCAACACAAAGGTTGAGTGAATCTATAGTGTTTAAAGTTATAATCAGTTTGAACACAAGCCAAAGTAAAAGAATTCAGTTATATCGTAGTTCAGGAATATTGCACTAAACCTCATGACACGCAATGCGTTAACAGTTTCCAGGTTCCACAATCACGATTGAAATGAGAGTGGTCTTGCCCCCGAGTTAAAGATATCAAATATAATGCATCTGTCTAACCGGCTACCACGTAGATATCCATCCGATTAGAACAAATGGGTCGTCAGGCCAATAGATCTATTCACATATTCGCGCTCACCCAGCAGGTGACTAATGGTGCATGATATGAGGGTCTTTTAAATAAATAATTCAATCTCAATAATAAGGTAAGTTAGCCTAGTGCAATAACAATCAGGAAAATACTTGTGTTCGGTTTAATAGCATGTATCTCCCCACATATTTGGAAAACACGTAAGTAAGAAAGGTGGGACTATAAAGTCACCTGAGTAGTCTGGATGGAAAACAAAGTTATATAAAGTTGATAAACGTCTCCGGCTTGCAACCTGAGTTGATATGTCAAGCTTTCAGTAATCGTTTCTGAATATATAAGTTTCCAATGTTTGTTTCGTTGTTTGGTTGTTGTTTAAATATGAGATAACATGAAGTCTCTTCAAAATAAGATTTTATCTTATTATTCGTCCTTATGTTTCCGTTCTTTCGTTTGTTCGTTAAAGATATCTTGCGTTTGTTTGATCGTTAAATATAGCCTTCGTTCGTTCGTTAATTCGTTATTGAAATAAACGTTTTACGTTGGTATCAAATCGGAAAATAAAAATAAAAATGATAAAAACAATGGTTATGAAAAGTTGCACTTTAATCCCTAAGGTTTGGTCAAATGACAGTTTTTACCCTGAACTTTTAAAAAATGACAATTTCTACCCTTCGTATTTGTTATTGACAAAAATGACCCTTGAATTAAATAACTATGAAATATTTACGATTTCAGCCCATAAAACTCTTATCTTGAAAAATATATATATATCAAGGTTCTAAAAATAGTTTGGTGTTCACCCCCTTTTTGGACACAAATAAATACGAGGCGAGGGCTCGGTTTTTCCTCGTTCTTTTTTCTACATAAAGTTAGCTGAGTGGTCTCGCTACTAACCAAATTTCATAATTTTTAAAGGTTGTTTGATTGTCAAAGTAAATCCTTAAAACTGGTCAGTTAGAACATAAGGCTGGTAAAAGTTAGATAAATAAAAGTGGGTTTTTATTCCTAGTGTTGGAGCAGTTTTCAAGTTTGAATAACTTTTCAATCGTTCAATCATTTTAAACAATTCTTTTTCCTACGTGAAGCTAGTTAGGTGGTCTTCATCAATCCCAAGTTTCGTTATTTTTGAAAGTCATATGATACTCGAAATATATCTCCAAAGTTGATAGTTTAGAACAAATTTTAATGAAAACTGGAAAATTTGGTTTCTAAGCTAGTGGTGGGGTGAACTTTGGTACTCGATAACTTTCTATTCATTCAATCTTTTTACATGTTTCTTTTTCATAAAAATACTTAGTTAGGTGATCTTGTTTGTGACAAAAACTTGGAATTTTTAGAGATGTTTTAAGGATCGAATTCTGGGTTCAAAGTAGGGTGGCTGGAACGAGAGACAAATAAATAAATTTAAAATTTTGTTTTCTAGTTTTAGCGATGAAAGGGTATAACTTAGAGACTTGATAATTTTGAGAATACTTCATCATATTACAAAATTCTTTCTCCTACTTCTAGTTGGATGGGTAGACTTTAGGCATACCAAAGGTTAGATTTTATAGAGATCGCTAGGTGGTTTATATCTAGGTCAAAAGTTAGGCTGTTACTTGACAAAAATAATAAGACTTATAATCTTTTCAGTTCTAGCGAGAGACCCATATTCAAGACACAATAACTTTCTAGCCACTTAATCATTTTATAAAATTCTTTCTTCTAGAATTACCTAGCTGGGTAGTCTCTCCTATAACAAAAATACAGAATTTTTGAAAAGCATTTGGTGGTCGAAACAGTGGTGTAAAGTTGGGTCGCTGGTCATGTTTAACTGAAAAGAAATATCTGAAAATTTTTAGTTTTAGTTTTTGCGATAAAGGGCAACCTTTTGGGCTCGATATCTTTACAACGACTTGAGCTTTTTACAAAATTTTTGTTCCTAAATTTAGTTGGCCAGGTGAACTTTAAACATACCAAAAATCGGAATTTATAAAGGTCTCTTGGTGAGCGTTTTATGGGTCAAAAGTAGGGTGAGTGGGTCGAATTCAACTGAAAAAAAAATAACAACTGATGATCAGGGTTCTAGGGTTAGCGATTTTGGGCATATTTTAGATCTCAATATCTTTTGACTCGTTTGATCTTTTTAACTGATTCTTTTTCCTAATCAAAGCTAGCTGGGTGATCTTTATCAGTGTCAAAAATAATAATTTAACAGGGTCGTTTGGGGTTTGGTTTCTGGGTCAAAAGTTGGGCTGTGGGGTTGGTTTTTGGCTCGACTGAAATACAGAAAAAAAAGATCTGATAAGAGTTTCTGATTTTAAAACGTTTAGTAATTACTTTTTATGCATGGTATGATTATATTAGATATATATTAACATGTTTTTAACATTCTTTATCATTTCATGATCTGTTCTTACAAAGTAAAATATATATATACAGAGGGTGTTTGTTTTCCTGGTTCGAACAGACAGAAAGAAAAAGAAAAAGAGAATAAAGTTTTTGGTGTTGTGGTTTATTAGAGGTTTAGTAACAATGTTTTTAAGACTAAATAAAGTATATAAACAATATGAAAATAGGTTTGATAACTTACTTGAATTCACTTAGTCGATTAGGGTTTTGAGACAAGGATGGGTTTCTTGAATCTCTAGTTGCTTCCTCCTCCTCTAAGCTTACTAGGGCTTATGTTTTGATTATATGTTGAGGCTAAGGTCAGTAGGTGATGGGAATGAAACTGTTTTTGTTGAGTTCGAATAACATGGATTGTGTTGAGGAACTTTAGGGTCGAATGGGTGTGAGTATATGTTGAGCTGCTATTTATGGAGAGGGCAACTAGGGTTTTCTGGATATGTTAGGTTGATGTGTCAAATTCTTATTGGTGCCAAGTGTTAAGACAAGTGTGAGGAGGGGGAATGGACATGTAGGCTATGAAAGTGAGATGATGTGGAGACTTCTTCACCTTACAAGTCATCAAATGATGATGTCATTGGTGATGTGGAGGAGGGGGGATGTATGTAGTGTAGGTATTATTTAGGAGTAAGTTTAGTTAGGATTTTAGTTGGGTTTCGACCAGATTTTTGGAAAGGAAATCGATTATGGCTTTGGGGTGTTGTACCATGGGTTTATGGAGTAGTATTCTAGGGTTTAGAGATATAACTTATTTAGTTTAATGACTTGGTTCAAGAGTTAGGAAAATAGTCTAAAGTTCTTACATATATATTTATATTTCGAATTGTACAAAAATGAAAAAGAAAATGGGTTAAGCTTAAGTAGGTTGTATCACATGCTTAATATGGTTGTATTATTATTTAGAATATAGGAAAAATTGTAGTTTTAGTAATTTATTTAGTTATACAAATTATTTGTCAATTTTTATTAAGTTAAAAATTAAATAAATGGGATTTTTAGTTTTTATGCATTAGGAACTTGTACATTAAGTTTAAAGACTTGTAAAAATATTTAATGAGTTTAGGAAAAATAATTTATAAAAGTTATGCATGAATGGTTTGTAATTTATGCTTTGAAAATAAATATAGATAAGGTTTTATTAAAGATTTTATAAATAAATGGTTTCATGCATAAAGGACTTGTACTCTAGCTTTAAATGACTTATACATTTATAAAAATCTTATATAAATAAATAAAATCATAATTACCTGAAATTAGGGTTTTACCAGGAATTATTATAGAATTAGGGTTTCTATGCTTTAGACACTTGTACATTAATCATATAATTTGTACTTTAGTAATTCTAGGGTTTTGTTGTTCATAAATGTTGTTATGGTAGTTTAGGGTTTCATAAAACTTTCATCAGTTAAGGAACGTTCAATTTTAAACGTACATTAGCGAAATAACGTAAAGTGATAAGTGGGACCTCATAACGTTTCAGGTCAAAGATGTTTATACAGTTGAATACTAAATCAAGTTGGGTTGCAAGCTCGGTTATTCGGGATGTGATCTCTGTCACATTAGATGATAGTTACAATTAAGAGAAAAAAAAATTTTCTACGTGGAAAAAGGATAAGTGTTCTGAGCGATAGTTTATTTTAATGAGGGATTTTTCATAGTGGTTACACTCAAACTCTAAACACATCTCCTTCCTTGTAGATCCAAAGATGATATCATCCATATACACCTGAACTTGCAAAAGATCATTCTTGTGCTTCTTGATGAATAATGTCTGATCAATCTTGCCTCTTTGAAATCCATTTTCAATTAAGTAGGAAGCCAGTGTTTCATACCATGCCCTTGGTGCCTGATGAAGGCCATAAAGAGCTTTAACTACCTTGTAAACTTTGTCTGGATGGTCTGGGTCAGTAAACCCTGGAGGTTGTGAGACATATACCTCCTCTTCAATAGTACCATATAGAAAAGCACTCATGACATCCATTTGATAAACTGTGAAGCCCATAAATGAAGCATAAGCCAAAAATAACCTAATGGCTTCAATCCTTGCTACTGGAGCAAAAACCTCTTCATAGTATATCCCTTCTTCTTGTGTGTACCCTTGGGCTACTAATATAGCCTTATTCCTAATCACTATGCCCCTTTCATCCCTTTTATTTTTGAAAACCCATCTAGTGCCAATTACCCTTACACCCTTGGGTAAATCAACTAGCACCCATACCTTCTGAATCTTGAACTGAAGAAGCTCTTCTTGCATAGCTTCTACCCAGCTTGAATAATCTAAGGATTTTAGAACATTTTTGGGTTCTGCTTTAGAGAGAAAACTTACAAACAAGCAAGAGTTTGCAAACTCATGCTGCTTTGAAGCATAAAGGGCGTCAAGAAGCCCTTGTTGGTCTAAAGACATCAGTTGTTGTCTTGTCTTCACCCCTGATTGTACATCTCCAATCACATTGTCCAGGGAGTAGACTTTGTGAATCCTTGTGTGTGGTGTAGAAGGAACTTGATAATGAGGTGGTAGATTGTTGAAATCCACTTCATCTTCTGAGAATTCTGCTTCATGTGGTTCTGATGGTCCAGCAGTAGAAAATTTTGGCCCAGCAGTGGAAACATTAAGCCTATCAGTAGAAACATTAATCCTAGCAGTATGTTGCTCTGTCTCAGCAATAGAAATATCTTTTGTACTGCTAACTTCACTTTTTTGTTTCTCAGTTCCATCTTCCTTGTTTTCATCTTCAATCCCTTCTTTAGCTTTATCAGTAAAAGGTTCATCATTTGTTGAAGTTGAAGCCACACTTGTCCATATTGGCATCCATACATAATCTTGATCTTTCTCTTTGTCTAACCCTGCCTCATTTGTTGTTTCATCTCCTTTTGAACCTGAAAATTCATTAGTTTCAACAACAACAGGCACATAATTCATAGAATGGGTTAGTGTCTCAAGATCAAATAGCCAATTAGGACCTTGACCTGCTACATTGGATTTATTCTCTAAAAATTCCATATGCAGGTTTTCCTCTACTCTTCTAGTTCTTGAGTTGTATACTCTAAAAGCTTTGCTATTAAGAGAATATCCAACTAAGAATCCTTCATCTGCTTTACCATCAAACTTTCCTAGATGGTCTAAGGTATTCAGAATTGTCACATGACATCCAAAAGGTCTAAGAAATCCTATTGCAGGAGTTCTACCTCTAAAAAGTTCATATGATGTCTTATTGTGAGATTTGACTACTAAAACTCTGTTCTGGACAAAACAAGCAGTATTAACTGCTTCAGCCCAAAAAGTTATAGGCAACTTAGAGTCGGGCTAACATGGTTCTAGCAGCTTCTATGAGTGTTCTATTTCTCCTTTCAGCAACTCCATTCTGCTGAGGAGTTCTTGCAACACTAAATTCTCTCCTAATACCTTTTTCCTTGCAGAAATCATCCATAACTCTATTCTTAAACTCTGTCCCATTATCACATCTAATGACTTTTACTTTCTTGTCTACTAGGTTTTCTATCTGTGTAATGAATGTCTTAAGGATGCTAGAAGTTTCATCCTTAGAACCTAAAAAGAAAACCCATGTAAATCTACTATAGTCATCAGTAATAACTAGACAATATCTTTTATGCATCATACTACTAACAGAATTAGGTCCAAATAAGTCCATATGAAGCATAAACAATGATTGATCAATAGAGTTAAAAATTTTAGGCTTACAAGTGGCTTTGTGTTGTTTGCCTTTAAGACAAGCAATGCATGTTTGGTCATTTTCAAATCATTTTTGAGGTAAACCTCTTACCAAACCATTTTTAACAATTTTATTTATGGTTTTGAAATTAATGTGACCAAGCCTTCTATGCCATTTCATTGATTCATCCAATGTGGCCTTTGCAATAAGACAAGTAAGAGCCTTTTTAGGGACAATGTTCTTCATATCAACACTGTACATGTTGCCCTTTCTTGGAATTTTAAGAAGTACTTGATGATGATCCCAGATGAGCTTAACGATCATGTTAATTACTTTAGATATAAACCTAAAGCAATAGGTATAGAAACTATTCTTGAATGATCTATTAATTACTATGCGGAAACTAGTAATTAATCTTAAGAAGATTTAAACACAAAAGAATTCTCAAACAACACTTCAATATATTTAATACGGCTGCTCAAAAGCAACAGGGTTACAAGATAACCTTGAAGTGATCGAATTACAAAAGATACGTATACTAATCCTAACCCTAGATCCTCCTTTTATACTCTAAGGAGTCCTAGTCGGTTAGAAAACTTTCTATACAAGAACAATATCTATTCGTATCTTTACTATAATTATCTTAACAAAACTATAAATATCTGATAAGCAGCAGAATCATAACTCTAGCAGCAGAATCTTCTTAGGCTAGCAACAGTTTGACACTTAGCTTATTTCACCATTCGTTAGATATCATCAGCAGCAGAATAAATATACTAGCAGCAGAATGATTAAGCTTGGCAGCAGAATCATACTTGGTGTATTTTCTATTAGAACCATGAGCAGCAGAATAACATTCATAGCAGCAGAATCTTCAAAACCCAACAATCCTCCCCTAAACTTGATATTTTCCTCTAAAATATACAAGTTTCTTCTAAGCACAGATATACACAAAGAGGATGCTTCCAAACACTTACTGCTTTGAAGTCTTTGATTTCAGAATCTTTTTATACTTCTCTACTAACTCATATGCTTGATGATCTGAAAGAAATGGTCTTTGTAACTTTAACTTTCCATATTGTAACATCTGAGTAAGCATAGCTGTATTGTTGTTCAAGGGATAGTCTTTTTCAACCAGCATGTATAAACTTACACCTTTACCATCCAATACATGTACTCCACAAGACTGATAGAGATACCATCTATGCACTTTATTTGAGTTCAACAAATCCTTCCATTCAATATCTCTTGCATCAGGCTCAAACATGTTCTTCAAGTAGTAATAGTGTAGCCTTTCATAGATCACATCTGGTCTTCTATCCCCATAATTTTCCTTATACATCCTCCAGAGCTATACTATATCATCCCTATCCATGTAATGCAGCATTTGTTAGAATCTAACAAACTTCTGACATACACCATTTGATCTCTTGATCTCCCACCATGCTTCACTTCCATCTTGAACATCATGTGAATAGGAAATGATTGGGTGTTTAGTTTCCAAGGGAACTGCATTTGTTATCTCTGGTTCTTCTTGAGGTTTATGAACTGTAAAATCCATAATCCTTTTCATATCATCTGCAGTTACTTCTTTAGAATTATCCTCTGAATCACTAAACTTCATTGGTGTAGTTCTTTTCCTCTTCCTTGCCATACTCTTCAACCTTTTTCCAGTCCTTTTGTGTAACACCCCGAAAATCAGGTCCAGCGGAAGCATACATGTCACTGGGGTGCTACTCAATTGGTATAACAACACAAGGCCCAAAGAACGGTTTTACCTTAACAGTTTAGAATAAAATTCATTATCAAAACATTGAGTTTACATCATCTGAAAAATAGTGCGGAAGTAAGGCCCAAAAATAATAAAGTGGTCCCAAATATGTTCATCCGAGTCGTCTATGACCATGCCCCTTGCCAAGCGCCTCCAGAGATAAACTATAGCCTTAAACCTGAAAACACATGCTAAAAAGGGTCAGCTTACGCTGGTGAGTTCACAGGTTTTAGTTTAAAACAGTTTGGTAAAACCAAAAGGATTTCGAGTTCAAAATCATCGTTCATAAATAAGTCAAGTCCAACGTAGGCTAACACTGCCTAAGTTATAGTTCCAGAACCAAATCCGCAAATAATAACATAGTCAAACATCTCTAACCAAAATCAGTCATTCAAGTACTATACTCATATAGTGTCATGCAAGTTTAACTGTTACGCTGGCTAAGTCACGAAGTCAAATCACGATAATAGTTCCCTATAGGTGCACACTATAGAAATCAGTAGGCACAGGAGCCAATGTTGATGCTAAGGCACAAGGAGCCCGCGTTATTGCTAAGGCACAAGGAGCCCGCGTTATTGCTAAGGCACAAGGAGCCTGCGTGTATAATAACCATAGCCAGCTCGCGTAACAGTATCATAACGGTTTAAGGCCATATCAAATAACAAGTAAGCACATAATGCATTCAATTAACCAGGTCAGATATATCAGCCAAACAGTACGTTGGAGAAAACAAATCACGTTTCAAGTAAAAACAGTATTGAGTTTAAGTAAAAATGAGCATGTATTCTCCCCCAAAAATAGTTATAAAACCGGTAAAAGTAGGGGCCATGAACTCACCTTAGCCACAGCAAAACAAAAGTCACAACTAGCACGACTGGCATCGAGGAGCAAAACATAACAACCTCAAGACGTACGGCACGACGATACACGGAAGTACAAGCACGGCGGTACACAACGGTCTATGATCGGCACAACCTAATACGTATACGATTATCTCAAAACACGTCTCGCAAAATAATAAAGTCTATAAAAGACAGCGTGTCGTAGTTTTCGTGGATTACTCAGTTTTCAAATCTTATCAAAAGCTTAGTTTCAACGTTTCGTGTGGTGTGGTAAAAAGACCTAGACTCGACAGACAACTCACACCAAAGGGAAGAGACATCAACAAACTCGAGAGAATACTGACGAGAACTCAAACCAAGGAAGACAACCTAGAAGTTAAAGACAAACAAACACCTCAAATAGAATAGTTTGTACGTTTCGACATTTACCCCGTTATCCCAAATAACTTGTATAAAACATAATCGTTTTATAATAAAAAATAGTTTACTAATAAAACTAGTTTTTCTCGAGTCGTCGAGACTTGGGTAAATCAAATTACAATATTTAACAAGTTTATGTCTCGCTATTATTCTCGTAAATATTAGTTTTGGTTTTATTGAAGATTTTGTGTCCGGTCTGAGTTTAATATATTAAAGTCTTTTCAAGTTTAATATATTATACCGTCTCAAGTCTCAAAATGTTCAATGAATCCAATATCTAATGTTGTATAATCCGAAACGTATCAATCGTCAAAATGTCAAACAAGTAATCCCGTTAGTAAAATATATTTTGACGCCACAATTTATAACGAAACAAATGAACCAAACACAACCAATACGACCAAAACCAAACTATACTCATCATAACTCGGAACCGATCACCTCGACAAATAACAGAAAATAAAAACACGTTAACGTTACCAAGCCGACACAAGACTAATACAAGCATTCCCATCTACCTCGCGACATATATAAATGAAACTACCATCCTGAATCCGAGATTCAAACAACAAACATCACTTCAGAATTAGCACAACCACATCAATACTTTACCGGAAATAAATTCTAACATGAAACCGAGATACCGAACGGGTTTTTCAACCCGAGACTAACTATGGAACCAAATGGGTCTCGACCCGACCCGTTTTTAACCCGAATCAAACAGACAATTTCTCAAATAGATTCTTACCACACGAAACAGTAAATAAAAACATGATTAATCCGGTTTTAATCACAAATTTTATAATAACAAGTTATTTTCGTTTCGAATCCACAAAAACCATAACATAATCGATCGGTAAAAAAAAATATAAACAACATAAGTGGTTATTACCATACCACACGGACGAGAGCGAGATGAAGAAGAGATGAGAGATGGTGGAGCCGGATGGCGGCCAAGTAGCTGTGGTGATGCACGAACCAAAATATACCCCCAACAACCCCAATATGCTCGATCTATACTCGTATAACTACAATAATGGTGTCGCCGGAAAAACTCGCCGGAAAATCATAAGTTACCGGAAAAGAAAAGAATAGATAAGGGTGGTTTTGGAGGCGCGTGAGATATATAGGAGTGAAGAGGAGGGTGAGATAAACAAAGTGGTGGTGGCGGTGTAGTAAAATGAGCGGCGGTGTCGGCTCAAATGGCCGGAAATGGCGCCGGATCTTATTGGCCGGAAAAGAATTATAAGAGAGAGAGGGGGTTGGTGAAAATGTCGGCTGGAAGCAAAGGAAATGAAATATGTAACCCTAAAATTTTTATAAGTGGGTATTTATAGTGTGAGGGTAGGACTAAGCACAAACCCTAACGCGCCCTCAGGGACTAAAACTGTCAATTTCTTCATATTTTTAACGAAACACCAACGAGACTAATAAATCGTGTTGTAAACATTTCCCGAGCATCCGAAAGTTATTCCATTAACTTTAAAATCGTTTTTCCATTAATTTTGATTATAAATATGCGTAGGTTTATTCCTCGTCGCCCGAATAAATTAATATTCGCGTTTAAATTAATTTTTCCAATAAAACGGCTATTCATACGCCTCGTTTCTCACGAGAAATAAAATAACCAAAACAAATTGTCGGTTGTGCCAGTACGTGTTGTGTACGAATTTCATGTTTCGCGAGATAAAATTTACGTTTTCAAACCAATAAGTTCCGAAAGGTTCGTAAATGAAAAATAGAGATAATCTCGTATAGAAATACGTCTGGAAAATTGCGAGTTGTTACAGTCTCACCTCCTTAACGGAATCGCGACCTCGCGATTCAATTCAAGTTACTCGTTACGGTTTAAAAGAAATAAGTATATACATACGAGGATTCATCGTCACGTTCTCACGTGGATTCAAGACCTTTTTCGCGAGCTTCGAAGAGCTTTGTCGATAGGGATGTGACTTTACTAAAGTCGTTCGATTTCACGGTTCATGATTTCGGTAGGTTTCTCAACAAGGATTTAAACATTCATCAATCTGGATCTTTCTCGGAGGAATAGCAGTTGCCTCATCGGCGAGTCATTTCTTCACGATGTGCATAAAAAAAACGTTGCGATCACTGCTGAGTCCTGACGGTAGCTCGAACCTGTGTGCTACCGGTTCAACTCTAGCAAGGGTTTCAAAGAAATCAATATATCGAGGATTAAGTTTTTCACGTTTACTAAACGTCTCACACCTTATCAAGGTGAATCTTTAAGCATGATCTAGGCTTTAACCGGGAATTCAAGAGATTTACGTCATTTGTCAGCGTAACTGTTCGGACGATTTCGTGAGCAATTTGCAATTCGGTTTCGATCTGAACGATCTTCTCAGTAGTCTCGATGAACAAATTCGGGGTCGGTAAGTTGGGTATCCCCAATTTCTACCCATCAAGTCAGCGATCAGCACTTGCAACCATATGGTGTCTAGTACGGTGCCGTGAAATACTGGAGTTGTAGGTATTGTTATAAGAGAATTTGGCCAACAGGAGGTGTCGATACCAACTATTGCCAAATTACGCAGGAATACAATATGTCCTCTAACACTCGAATGATTTTTCCACTTCGGCCATTAGTCTGGAGATGATACACAGTATTCATCTCCAAATCTGTTCTCATGGCTCTTTGGAGTGATTGTCAGGAATTTGATGTGAAACAACTATCCCGATCAGAGAATGGTAAGAATCGACACTCTATGCCGTGTAAAGATTTCTAATGAGTATTGACGAGTAAGTTTGCCAATACTGTCGTTTCATTGATTAGAGAAGGTGAGTAGATTAGGTAGGCTTATCAACAATAACTCTGGTAGCGCCGCGGGATTTATTTCCAAGGTTTCGTTCATGATGTAATTAATTATCTGGTAAGGAGGTAGCAAGGATCACTAGTACTTTCGATGGACGAGTGAAAAAATCAGGTGGTTGTCCCAAGGAATCGCGGTTTCAGTTACTCCTTAGAATCTCAAGATTTCTGTTGGGTGTGGAATCTCTGCCAAATAGAGAGTTTAGCGAGTTCAGAGTAAAATTCGGAGAAAAGAAGTTGATTGCCACAAGCAATCAGTTGGTTGAATCGGTAATGTACAAGGTACTCAAAACGGAAGGTACAACATTGATTGAACAGTTTCGATTAAACAATCCCAATCGGAAAGATGAACATCATCGATTGAGCATAAGGCTTAGAGTAGAGGTGACTGTAACAAGGTCACAACAAAATAGGCCGAATAACAAATCCAAATCCAGGATGACGTCCAAAATCAAACAACTCGAGTTAAATCAGAATCAAGACTAATCCAAACATAGTCGATATCGAATCGAAATGTAGTCAAAATCAGATCCAAACGTAGCCATATATCAAATCCAAACGCGGCTAGAAATAAAATCCAAACGTGGCAAAAATTAAATCCAGACGTAGCCAAAAATCAAATCTAAACGTTGCCGAAAATAAAATTCAAATGTGGCCAAAATCGATTCCAATCGTAGCAAAAATTCAAAACCAAACGTGGTCAAAATCGAATCTAAAAGTTCCAGCAAGCTCGGATGGCTTATAATGCTCTGAAGGAGTTACAAATAAGTAACTCGGATTGAAACCGTGCCAATCGGATCTAACTCGACCCGATGCAAAGTACGGCCAGACGGCGGCAAACAGGATTTCCATATAATGGAGACGTATAGCAATGCCAAGGGCATTACGGTTCATGTGGTGTTGTGATGCCAGTGTGTAGTGTGTGTGGAAGTAAAATTCCATGTCCGTGTACACACGAGAAACTGTACCATTTCAAAATTCCAAAAGTCAACCCGGACATAATTCCATTATAACTACTCTGAGTATTGCAAAATTCACCTCTGAGTCGGACATAGGTGATCAGGCTATGTTCCACTGTCCCTGGCTGAATATAGGTGATCAGTCTATATTCACCCGAAGTTCAATGAATTTTGGAAGACTAAGCCTAGTTACACTAGTAGTATGTCCATTATATCCAGAATCATTCCCAAAAATCACGACAAGTATACAAACACGACGTTCAATAATAAGATTACGCAAGGAAATAGCGTAACTCTGTGACAGGTATGGTGTGAGTATAAGCATATGGAAATGCTTATAGTGAACAGTTAGAACGAGCGGATATAAAATATCCAAGAGTCAAGCACACATCTCAAACAAATATAAAATCAAGCATCTCATCATATAACTCGTCAAGTATATCATGAACATCTCATCTAATATATCATCAACTATCTCGTCATATCAATTATATCCTCAAATAAAATCATACGCGAGGCATCGGCTTGGCAGGCAGGCACGTGGCGGTCATAGGGTTAAGTTTTCGCAAAAGTGGTTATAGTCCAGGTTTTAGAAATAAACCTAGTTCTCTATAACCTAGGCTCTGATACCAATCTGTAACACCCCGAAAATCTGGTCCAGCGGAAGCATACATGTCACTGGGGTGCTACTCAATTGGTATCACAACACAAGGCACAAAGAACGGTTTTACCTTAACCGTTTAGAATAAAATTCATTATCAAAACATTGAGTTTACATCATCTGAAAAATAGTGCGGAAGTAAGGCCCAAAAATAATAAAGCGGTCCCAAATATATTCATCAGAGTCGTCTATGACCATGCCCTTTGCCAAGCGCCTCCAGAGATAAACTATAGCCTTAAACCTGAAAATACATGCTAAAAAGGGTCAGCTTACGCTGGTGAGTTCACAGGTTTTAGTTTAAAACAGTTTGGTAAAACCAAAAGGTTTTCGAGTTCAAAATCATCGTTCATAAACAAGTCAAGTCCAACGTAGGCTAACACTGCCTAAGTTATAGTTCCAGAACCAAATCCGCAAATAATAACATAGTCAAACATCTCCAACCAAAATCAGTCATTCAAGTACTATACTCATATAGTGTCATGCAAGTTTAACTGTTACGCTGGCTAAGTCACAAAGTCAAATCACGATAATAGTTCCCTATAGGTGCACACTATAGAAATCAGTAGGCACAGGAGCCAATGTTGATGCTAAGGCACAAGGAGCCCGCGTTATTGCTAAGGCACAAGGAGCCCGCGTGTATAATAACCATAGCCAGCTCGCGTAACAGTATCATAACGGTTTAAGGCCATATCAAATAACAAGTAAGCACATAATGCATTCAATTAACCAGGTCAGATATATCAGCCAAACAGTACGTTGGAGAAAACAAATCACGTTTCAAGTAAAACCAGTATTGAGTTTAAGTAAAAATGAGCATGTATTCTCCCCCAAAAATAGTTATAAAACCGGTAAAAGTAGGGGCCATGAACTCACCTTAGCCACAGCAAAGCTGATGAACTCAAATAAGTACATTTTGTTACTATCATTTATCCTAATAATTTGACTTGTTTTATTATATTATGTATGAGGATTGATACTTAATCGTTCACTTTTGTAATTCTCAGATAAAAACAAGCATTTGGTGAAACTTGGCGATTTTGGACTAATTATGGAGCAAAACATGCAAGAAGTTAAGAGTCTATCGAAATGTACAAGATCAAGACTATTCTGCTCCAGATGCGCCGCATCTCACTTATGACATGCGCCGCATCACTATCAATATTTCACCAGATACGATCCAAGATACAAGAGGACATGCGCCGCATCTAATTATGGAGTTACGCCGCATCTTCTGGCGGTGTACGAATATTCCTGAATATTATAATCTTGGACCCCACGCGAAGTTAAGTCAATGCGCCGCATCTACTTACTAGATGCGCCGCATCCTACCCTCAGACAGAAACTATAAATACCCTAAGACCAGACGAATTTCGAAGAGACAACATATTATATCCGAAGACCGAAGTACAGAAACCTAGGACGAATTCAGTCGATTAAGGCAGCACAAGACACACCCAAACGAAGATACAAGAGTTGTAAGAAGTTGCTGCATGTGTTTAATTCATTAAGTAGTTTTGTTTTATTGTGTTAGTAAACTTTAATTCATCAAGATTGGTGGCTTGTGTAATGTGACAACGGAAAGATTGCACTCCCTTAAAACTGCTTTCTCATTAATTAAAGTTTATATGTTGATGTCTTTGGTGACTTTTATTAGTGCATTGATAACCTCTGTGTCTAGCTGAGCGTTGATCGGGTCGCCATGCCTCTGCCCTCGCCTATTTATTAGATCGCCTACGCATTCTATGGTCTGTAGAAAAGTAGGAAGAAAGATAAATAGGATAGTCATAAGTAATCATTAAGGGTTTACTCGCCGATAAGATTAGAACCAACGAGAAAGGACTTAATCTCGGTGCGTTGCATCGAACTATACACTTCATATAAAACTAGCAATAAAACAAGTGACAAACTACTTATCTATCAGGACAGCCCTCTTATTGTCTCAAGTATTTATCTGTGTACGTGTGTGCTATTCGCTGATTCGTGCCTATTGGTTTAGTTTATTATTTAATTGCAACCAAATCGTGCCAGTCTCTCAGGCTGAACCCCTTGCGTTAGAATAGGTTGTATAGCTAACTTAATTTATTAAAATACTGATTAGAATAACTAGATAATACGTTCCACTCTTAGTGATCGACACTCTACTTACCATTATATTCATACTGACCAGGTACACTGCTCGTTAAGTGTGTGTGTTATTGATAAGTCGGCTAAATATAAATTTAAAACTTGAGTAGGCATTAATACTGCTAAACCGCAACGACACATCGCACGCATCAAGTTTTTGGCGCCGCTGCCGGGGAGTGAATTGTTATTATCTGTTAATTTGATTAGTATTTTAATTAGGTTTTTAATTTTTAATCTAACCGCTAATTTTGTTGTGCATTAGATTAATTTGCATTCATTGTACTTTTTTGCATATTTTCTGTTTTTGTGTGCTATTTATTTGTTTTTATTTGTTTTTATTTTCGTGTGCTTTATTTGTTTTTGATTTTTCGTATTTTTTGTGTTCTGCTATCGTTGTACTGAGCTAAATCAAACGATACGGCGCATCTATTTTCATAGATACGGCGTATTGTGTTTAATTTTTATAAAATACAACGCGTTTAATTAATTCGATACGACGCATCTTTTCCCCAAGATACGGCGTATCTGTTTTTGATAAAAAAAACTTTCTAAACGTTAACGCCATACGACGCATCTGCTTTAGCAGATACGGCGTATCTATTATTTTAATTAAAAACAGTTTTCGAATTATTAAACAGATACGGCGCATCGATCTCTTTCGATACGGCGTATCTTCTGAATCAAAAATCTTATATTTTGAAACATAACGAAAATACGGCGCATTAACTTTTGTTAATACGACGCATTTAATTTTTAATAAATATCGATATTTGATTATTAAAATTGATACGGCGCATTCAAATTTCTAAGCGGCGTATCTATTTTCTGAATAAAAGTCTGATTAAATTTTAACGATTATAAGATACGGCGTATCCAACTTTTTGGATACGGCGCATCGTCTGCAGATATCAGTAACTTTAATTTTTCGTATTCCATTTTCGTTGTTAATTTTCTGATATACTACTTTCTCGAGCATACCCTACTGATATTTTTATGTTGATTTCAGGAAGTGCATGACCAGGAGCTCTACGAAGAACTTGATTCAACCTTTCGAAGATCCTGAACGAGTCTTTCATTCGCTTAAAAGGCTTTTCGACAGAAAAAGCTTTGATACTTCAAGTTCATTCGAGCTTGATTATTTTTCTGAAGAGAAAGAGGAAGAAGAAACAGAAACAATGGGCGAAAACACTACTATGGAGGAATACATGAACAAAACCCGTGCTGATTACACTTTAGGAGTTGCTAGACCAAAGTTTGATCATAAGTCAAAGTTTGAATTGAAGGGTCAGTTTCTCAAGGAGCTAAGAGAGAATGCTTTCAGTGGATCGGAACACGAGGATGCTAATGAGCATGTTGAAAAGGTCCTCGAGATTGCGGATTTGTTTACTTCAGAAGGAGTCACTGACGATCAACTCATGCTAAGAATCTTTCCAATCTCGCTAAAAGGAGCTGCTAACAAGTGGCTAAGGAATGAACCTGCTAGTTCAATCACTACATGGGAAGATTTGAAGAGCAAATTCCTGAAGAGATATTGTCCACCTGCTAGGACCGCTAAAAAGATGGAGGCCATCAACAGTTTCAAGCAAGAGCCTGATGAAACTCTTTATCAAGCTTGGGAACGATTTAAAGATTTACTGGTAAAATGTCCTCAACATTATCTAACCCCTATGCAGGAGATAATATTGTTTTATCAAGGATTGGATGTGCCTACTAGACAAATCTTGGACGCTAAGGGAGATGTACCCCAAATGAGTGCAACCAATGCTAGGAAAGCGATCCAAGAAGCTGCTGATCATTCTCAAAAATGGCACGATGGGACTTCTACTAGATCTAAGAGCAGCACTAATTTTGACGGGATTGCTGCTATTCAAGCTCAATTGGATAAAATTAGTAGAGAGATGAAGAAGCGTGATGAAAGAGTGTATGCTGCCCAAGTTGGATGTGAAAAGTGCGAAGGACCTCACTACACTAAAGATTGCCCGAATAAGAATGAAAGTGAGACGTTTGAAGAAGCATATTATACCCAATTTGGACAACCATTCCGACCTTCAGGAAGATTTAGGGAAGCCACACCGGGATTCTATCAAAAGAACAACTTCAATCCCGCTTATCAAGAAAGGAGGCAGACTTTAGATGACACTCTAAAGCAAATTATGGCCGATGCTGCTAAAAGACATGACGAGAATACTGCTATGATCAAAGAAATACGAGCTTCAACGGACACTACTACAAGAAATCAAGGAGCTTCGATCAAAGCATTGGAACAACAAATTGGTCAAATGAGCAAAGTTCTTCAAGAAAGGGGATACGGAAGTTTACCTAGCTCAACCGAAACCAACCCAAGAGATCATGTCAAGGCCATAAGCACCACTGAAGAAGTCACTCCTAACATTCCTTTTCCTAGAAGACCGATGAATGGTAATGATGGTGCAAGACCCGAATTTTTCTTTAATTCTTCAATCAGCTTAAGGAGACTACTAAAAGAAAAGACAAAGATTGAAGAGGAGATCAAGGCTACAATGAAAGAAGAGAGCTCTGCAACCGACTTACATGCCTTGCCTCATAAAGAAAAGGACCCAGGAAGTTTTACTTTGCCTTGTTCAATTAATAATATATCTTTCAATAATGTGTTAGCTGACTTAGGAGCTAGTGTTAGTGTTATGCCTCTTAAGACATTCACTACCCTAGGACTAGGTAAATTAGCACCAACTAAGTTACTTATTGAATTGGCTGATAAAACGGTAAAACGACCTGAAGGGATTGCTAATAACGTGCTAGTTAAGATTGAGAAGTTTATTTTCCCTGTAGACTTTGTTATATTAGATATGCCCGAGGATGTTAAGGTTCCTTTAATCCTTGGAAGACCTTTCTTGTCTACTGCCCATGCTAAGATTGATGTGTTTAAAAGAAAAATCTCATTAAGGGTAGGGAATAATAAACTAGTCTATAAGTGCCAAGATCCTATTAAAAGCATAATTAGAGGTGTCTACATGCTAGGATTAAGAGAACGTATGGACCTCGATCTTGAAGCCAGACTTATGGGAGAAACATTGATTCAAAACAACTCAACTAATCCTAATCATGAGAACTTTGAGGAATTTATTGACCTTAATGTACCTACCGAACTTAGACGTGATGTTGTTAATGATTCTGATGATGAGTGGTATGATTGCGTAGTAATTAACAAACGTAGGAGGATAGTTGAGAAAACGAATTTGAATAATGATGTGTTTGTTGAACTACCACCCCACCTTGCTTATTTATGCCTATATGATAATAAGAATTTCCCGTCTATCATTTTGTCATCTCTGCCCGAAAGGGACAGAACTTTGTTTATACAGATACTGAAGAAGAATGGCGTGGAAATTAAGGACGAGCAAGGAGTGTTCAATATTACTGAATTGGCAATGAGGGAGCGCGATGTTTCCGACTCCTTCAATGATCGACATTAATGAGCTGAACGTGAGTCTAACTTGAAGACTCTGGAATAAAGACAAGTGCTTACCGGGAGACAACCCGGATTTATATTTTATTATTCTGTTTTTGTGTCGAGTCAGTCAGGCCGCAGAGGATACGGCGCATCTCAATCCTGAGATGCGACGCATCTCCTGCAATGGTCATATCTTTATTTTTCTGCATTTTTTTTTAATTTTCGACTTTAAAACTTTTTATCAGTTTATTTTAATGCGGCGCATCTTCTATTCTGATCCGTATTTATTCCAGGCTCGATACGGCGTATCTTCTTCCATAAGATACGGCGCATCGACTGACCTGATGATTTTCATTTTTATTTTTATGATTTATTTTTACCTAACTACTAATGTATTATGCAAGTTGAACCTTTCTTAACTTAGGTGTGTTTTAAAGCCTTGGTGGTATTATAGATTCCTGCATTTCCTGTGGATACATCTATTATGAAGCTTAAACGTTCTAATCCACAAGAAAGATGATTTTTGCTCTTATACAAATGGAGGATCATACCGAGCAAATCTCAGGGGAGTTTTTCTGTTCTAATTCTTTTATTTTCCAGTTTTTAACCTTTGATACAAACAACGAGGACGTTGTTTAACTTAAGTGGGGGGATTGGAGAATTAGAACACTTAACACTTACTTGTCCTGAACTTTTCAAAATATGCTTAAAATGTGCTTAATATATCAAAATTTAAAATTTTTTAGCATGTTTTTGTTTAAAGTCTAAGTTGCATAGCTGCACACATGACGTTATTTTCAAAAATTGTGATTTTTCAAAATTCACAAATCTATGAGTGTGCCGGTGACTTGTAAACTTTAGAACTTGGCTTGTATACTATTCGAGACCACCATAATAAGTATTATTTTTATAATTGGAATGACTTGTCTAAATTGGTAAAATTTCTAGGATTACACCCAAATAGCCAATTATATGTTATGTGATATTAACTAACTACACTGGTTAGTTAACCCCCGTATAAACCCTTTTGTTACTCTCATTTTTAGAGTAAGATATCCCTAGAAAAACACTCAGAGCCATTCCTTTCGTTTCTTACACCTTTGTTAAAATGTTTCGTTACACCCTTACACCTTAGCCTACCCTGTAGATTAAAATCTGTGGTTGGTTAATTGCTTTAGGCAAAGTGTGTTTCCTTACATTACCTGTGTTCGCGTGCGTAATTCATTATCTATGGTTAGGTCGGGAAACTGCACAATGCAATTGGAGTGAAAGTAAATATTGTATATCTTTGAGTTTATTTTTCGTGTGTTTACTACTTTCATTATTACCGTTATTTCTGAAGTCATGAAAAGTATGAAAAAATTATCCAGAATTATCATTTTGGTGATGTGGTGAAATTTTACACATCTATGTTTGTGTTTCTAGTTTAAAAAAAAAAAAAAAAAAAAAAAAAAAAAAAAAAAAAAAAAAAAAAAAAAATCGAAAAAATAAGAAAAGAAAAAGAAAAAAGAAGAAAGTTGGATGTTTGTTTTTAACCAACGATGTAAAGTTATGCAAGTGGTCGATATCACCACTATTTGTTGTATATTATATCTATGGATTGAATGGGAGTTGGCAGTTATGGGAACGCCAACTAAGGTTTATTCTTTGATTAAGATCTTGTTGAGTATAATTCGTGTCTACCTAAAGCGTGTGTTTCAAGTGTTAAAGCGTGAGTTATTCTATGATATGAGTCTTATTCATGGGATGGTTGGGATAGTGATTAACCACACTTAGGATTTTAATTTATTTGTTTTGTTTATTTTTCATTTTACACCAATTTATATCCCAAATATTATCCATACCCTGTATTATTCTTTATCCAACCAAACCTTTGATTTATTGAGATTAGGGATTTGAGCAATCTTAAGTATCGTAGTCGTGGATTCGGCTATGTATTTATGATTTTGTCGCCCTTTTTGATATATTATTATTGGTGAAGTTTGGACCAATCTTTAGCCTATTCGAGTTAAGGATTTGAGCAATTGCAAGTATCGTGTTCGTGGATTCGATCATGTATTTGTGATTTTGTCGCCTTTTCTGGAATTTGAGATCGATAGAGATTAAGAATGATTAAACCTTAAACCTCAAAACCCTTTTTACTGCTTTAGACTTGTTATTCCTTTGCTTTAGTGGGGGAGATGTGTATACTTGCCAAGCTTATGATAGAATATTCGTCACGACTGGACAGTTAAACGATTAGATTTGCTTTTATCAAATTATTTTATTCTACTTCTAATTTGTTAAGTGTTTGGTTGTGTGATTATGGCAAAAACGAATACATGCTTAAATATAAAAATAAATCCTAATATCTTTTAGGATACATTTTCATAAGATTAATTCTAAGGTTTACTTGGGGACAAGTAAAGTTCAAGTGGGGGGATATTTGATGAACTCAAATAAGTACATTTTATTACTATCATTTATCCTAAAAATTTGACTTGTTTTATTATATTATGTATGAGGATTGATACTTAATCGTTCACTTTTGTAATTCTCAGATAAAAACAAGCATTTGGTGAAACTTGGCGATTTTGGACTAATTATGGAGCAAAACATGCAAGAAGTTAAGAGTCTACCGAAATGTACAAGATCAAGACTATTCTGCTCCAGATGCGCCGCATCTCACTTATGACATGCGCCGCATCACTATCAATATTTCACCAGATACGATCCAAGATACAAGAGGACATGCGCCGCATCTAATTATGGAGTTACGCCGCATCTTCTGGCGGTGTACGAATATTCCTGAATATTATAATCTTGGACCCCACGCGAAGTTAAGTCAATGCGCCACATCTACTTACTAGATGCGCCGCATCCTACCCTCAGACAGAAACTATAAATACCCCAAGACCAGACGAATTTCGAAGAGACAACATATTATATCCGAAGACCGAAGTACAGAAACCTAGGACGAATTCAGTCGATTAAGGCAGCACAAGACACACCCAAACGAAGATACAAGAGTTGTAAGAAGTTGCTGCATGTGTTTAATTCATTAAGTAGTTTTGTTTTATTGTGTTAGTAAACTTTAATTCATCAAGATTGGTGGCTTGTGTAATGTGACAACGGAAAGATTGCACTCCCTTAAAACTGCTTTCTCATTAATTAAAGTTTATATGTTGATGTCTTTGGTGACTTTTATTAGTGCATTGATAACCTCTGTGTCTAGCTGAGCGTTGATCGGGTCGCCATGCCTCTGCCCTCGCCTATTTATTAGATCGCCTATGCATTCTATGGTCTGTAGAAAAGTAGGAAGAAAGATAAATAGGATAGTCATAAGTAATCATTAAGGGTTTACTCGCCGATAAGATTAGAACCAACGAGAAAGGACTTAATCTCGGTGCGTTGCATCGAACTATACACTTCATATAAAACTAGCAATAAAACAAGTGACAAACTACTTATCTATCAGGACAGCCCTCTTATTGTCTCAAGTATTTATCTGTGTACGTGTGTGCTATTCGCTGATTCGTGCCTATTGGTTTAGTTTATTATTTAATTGCAACCAAATCGTGCCAGTCTCTCAGGCTGAACCCCTAGCGTTTGAATAGGTTGTATAGCTAACTTAATTTATTAAAATACTGATTAGAATAACTAGATAATACGTTCCACTCTTAGTGATCGACATTCTACTTACCATTATATTCATACTGACCTGGTACACTGCTCGTTAAGTGTGTGTGTTATTGATAAGTCGGCTTAATATAAATTTAAAACTTGAGTAGGCATTAATACTGCTAAACCGCAACGACACATCGCACGCATCAAAAGCAAAAGTCACAACTGACACGACTGGCATCGAGGAGCAAAACATAACAACCTCAAGACGTACGGCACGACGATACACGGAAGTACAAGCACGGCGGTACACAACGGTCTATGATCGGCACAACCTAATACGTATACGATTATCTCAAAACACGTCTCGCAAAATAATAAAGTCTATAAAAGACAGCGTGTCGTAGTTTTCGTGGATTACTCAGTTTTCAAATCTTATCAAAAGCTTAGTTTCAACGTTTCGTGTGGTGTGGTAAGAAGACCTAGACTCGACAGACAACTCACACCAAAGGGAAGAGACATCAACAAACTCGAGAGAATACTGACGAGAACTCAAACCAAGGAAGACAACCTAGAAGTTAAAGACAAACAAACACCTCAAATAGAATAGTTTGTACGTTTCGACATTTACCCCGTTATCCCAAATAACTTGTATAAAACATAATCGTTTTATAATAAAAAATAGTTTACTAATAAAACTAGTTTTTCTCGAGTCGTCGAGACTTGGGTAAATCAAATTACAATATTTAACAAGTTTATGTCTCAGCTATCAAAATGTTCAATGAATCCAATATCTAATGTTGTACGTCCGATAACGATCCATGATTTTCTAAACGACCAAGTATAATAGACAAACTCCGTATTCAATCCAAATCATGATTCCAAATATAATCCGAAACGTATCAATCGTCAAAATGTCAAACAAGTAATCCCGTTAGTAAAATATATTTTGACGCCACAATTTATAACGAAACAAATGAACCAAACACAACCAATACGACCAAAACCAAACTATACTCATCATAACTCGGAACCGATCACCCCGACAAATAACAGAAAATAAAAACACGTTAACGTTACCAAGCCGACACAAGACTAATACAAGCATTCCCATCTACCTCGCGACATATATAAATGAAACTACCATCCTGAATCCGAGATTCAAACAACAAACATCACTTCAGAATTAGCACAACCACATCAATACTTTACCAGAAATAAATTCTAACATGAAACCGAGATACCGAACGGGTTTTTCAACCCGAGACTAACTATGGAACCAAATGGGTCTCGACCCGACCCGTTTTTAACCCGAATCAAACAGACAATTTCTCAAACAGATTCTTACCACACGAAACAGTAAATAAAAACATGATTAATCCGGTTTTAATCACAAATTTTATAATAACAAGTTATTTTCGTTTTGAATCCACAAAAACCATAACATAATCGATCGGTTAAAAAAAATATAAACAACACAAGTGGTTATTACCATACCACACGGACGAGAGCGAGATGAAGAAGAGATGAGAGACGGTGGAGCCGGATGGCGGCCAAGTAGCTGTGGTGATGCACGAACCAAAATATACCCCCAACAACCCCAATATGCTCGATCTATACTCGTATAACTACAATAATGGTGTCGCCGGAAAAACTCTCCGGAAAATCATAAGTTACCGGAAAAGAAAGGAATAGATAAGGGTGGTTTTGGAGGCGCGTGAGATATATAGGAGTGAAGAGGAGGGTGAGATAAACAAAGTGGTGGTGGCGGTGTAGTAAAATGAGCGGCGGTGTCGGCTCAAATGGCCGGAAATGGCGCCGGATCTTATTGGCCGGAAAAGAATTATAAGAGAGAGAGGGGGTTGGTGAAAATGTCGGCTGGAAGCAAAGGAAATGAAATATGTAACCCTAAAAATTTTATAAGTGGGTATTTATAGTGTGAGGGTAGGACTAAGCACAAACCCTAACGCGCCCTCAGGGACTAAAACTGTCAATTTCTTCATATTTTTAATGAAACACCAACGAGACTAATAAATCGTGTTGTAAACATTTCCCGAGCATCCAAAAGTTATTCCATTAACTTTAAAATCGTTTTTCCATTAATTTTGATTATAAATATGCGTAGGTTTATTCCTCGTCGCCCGAATAAATTAATATTCGCGTTTAAATTAATTTTTCCAATAAAACGGCTATTCATACGCCTCGTTTCTCACGAGAAATAAAATAACCAAAACAAATCGTCGGTTGTGCCAGTACGCGTTGTGTACGAATTTCATGTTTCGCGAGATAAAATTTACGTTTTCAAACCAATAAGTTCCGAAAGGTTCGTAAATGAAAAATAGAGATAATCTCGTATAGAAATACGTCTGGAAAATTGCGAGTTGTTACATTTTGACACAAACCAATAAGTCCCTTCAACATTCTGCTCCTCAACAACTTCTTTTTCCTTCTCAGCTTCAGCTACAACTTCTTTCTCTTTCGTTGTCTTTTCTTTCACAACTTCAATTACTTCTTTAGGCCTTGTAACTTGTGGTTCTGGATTAAAATAAGCCTTTGGTTCCACTCTTCTTGTAAGCTTCTTAATCTCAGCATTTGTTAAAGGTTCAATTGGTCTGTTGAGTCTTGCATGAGTCTCATAGTAAGACTTTGCAACAGCAGCTCTACTCATCCCTCTGAATGCACTAGGCTTCCAATAAGCTTGGTTTCTCAGATACATCTTCATATAGTTGTACTCATAAGTTTTTGAAGGTTTCTTCTTCTTGTACTCTCCCTTTTTCTGATTTTGCTTCTTTCTAAATGCTCCAAGCATATCAGCTATAGCATCTTGTTGTTCATCAGGAGTGTACTTCTCTCTTTCCTCCTTCTGAGTTTTCATTGCCACTTCCCAATCCTCCTGTAATTGCCTCTGTCTTTCCATTTCAACATCTGCATTTCCATTGTGCTTCTATTTCTCTTGCGACATCAGCATCAGACTTACTTTGTTGTTCCTTTGCAACAGCATCCATAAATTTGAATTTCTTCTTAGGTTCTTCCACTAGGATACCTTTGCCTTTGTCTGTTGATGAAATGGTTAGTTGGACAGGTTTGGGTGATTGTGCAGGTTCTCTTATTACAACTCCTTTGACTTTTGGTTTTGAAGGTGTTGGTTGTTTCATTGTAGCAGCAGGTTTAGGTTTTTGTGGTGATTGTTGTTGTTGTTGTATTGTTTTAAGGTTCAGCATGACTTAGGCTATAGGAATTTTATCATCATCTGATTCAATAGCAGAACCCTTTTCTGAACCAGCAGCAGAATGTCCTGTACCATCAGCAGAATCATCCTGTGTCTTCTTCTCACCAACATCAGCAGCAACATCACTTCTAACATCTTTTCCAACTGTTTCAAGTACCACCTCATTCCCAGACCTATCCTTGACCACAAAGTTATCCTTACCAGAACCAACATCCATATCCACATTACCCTCATTCTCAGCAATACCAGCAACATTTTCATCTTTTTCCATCTCAACCTCCCCTTGACCCTTGTTCTCCTCTTCTTCATTCCTCTCCTGTTTGGGAGCATCCTCCCCCAAACCAGGTTTGGATTTCTGTGAGTGTGAAGTTCTTGATATTTTCATCCCCTCAAGTTGTTTAACTCTTTGCCTCAACCTTGTGATCTGAGCACCTTGAGAAGATTTCACCATGTGTAGTTGCCTTCTGAGACCAAGAACTTGTTTTGACAATTTTGTACAAGTGACCGTCAATTCATTTAAAAGTTTAAGAATGTCTTCACCACTTCGGTCTGTGTTACCTAACCCGAGAGGTGGATCACTAGACTTGACATTTTGTACATTTTCCATCAAAATCTCAGGTTCAGTTTCAAGTCTAGCCTCAACACTTCGACCTGTGTTACCCGGTCCGAGAGGCGTATCATAGGCAATGTCATGGTGTACAAATTGATCCATCAATTCCTCATTAGTTTCATATCTGTCCTCATCACTTCGGAATGTGTAACCTTCCCTGAGAGGTGAATCTTTGGACTGAAACTCAGTCTCAATCCTAGATTGAGCAGCTGAGCCCCCTATTTTAGCCATTTGGCTAGGGTTTCCACCACTTGTTTCTGGTTCTTTTGAACCTTCCACATTAGGTGTTGCCATGGTTGGGGTCTTATTGATGTTAACACTATCCTGTTCAACTTCTAAGTTGGAAACAGTAGTGTCAGCCCCTTCCATCATCCCACCTACCACACCTGTGGGAGCCTCATATTCTTCCATACTAGCACTAGTCTGAGGTAACTCAGTGCTCTTTTCTTGTGAATGCCTAGGTGTTTGGGTCTTTTGGGGTTCATATTGAGATGATTCACTTGTATTTTCAGGAGTGGGTGTGTGATGGGAAGCTGTGGGGTTTTCAGCTTCTTCACCCTAAGCAACAGCAGCAGCAATGTTTAAAATATGTTGGGACAAAGGTGTGATAGTTCCAGAAAATCGAGTCCCATTCTTTCTCAAGTGTTTAAACATTTTTGTTACAAGCACAGAACTTTTATAAGGCTTTTCATGTTCAAAAGGTTCTTGTAATTGACTATCAATGATTAATTGCAAAAATCTGGGATAAATATAAAAATTTCCTAAAATATTCTTTTTCAACCCTTCAAAAATCATAGCCGAAAAGTTAAATGGTTGTCCTGTAGCCAGATAAATCAAGGCTGATGCTTGAGTTGTACTGAACTCATTCCACCCAGTTGTTTTAGGGCTAAGACAATGTAGAATGGTATGAATAAGAAATTTTCATTGTGGGCAGAGGAGACGTTTGAAAATTTTTAATTTAGTATTTGGTCTCTCATACCCAATTTTTTCAAGTTCCTCAAAAATAGTAGAAGTAGGAAGGCAAGTTGTTGCTTCATCATCTGCAAGATGAAGAATTCGTCTTACAGATGTTTCAGTAACAACTATTCTTTCTTCATCTACTGTGGCAACTAACATTTGTTCCCCATTTTGAGTTTCAGCCGTAGCAGTCGACCAAAACTGTCTCATGTGGGATCTATATATAGTTGGATTAACTGTTAATGCATACCTAGTTGAAGTAGCATTAAGAAAGTCAATGACTTCAGTAAATCCATCTGCCTCTGGGACCTTCTGAAGAAAAGCTTTTTGATTGTGATCGGCGGAGTAAGTGCGTCTCGACATTGTGAATTAGTGTTTTGATTTTGGGGGGTTTTGATTGAATGATGAAAAGAAGTGTTAGGGTTTGAATTAGGTTTAATTTTGGGCGCACAAAGTTATTGGTGAGATCGAATTGGGTTTTTATGCCGTTTAGATCAACTTAGGGCTTTATTCGCGCCAATTTACAAAATAGTCCCTTCACTTTCAAACCAGGCAGCAGAATCCAATAGTTTCAACTTTGAGCAGCATAACCTTTAGCAGCAGAATGGATTCTTTCAAACACTTATACGATTACCCAAAATAAATACCCAACTTTTTGGTCAGCTCCAAAAAAAAAAAAAAAAAAAAAAAAAAATTACCATAATTAAATTTATTCCAGCAAGGAATTAATTCCTAATACCAACCCAATGAATTAATTCCTAATACCAACCCTGCATTTAATGACTTTAATGCTTCATTGGTTCTATAAAAGACCTCGAATCTTCAACACAAATCCATCACCTACCAGAAAACAATTTTCCAACACAATGAATCCTTCCCCATCAAACATTGTGGAGATTTCATCCGATTCGTCTTCAGACTCAGTGTTCGGAGGATGGAAAGGTTATTTTCCACCAGACTATACCTCAAGCTCAAGGAACAAAATGTCAAAGAAAAAGGTTGAAACAACCTCCTCTGATGAAATTTCAACAGATGAACTACCAACTCCCCCATCCTATGTGAATGATTCATCCTCCTCTTCTGACTTATCTGATGATGATGATGTCCAAGTGCTATCAGTCTTACTAACAAGTGAGATTGAAAAGGCTGTATCATCAATAAGTATGATCCCTGTGCTTGTGAAGAAGCAATCTCGTCCAAAGCCAAGTACACAAGTGCTAGGACTCCCTTGCCTGAAGGTGTCTGATGCCATTGATGGCAGAGGAGTCCACAGAACCATGCCTGACGTTAAAGGAAAAGGGAAGAGGAAGATGGAGTAGTTGTTTTGTGGTAGGTTTGTGGTAGGTTTTGTTTTGTGTTAGATTTGTGATAGGTTTTGAGTAAGCTTGGTTTTTGGTTATGTTTCCTTTAAGTCCAGGATAATGATGAAACTTCTGCTTATGTAATGAATGCACCACTTAATGAATAAACTTTTATGATCTTTGTGTTGATAAACATTCACTCTTATCACTGATTCTGAATTGATATCCTCCCTTGAATTTCATAATCATCTTTTTCTCATCAATCAACCATTCTCTTGTGACTTATCCTGCAAAATATTAGTCCAAAAACCATAAAAACACAAACAAGAGTATCTCACAATAATCACAAGACAATCAACAGAATAACCAACTTAGCAGTAGACAACATACAGACATAGATTTTAGAGATTGATCAGAAACAACTTACTCTGGATTCAGAAACAACTTATTTGATTAATAACAGCACAAATCCTCAAAAACTTTTTACAAATCATACAGAGATAAGATTTTAGAGATTGATCATACCTATACTAGCAACTAAAAATTGAAATCTACATACATCAAAACTTTTTGTGAGTAGATCAGCAACATTATTGTCAGTATGTATTTTAACCACTTGAATTAACTTTTTCTCATAACAATCTCTAATAAAATGATGTCTTATCTCTATATGCTTTGTTTTAGAGTGAAAAACAGGATTCTTTATTATACACATTGTGCTGTTATTATCAATATAAATTTTGGTGTTCATGAAATTGTACCCATAATCCAAGAGTTGATTCTGAATCCAGAGTACTTGTCTACAGCAACTAGAAGCAGCCACATACTCAGCTTCAGTTGTTGAATTAGCCACCACAGTCTGTTTCTTGCATTGCCATGAGATTAACCTATGTCCAAGGAATTGACATCCTCCAGTGGTTGACTTTCTGTCCAAACTTGCTCCAGCATAATCACTGTCTGAGTATGCTACCAAATCAAATGGTGAACTATTAGGATACCAAAGGCCCAATTTTGGTTGACCCTTTAGATACCTAAAAATTCTTTTGACAGCATTCAAGTGTGAGGTTTTTGGGGACACTTGAAATCTGGCACAAGCACACACAGCAAACATGATGTCTGGTCTTGAAGCAGTCAGATACATCAATGAACCAATCATTGATCTATAAAGATGTACATCAACCTCTTCCCCATCTTCATCCTTGAGAAAAGGTTTGTTGTTGTCCATTGTTGTCTTGGCTGGCTTCACATCATTAAAACCAAATTTCTTCAACATATCAGCCACATACTTGTCTTGACTGATGAAGATCCCATCTGCTGTCTGCTTAACCTGAAGCCCCAGAAAGAATGTGAGTTCTCCCATAGAACTCATTTGAAATCTGTTATGCATGAGCTTCTCAAATTCTTCACAGAACACCTTGTTTGTAGACCCAAAAATGATATCATCTACATAAACCTGAACTAGTAGGATATCCTTTTTGTCTTTCTTGATGAACAAAGTTTTATCAATGGTTCCCCTTGTGAATCCATTAGATAAAAAATACTTGGACAAGGTGTCATACCAAGCTCTAGGAGCTTGATGTAAACCATACAGTGCTTTCTCCACTTTATAAGCCAAGAACAGTCTAATAGCCTCTATCCTTGCTACAGGAGCAAAGCCTCATCATAATCTATTCCTTCTTCCTGAGTGTACCCTTGAGCCACTAGTCTTGCTTTGTTTCTCACCACAATTCCTCTTTCATCTCTTTTGCACCTGAACACCCATTTTGTACCAATTGCCCTCTTCCCATTAGGCAAATCAACTAGTGTCCAGACTTCTTGAAGCTTGAACTGCAACAGCTCCTCTTGCATGGCTTCAACCCAACTTGAATCTTGCATAGCTTTGTGAATATTTTTGGGTTCCTCTTGTGATAAGAAACAGGCAAACTTGCAATTTTGTAGGTCCTTGTGGGTATTTCTCTGATGCAATGATTGAGCAAATAAACCTTGATAGAGTAGATCACCCAACCCTTTTGTTTTACTTCTGGTTTGTACAGCAAATTATACATCGCCAATTATCTGCTCCTTGGGATGGTGCTTATGTATCCTGGTAGTTGGAGTAGGACTGACTTGAATAGTAGACTCCATATTTGTCAAATCAGCTTCTGCTCCAAAAACATCCACAACATCATCATCTGTGTCATAGTAGATTTCCTCCAATTCAGGCATATGAGGAAAGTCAACATCATCATTAACACTTTCATTAAAGTCAGCAACAAAATCCTTGGGCACAGCAGCAGAACTACTAGGCTTAGCAGTAGAATGGGAATTACTATTGCTAGGCGTAGCAGCAGAATGATTTGGCTTAGCAGCAGAATGGGAGATACTGCTGCTAGCTTTATTTCATGTACTTCTATGCTTTGCTGACTTTTCGACATTCTTGCCATCATTAGAAGGTTTATCACCGCCTTCTGCATCATCCTTTGGCACTTCCTTATGAACAGCATCATCTTGTGAACTCTTTCCCACTTTCTCTGTTGGTGTGAAGAACTGATTAAACTTCCACTTCTCAATCAAAACAAACTCCTATGCAGATGCATCCTTCTTTGCTTATGTACCTGCATTGGGGTTAGTTTGTGTTCCTGCAGACATGTTAGTAGAACCTGCCAACACTGGCTCATAATTCATGGTCTTAGTCAAAGAATCAATCTCAAAGAGCCATTTAGGTTCTGTTACAGCAACATTTGGGGTGTTTTCACTAAATCTAACATGCAGATTTTCTTCCACATGTCTAGTTCTGCTATTGAAAACCCTAAATGCCTTGCTATTTGTTGAATATCCTACAAAGAAACCTTTGTCTGCTTTCTCATCAAATTTGCCTAGCTGGTCATTGGTATTTAAGATAGTGACAGGACACCCAAATGGTTTCAAGAAATCTATCATAGGTTTCCTACCATGAAGCAATTCATATGGGGTCTTGTTATGAGGCTTAACTACCTTACTTCTATTTTGCACAAAACAAGCAGTGTTGACTGCTTCAGCCCAAAAAGTAGTGGGTAATTTTGACTCAGACAACATAGTCCTAGCAGCCCCAATTAATGTCCTATTCCTCCTTTCAGCAACACCATTTTGCTGAGGAGTTCTAGCCACACTAAACTGCCTTAGAATACCTTTTTCCTCACAGAATTGATTCATTACCTTATTCTTAAATTCAGTTCCATTGTCACATCTGATTACTTTGACCTTATGATTTACTAGGTTTTCTACTCTTATAATGAAGGCCTTAAGAATGCCAGAGGTCTCATCCTTAGTTGCTAAGAAAAACAGCCAGGTAAACCTACCAAAATCATCAGTGACAACTAAGCAATACATCTTCTTATTCAAGCTCTTCACAAAAGTTGGTCCAAATAGATCCATATGCAACATATACAAGGGTTCAGAAATAGAGTTCACCACTTTGGACTTACAAGAAGCTCTGTGTTGCTTTCCCATCTGACAAGCAACACAGGTTTCAGAATTTTCAAAAATTTTTGAAGGTAAATCTCTAACAAGGTTTCCCTTAACCAGTTTATTTATTGTTTTGAAATTTAAGTGACCCAATCTTCTATGCCAAAGCTTGGATTCATCAATGGTGGCCATTGCAAAAAGACAAGTTAAATATCTTTTAGGAATGATGTTCTTAATGTCCACACTGTATATATTGTTTGTTCTAGGGACTTTAAGTAGTATTTCTGAATCATGAGGCAACTTAAAGTCAGGAGACAAAACAAGACAATCAATGTCTGTAAAAAGAACAAAATTCTTTTTGTCACACATTTGTGAGACACTAAAAAGATTGAACTTAAGTCCCTCTACAAAATACACCTTTTTAAAATCCAATTTTCCTGTTCTAATAGTACCTTTACCAACAATCTTGCCACCTTTTGGATCATTTCCAAAAGCAACATAACCACCATCAAAATCCTTAAAATCTTCCAAGTTGCTTTTGTCTCCAGTCATATGTCTTGAGCATCCACTATCAAAAATGCATTTATCTTTTAGCTCCAATTGTAGATTGCCCTGCACAAAAAGTAAGAGAGTTAGTGTCTCTTGGGGACCCAAGCCATTACTGACTTGGGTCTGCCTTGTGCATCAATATAATCAAATTTCTTTAAGTTCATTGATGCACTGCTGGTCTTGGGTTTCCATTTCCAGCATGCTGAGGCCTTAACAGCATAGAAGTGGTTGCCCACAACTGTGTCTGTGATGACCTTAGGCTCAGCAGCAGAAACTGCTTTTGCCTTAGAAGGAGACACAGATCTGGTCTTTGGAATGGGCCTCTTTGGTGTAGTAGTAGTGATTGTCCTAGAAACACCATTTCTCATCAAAACTTGTCTAGGAACCATGTCTCTATTTGGGTGAGAGTGAGTCTTTCTACCAAAGTTCTTATGATTTACCCTAGTATATTGGTTCCAGACTGGTCTTTTGTGGTAGTAACAATCTTCCTGAAGATGATCAAAGCTACCACAACTGTAACAGGCATTTTTAACTAATTCAAAGTCACTACCTAACTTTTGTGAGATAAGGCTGTTCCAGTTTCTTTGATTCCCCCTAAGCCAGTTAGTTGATTTCCTAGGGACTTCTGTCACACCCCCAAAATCAGGTTCAGCGGAAGACAACGTGTCGCTGGGGTGCAACTCAATTGGTATTGATGCGTGGTTTTGCAACCTTACAACAGGTTTTACCTCTCAAGGGATCTTGAGAAGTTTGCAATCCCCACCAGGCAGTGTACCTGACCGTTGTAGTATAGTGAAGTGGCAAGTACCGGGGATTGATCGTTCAACTCAAAGAATAGTGTTCGTTAGGATTGAAATTAATCTAACTAGGTCTAAAGGTGAGGGATGATTCTTTTTGTATTTTTATATTTTATGGAAAGCAAGTAAAAATCTCTGGTTTTGGAAGAAGGGGCGGAATTAGTTGCTAATCAACTAACCCAAAAGCTACTAATTAAACTAATATGCAAGAAAAGTAAACTAGGGTTCTACAAGGGAAATGAAGCATGTCTACCTATGATATGTTACTCCTTGCTAGCTATCCAATTCTACCTATTGAATTGTCACACCTTGTTTTAATTGACGGGTTGTATTCCTTAATACCATTCGTGGGGTGGCGTACGTACTTCCCCAACTCTATAAGCTCCTACTTCACTCCTATGTCGAGCCGGCTAAGAAGCTCCTAACATGGGATCACTAGAATTCGCTCATGCATTAAATACAACCAAATAAACCTAGTACGCATTGATTCATGTTTCTTAAGACGTTCAAGCAAGTTACCGTATAGGAGGTTAGCCAGTTTTCTTAAGCCTAACATAGATATCACCCAATCAAACAAGAGACAATAGGAAACAAGAATTATAAACTAAACCAACTAGATCTATTGAAGTTGTCACGCCCTAATTGATGGAGATGGACACACACATCAACAAGAAATCAATAAGATCTAATTAGTTATACACAAGTTTCACACAATCATAAGTAGACACAAGGTGATTTAGCCAAGCATAATTAATGAAGAGCAATCAACAATAATCATAATTGACGACATAACATAAGATTGAATCGATAAACAAACCATTACAAGATGTTTATGGCATGATTAGGACCCTCTAAGTTGCTGGAAAAACACCTACCTAAACCCTAGAATCGGACTTAGGGTTTAGGGCTTACAAATAATGAAGTTGTGATGTTGTATTTATAGGCAGTTTGCTGTCCGAGGGGTTCTGACGGCGTCAGACTTACACGTGACGCCATCACATCCAATTTTTCACCAAATTGTAGATCTTTTCGTCCCGATCGCGTGGCCTTTTGAATCACCTAAATCCGAGTAATTATGAGGATTTTATGGCCAAAACAGTAACAGCTACCACGCGCGCAAGTTGTGACTAGATAACACGTGATGGCCTTCTTGACGCCGTCTCCCTTTAAACCTCCAAAATCCGTTCTGGCCTATCAGAAGCTAACGCCGTCAGAATAAAGGCATGACGCCGTCCCTCTTTAAATTAAGCCGTGACGACCTTGATCACTCCAAAGGGTGACGCCGTCAGAATTCCCATGCAAATTTCTCTGGCTTATCATGAGTAATTTTCATATCCACCTTTTTCTTGCCAAGCCATGACGCCGTCTGGGGACATTTCTGACGCCGTCAAAGGCACTTTTCAACCGATTTTGAGACTTTGTCGTTTTCTTCACTTTTATGCTCCAAAAACGTCCAAAATGCTTCCTTTTCCAGATTTCTTCTCCAAAGTACCTAAAATGACAAAAGAAACGATTTAGGGCAATATTTGATCAAATAAATACGATTTAGGGCTTAAATGACCCCCTAAAAGCGGTACACTTTTCGCTTCATCAAATACCCTTACACTTGAGATTTGCTTGTCCTCAAGCAAATGTGCTTTTATTCTAATCAAAATACAAGTTAGGGGTCATTTAATGCTAAAATAAAAGTAATTGCAACAAATATTCGTTCCACTTTAATCATAATAAGCACGGAGATTACAAACTAGCACCTCACAAGTAGTGTTTAGATACTCACATCTCTCAAGTGTCATCAAAATAAATCTCATAAATGAAAACGGATATTATCTCTCACTACCTGTCATAGCAAATAGATTACCATAGGCTTGGGAAAGGATCGAAAACCTCCTCCACTAGGCGTAAGCACCTAAGATAAACTATCAAAGAGGGCTTTTACATGGGTTATAACGTTAGGTGTAGGGAAAAGGAAAACACGGTTTTGTTGGATAAGGGATATTTTACTGGTGGCGAGTTAAAGATCTTGATCAATTACATGTACTATACAATGTTGCTAAGCCAAGACTCGACTCAATCTTAAGCTAGAAACAAAATAACAAAAACATAAAACAAACATAAAATGAAACGGGATGGTAGTCCGTATGATTTTTCTACTTTTCTTTTTCTCTTTTTTTTTTTTTGTATTTTTCTTGATTTTTTTTTTTTTTTTTTTTTTTTTTGCATACACTTTTGCCCTACTATCCAAAATAATACATCAAAGGGGCGATGCATTCCCCTTACACTTGAACTTTTACATAACTTTACAAATTACTATTCTAATGACTCGAATTAAGATAATTGAAAAACTTGGAGTACTTTTAAAATATTTAGCACATATGGGGGTAATAAATGATGTTCTTCCCCATTACTCCATTACACTAGTACTTTACCCATGAGTCCCAATCGTCCCAAAACAATATGTACAAGGATATGACTCGACTTAGCAACCATGTAATCAACTAGATAATTAACTTGGGTTTAAACAAATGTTGTCACAATAATGCACTAAAAATGAGTGCATACAAGGTAGGCTAAGGCGATTTGGGTGTACATTTAAGTGGGTTGTAAACAAATTCTTCCTTTAAGTAAAATGCTTAAAGTTAGAAACGAAAAGATAGGCTCTGAGGGGTGTACTAGGGGTATCGTGTACTAAAAATGAGTACAACGCAAAGGGTGTGGGAGAATTACTTGACCAATGTAGCCAAAGTAATTATAACAAAAACACAGGTGTAAAACAATGGGTTAATCCTAATGCCTCTTATCATGTAGTAAATCTAACTACACGAATGTAGTCTCACTTGTGGCCTCGGAATGGTCCTAACGCAAGTTCTAGAAACTAAGTGCTACCGGTACACACATCATAGCATAAATGCTTTTCCTACCAATTCTAGGGGCGAACCTCACATATTTGGGGGTGGAAAATTTTTTAGTGGTACGGTTTTTTGTGCTAGTCATATAATTCCTATCCATGAGACGCTCATTAAGATCAAAGTTTCACTCCTATATGTTGTAAAAAATTTTAAATTTGGCACTAAAATTGCCCTATCAGGTGTTTATCTCAGTTTTATTACACATCTACTATTAAACAAACAAAAATCAAGCGTAATAGCATTCTCTAAAATCGTACTTTTACCCCCCCTTACACTTAAGATGAACATTGTCCCCAATGTTCAAATAACAAGATGTAAAAGTAAATAAGGTAAAAGAATGAAATCAAATACTCCCCTGATTCGTTCGGTGGATAAAGAGGTAACATGGTTAGATCTTCTTCCAAGAGAATGTAGAAGCTTCAAGACTAATGCATCGCCAAAAGCTAGATTCCAAATACATCTCCTTGTCCAAAATAACCTGTTAATCCTGAGAAAACAAACAAGAAAAACCAAAGCATCAAACCGAACAAAGACAACTCACAACTAGGTGTAATTCCAGACTTAGAAATAAAACAATAAAAGATATAATGCTTGCGGAATGAATGTTTTGCAGGTTCCTGGAGTTTATAAGTTAGAGATTTAATA
This sequence comes from Artemisia tridentata subsp. tridentata, assembly GCA_021014915.2. Classification (NCBI taxonomy): domain Eukaryota; kingdom Viridiplantae; phylum Streptophyta; class Magnoliopsida; order Asterales; family Asteraceae; genus Artemisia; species Artemisia tridentata. Next base: position 393,497,047 of record CP139506.1, read on the forward strand.
AAAACTTTTTATGAAAACAAAACTTTCAAAAATTTCAGAAAATTAAAACCTGATGCCGTCAGGTTGTAATTCCTGACGCCGTCAGAAATGATCTGACAGAATTCTCATGTTAAGTTTCCGGAAAATTTCTGGAAAAACCTATACCTCATTTCCTGGAAATCCTGCAAAATATCATTATGACTCGATACAAGCATTTGACTCAAACAAATACTAATATGTATGTTAATTTAATATTATTATGATTCATGTTCATTTGTTCTAATAAACCGATTTGACTTTCCCTTACACTTATCTTTTGCAAAATACCTTTATATGTAGTTAAGACGAAGTTAAAAACAAAATAAAGCATTTTCACAATTTTAGTTTTGAACATGAATCAATAATAATAAAAATTAAACATACATACGGAAGCAAATAAAATCAAACAAACAAATAAATAAACACACAAAGCAAATAAAGCTTGGGTTGCCTCCCAAGAAGCGCTTGTTTTTGTTCGAGTCACGAGCCTGACTCTACCCTTATTTAACAAAAATAGGGGAGGTTTTCCCTACACTTAGGATTAAGTGCGGGTGAAAGTAGCGATACACACCCTTAGGGTGTGAATATGCCACGTGAGGTGAAGGGGGTGAGTGAATGGCTTCCTTCATCCTAAAACTACCCGGATAATAAGGGTTGATGGGTGGGTCGGTTCCTCTTTTGTCTCCTAGATGTAAATCTAAGGATGGAAAGTTGTGTAAAGGTTGAGGTTCCGGTTCATCAACACTAGGAAATTCCCTAGAACTAAGAGTAAGGTCATCACTAAAAGTGTTCAAACCTATATCCTCTAGTTGTGCTTGGTCCAAGGGTTCTACCTCCATCGGGATTCCTAAAGTCTCTTCTACTTCTTCCGGGTAAGTCACGGGCGGTGTGGGTGCCTCAAATGATGGTTGAGTATTTTGTGGGCTTATGTTATTTCCCTCATCATTCCTTGTGTCAAGATCACCTATGTGTTCATCCTGTATTATGGTAGTGCCTAACCATGACATGCAACTAGGTGGCTCAACTCTACCCTCATCCCCAAACAAACTTGTTTCATGATCCTTGAAATTTGTGGTCAATTGACTTATACTAATGTTTGTTGGGTTGTCTACTCTATAATAATATTGGGCACAATCTTCTATGGTATCCCATGCTTCTTCAGCATTTAATTCCCTAAGGTCCCTATCGGCAAAATCGTTAATGCACATTTGGTCATATCGGTCGACACGATCGTAAAAGATTTTAGCTAGGGACCATAAATCGAAGTTATGATGAGGGACTATTCGGAGTAAATTTTTAAAACGAGTCCATGCATCATATATGGGTTCACCTCGATATTGTTTGAACATCAAGATGTCATAAGGAGTGGGTGAATTTCGTGGTAGGTAGTATGGTGGATTCGCGTACTCCATAATGGTGAACGGAAGAGTCAATGGAATGGTTTTTACGAACAAAGACACAAAGAAAAGATAGACTACGGGAAAGCTAATAAAAAGAAAATAAAAATCTCACTAAGATAGGAATCTAATGAGTAGACCTAATAAAAAGAAATTTCAACCTAAGCAATAACTATTCCCCGGGCTGCGGCGCCAAAAACTTGATGCGTGGTTTTGCAACCTTACAACAGGTTTTACCTCTCAAGGGATCTTGAGAAGTTTGCAATCCCCACCAGGCAGTGTACCTGACCGTTGTAGAATAGTGAAGTGGCAAGTACCGGGGATTGATCGTTCAACTCAAAGAATAGTGTTCGTTAGGATTGAAATTAATCTAACTAGGTCTAAAGGTGAGGGATGATTCTTTTTGTATTTTTATATTTTATGGAAAGCAAGTAAAAATCTCTGGTTTTGGAAGAAGGGGCGGAATTAGTTGCTAATCAACTAACCCAAAAGCTACTAATTAAACTAATATGCAAGAAAAGTAAACTAGGGTTCTACAAGGGAAATGAAGCATGTCTACCTATGATATGTTACTCCTTGCTAGCTATCCAATTCTACCTATTGAATTGTCACACCTTGTTTTAATTGACGGGTTGTATTCCTTAATACCATTCGTGGGGTGGCGTACGTACTTCCCCAACTCTATAAGCTCCTACTTCACTCCTATGTCGAGCCGGCTAAGAAGCTCCTAACATGGGATCACTAGAATTCGCTCATGCATTAAATACAACCAAATAAACCTAGTACGCATTGATTCATGTTTCTTAAGACGTTCAAGCAAGTTACCGTATAGGAGGTTAGCCAGTTTTCTTAAGCCTAACATAGATATCACCCAATCAAACAAGAGACAATAGGAAACAAGAATTATAAACTAAACCAACTAGATCTATTGAAGTTGTCACGCCCTAATTGATGGAGATGGACACACACATCAACAAGAAATCAATAAGATCTAATTAGTTATACACAAGTTTCACACAATCATAAGTAGACACAAGGTGATTTAGCCAAGCATAATTAATGAAGAGCAATCAACAATAATCATAATTGACGACATAACATAAGATTGAATCGATAAACAAACCATTACAAGATGTTTATGGCATGATTAGGACCCTCTAAGTTGCTGGAAAAACACCTACCTAAACCCTAGAATCGGACTTAGGGTTTAGGGCTTACAAATAATGAAGTTGTGATGTTGTATTTATAGGCAGTTTGCTGTCCGAGGGGTTCTGACGGCGTCAGACTTACACGTGACGCCATCACATCCAATTTTTCACCAAATTGTAGATCTTTTCGTCCCGATCGCGTGGCCTTTTGAATCACCTAAATCCGAGTAATTATGAGGATTTTATGGCCAAAACAGTAACAGCTACCACGCGCGCAAGTTGTGACTAGATAACACGTGATGGCCTTCTTGACGCCGTCTCCCTTTAAACCTCCAAAATCCGTTCTGGCCTATCAGAAGCTAACGCCGTCAGAATAAAGGCATGACGCCGTCCCTCTTTAAATTAAGCCGTGACGACCTTGATCACTCCAAAGGGTGACGCCGTCAGAATTCCCATGCAAATTTCTCTGGCTTATCATGAGTAATTTTCATATCCACCTTTTTCTTGCCAAGCCATGACGCCGTCTGGGGACATTTCTGACGCCGTCAAAGGCACTTTTCAGCCGATTTTGAGACTTTGTCGTTTTCTTCACTTTTATGCTCCAAAAACGTCCAAAATGCTTCCTTTTCCAGATTTCTTCTCCAAAGTACCTAAAATGACAAAAGAAACGATTTAGGGCAATATTTGATCAAATAAATACGATTTAGGGCTTAAATGACCCCCTAAAAGCGGTACACTTTTCGCTTCATCAGGTATCATGACACAAGTGCAAAGAACGGTTTTCTTCTCAACCATTTAGAATAAAATTGTTTAACAAAAATGTTGAATTTACATTGTTAAAAGTTGTGCGGAAATAGGCCCTTTAAAATAGGTAAAACGGTCCCCAATATTTATCAGAGTCTCCTATGACCATGCCATGCCCTGCCAAGAGCCTCCAGTAGCGTGCTATTGCTTTACCTGAAAATACATGCTAAAAGTGTCAACACGAGGTTGGTGAGTTCATAGAGTTTATTGTAAAATGCAATGCCTTTGAATGAAGATTTTCCCAGCAAAGGCATTGTAAATCCACCCAGTTCCAAGTCCCGCCCATAACAAGACTTGCAACCTGTGTGTTTACAACCCATTGCCAAATATGATTTGGTTTATGTTACTGAAATGTTATACGGAAACCACAAGTATAAAGTGTATGACAAACTGCCACATAAAAATGATACAATATCTCTTAAGCTCATGACCCCGAAGCTAGACTGATGTTATATATGCCCCAAAATGGAGTGTTTTGCCAAACACCCTGAATGAATGAAATGAAATGCGTTCGTATGACAAGTTGGTGCTACCAACCCGAACGGAGGCGTCACCTTCAATAGATCTATCCACCGCACCTTCGCTAGCTCACAATTAACGGTTCATGATAAATAACAGGGGACTTTAACTTGGCAATGATCTAACTTAAGCAATGTAATGAATTTATATACTGTGGTCCGTATAAAAAAAATTGGTACAATGTATTCTCCCCCGATAATGTTGAAATGATGTAATAACTTGAAAAGCGGGGCTATGAAAACTCACGTTAATCCTTAAAAGATTAAAGTGCTTGTGAAAAATAATTGAGCATGTATTTTCCCCCAAAACGTAATCCAAAACGTATAAAGGTAGGGGCTATAGAACTCACCTGATGCGATAGCAACAATGACAAATATGAATATGCTGAAATGAGGCTCGGTCTCTAACCGCGACCTAATATGAGGATATGATGTAATGTAAGCAAATGAAATGATGCTACACATGCAAATACGTATGTTAACGATACCACTCGTTAATTTTGAAAATAATGTTTATCGTCGAAAAATACATTTTTGACGTCTCGTTAAGTCATAAACTACTTTTCGTGTAAATATGTTGAAATGGTACTCCACGATCTTCGTTTGGTGTTTTATGGTCAAATATAATGTTTTCGTCGCAAATACCACTTTTCATACTTTGTGAAATATGCCCAAATGGCCTCGTAAAACTAGTCGTGAAATATTGCACGTTAAGAGTTAGTAATAGAACTTGACGTTTTTGAAAACCTTGTAACATGATCTTAATGCCGTCTCATTTGAGTTTTGGTCATACGCGCCTCGATCATAAAGAAAATCGGCTCTCAATATCGTTACTTGAAAATATAATGTTCAACACTTAGAAAATTCTATTATAGTAAAAGCTGTCAAAATGATAACTTTGAAAGGATTTTTGGGTAAAAAGATGAGGGCGTAGTTTATTCGTTATAAGTCTATTCGACGAACGGCCAATTGATTTAAAAAGCTTGCTGGGAGATCTTGATTTCATATGAAGATGGCTCGGACTCAAACCATACCAATCATGGAGAAAAACAGTCGTGAAAATGGTGATTGCGTGGTTTTGTAACCTTACAACAGGTTTTACCTCTCAAGGGATCTTGAGAAGTTTGCAATCCCCACCAGGCAGTGTACCTGACCGTTGTAGTATAGTGAAGTGGCAAGTACCGGGGATTGATCGTTCAACTCAAAGAATAGTGTTCGTTAGGATTGAAATTAATCTAACTAGGTCTAAAGGTGAGGGATGATTCTTTTTGTATTTTTATATTTTATGGAAAGCAAGTAAAAATCTCTGGTTTTGGAAGAAGGGGCGGAATTAGTTGCTAATCAACTAACCCAAAAGCTACTAATTAAACTAATATGCAAGAAAAGTAAACTAGGGTTCTACAAGGGAAATGAAGCATGTCTACCTATGATATGTTACTCCTTGCTAGCTATCCAATTCTACCTATTGAATTGTCACACCTTGTTTTAATTGACGGGTTGTATTCCTTAATACCATTCGTGGGGTGGCGTACGTACTTCCCCAACTCTATAAGCTCCTACTTCACTCCTATGTCGAGCCGGCTAAGAAGCTCCTAACATGGGATCACTAGAATTCGCTCATGCATTAAATACAACCAAATAAACCTAGTACGCATTGGTTTATGTTTCTTAAGACGCTCAAGCAAGTTACCGTATAGGAGGTTAGCCAGTTTTCTTAAGCCTAACATCGATATCACCCAATCAAACAAGAGACAATAGGAAACAAGAATTATAAACTAAACCAACTAGATCTATTGAAGTTGTCACGCCCTAATTGATGGAGATGGACACACACATCAACAAGAAATCAATAAGATCTAATTAGTTATACACAAGTTTCACACAATCATAAGTAGACACAAGGTGATTTAGCCAAGCATAATTAATGAAGAGCAATCAACAATAATCATAATTGAAGACATAACATAAGATTGAATCGATAAACAAACCATTACAAGATGTTTATGGCATGATTAGGACCCTCTAAGTGGCTGGAAAAACACCTACCTAAACCCTAGAATCGGACTTAGGGTTTAGGGCTTACAAATAATGAAGTTATGATGTTGTATTTATAGGCAGTTTGCTGTCCGAGGGGTTCTGACGGCGTCAGCCTTAACAAGTGACGCCGTCACATCCAATTTTTCACCAAATTGTAGATCTTTTCGTCCCGATCGCGTGGCCTTTTGAATCACCTAAATCCGACTTCGTATGAGGATTTTATGGCCAAAACAGTAACAGCTACCGTGCGCGCAAATTGTGACTAGATAACACGTGATGGCCTTCTTGACGCCGTCTCCCTTTAAACCTCCAAAATCCGTTCTGGCCTATCAGAAGCTGACGCCGTCAGAATATAGGCATGACGCCGTCCCTCTTTAAATTAAGCCGTGACGACCTTGATCACTCCAAAGGGTGACGCCGTCAGAATTCCCATGCAAATTTCTCTGGCTTATCATGAGTAAATTTCACATCCACCACTTTTGCCAAGCCATGACGCCGTCTGGAGTAAATCCTGACGCCGTCAAAGGTAACTTTTTAGCCGATTTTGAGACTTTGTCGTTTTCTTCACTTTATGCTCCAAAAACATCCAAAATGCTTCCTTTTCCAGATTTCTTCTCAAAAGTACCTAAAATGACAAAAGGAACGATTTAGGGCAATATTTGATCAAATAAATACGATTTAGGGCTTAAATGACCCCTGAAAAGCGGTACACTTTTCGCTTCATCAAATACCCTTACACTTGAGATTTGCTTGTCCTCAAGCAAATGCGCTTTTATTCTAATCAAAACACAAGTTAGGGGTCATTTAATGCAAACATAAAAGTAATTACAACAAATAATCGTTCCACTTCAATCATAATAAGCACGGAGATTATAAACTAGCACCTCACAAGTAGTGTTTAGATACTCACATCTCTCAAGTGTCATCAAAATAAATCTCATAAATGAAAACGGATAATATCTCTCACTACCTGTCATAGCAAATAGATTACCATAGGCTTGGGAAAGGATCGAAAACCTCCTCCACTAGGCGTAAGCACCTAAGATAAACTATCAAAGAGGGCTTTTACATGGGTTATAACGTTAAGTGTAGGAAAAAGGAAAACACGGTTTCGTTGGATAAAGGATATTTTACTGGTGGCGAGTTAATGATCTTGATTAATTACATGTACTATACAATGTTGCTAAGCCAAGACTAGACTCGATTTAAGCTAATGAAATAAAATAACAAAAACATAAAATAAGCATAAAATAAAACGGGATGGTAGTCCGTATGTTTTTTTCTATTTTTCTTTTTCTCATTTTTTTGTATTTTTCTTGATTTTTTTCAATTTTTTTTTTTTTTTTTTTTTTTTTTGACATACATTCTTGCCCTACCATCCAAAATAATACATCATAGGGGCGTTGCATTCCCCTTACACTTGAACTTTTACATAACTTTACAAATTACTATTCTAATGACTCGAATTAAGATAATCAAAACACTTGGAGTACTTTTAAAATATTTAGCACATATGGGGGTAATAAATGATGTTCTTCCCCATTACTCCATTACACTAGTACTTTACCCATGAGTCCCAATCGTCCCAAAACAATATGTACAAGGATATGACTCGACTTAGCAACCATGTAATCAACTAGATAATTAACTTGGGTTTAAACATATGTTGTCACAATAATGCACTAAAAATGAGTGCATACAAGGTAGGCTAAGGCGATTTGGGTGTACATTTTAGTGGGGTGTAACAAATTCTTCCTTTAAGTAAAATGCTTAAAGGTCGAAACGAAAAGATAGGCTCTGAGGGGTGTACTAGGGGTATCGTGTACTAAAAATGAGTACAACGCAAAGGGTGTGGGAGAATTACTTGACCAATGTAGCCAAAGTAATTATAACAAAAACACAGGTGTAAAACAATGGGTTAATCCTAATGCCTCTTATCATGTAGTAAATCTAACTACACGAATGTAGTCTCACTTGTGGCCTTGGAATGGTCCTAACGCAAGTTCTAGAATCTAAGTGCTACCGGTACACACATCATAGCATAAATGCTTTTCCTACCAATTCTAGGGGCGAACCTCACATATTTGGGGGTGGAAAATTTTTTAGTGGTACGGTTTTTTGTGCTAGTCATATAACTCCTATCCGTGAGACGCTCATTAAGATCAAAGTTTCGCTCCTATATGTTGTAAAAAATTTTAAATTTGGCACTAAAATTACCTTAACAAGTATTTATCTCAGTTTTATTACACATCTACTATTAAACAAACAAAAATCAAGCGTAATAGCATTCTCTAATCGTACTTTTACCCCCCTTACACTTAAGATGAACATTGTCCCCAATGTTCAAATAACAAGATGTAAAAGTAAAAAGGTAAAAGAATGAAATCAAATACTCCCCTGATTCGCTCGGTGGATAATGAAGTAACATGGTTAAATCTTCTTCCAAGGTAATGTAGAAGCTCCAAGACTAATGCATCGCCAAAAGCTTGATTCCACATACATCTCCTTGTCCAAAATAACCTGTTAATCCTGAGAAAACAAACAAGAAAAACCAAAGCATCAAACCGAACAAAGACAACTCACAACTAGGTGTAATTCCAGACTTAGAAATAAAACAATTAAAGATATAATGCTTGCGGAATGAATGTTTTCAGATTTCCTGGAGTTTATAAAACTAAAGATTTAACAAAAAACTTTTACGACTCCTGTATAAACAAAACTCACAAAATTTTTCAGAATTTATGTACCTGACGCCGTCAGGTTATAACTCCTGACGCCGTCAGAATGTTCCTGCAAAAATCTCATGTTAAGTTTCCGAAAAATTTCTGGAAAAACTTATGCCTTACTTCCTGGAAAATCCTGCAAAACATCATTATGACTCGATACAAGCATTTGACTCAAACAATTACTAATATACATGTTCATTTAATATTGTTGTGGTTCATGCTCAATTTCGTTCTTATAAACAAATTTGGGTCTCCCCTTACACTTAGCTTTTGCAAAATACCTTTATATGTAATTAAGACGAAGTTAAAAAAAAAATAAAGCATTTTCACAATTTATTTTGAATCATGATCCACAAACAATAAAAATAAAACATGCATATGGAAACAAATAAAATCAAATAAACAAACAAACAAACAAATAAATAAAGCTTGGGTTGCCTCCCAATAAGCGCTTGTTTTTGTTCGAGTCACGAGCCTGACTCTACCCTTATTTAACGGAAATAGGGGAGGTTTTTCCTACACTTAGGATTAAGTGCGGGTGAAAGTAGCGATACACACCCTTAGGGTGGAAATATGCCACGTGAGGTGAAGGGGGTGAGTGAATGGCTTCCTTCATCCTAAAACTACCCGGATAATATTGGTTGATGGGTGGGTCGGTTCCTCTTTTGTCTCCTAGAAATATATCTAAGGATGGAAAGGTGTGTAAAGATTGAGGTTCCGGCTCATCAACACTAGGAAATTCCCTAGAACTCAGGGTAAGGTTATCATTACAAGTATTCAAACCTATATCCTCTAGTGGTGCTTGTTCCAAGGGTTCTACCTCCATCGGAATTCCTAAAGTTTCTTCTACATCTTCCGGGTAAGTCACGGGCGGTGTGTGTGCCTCAAATGATGGTTGAGTATTTTGTGGGCTTATGTTATTGACCTCATCATTCCACGTGTCAAGATTACCTATATCCTCATCATGTGTTTTGGTAGAATCTATCCTAAGCATTCTCCTAAGTATCTCACGTGCTTCTCTAGGCATCTCAACTTCAATGTCCGAATCATAAGGATCTTCCTCAATAATCTTATGTTCAATTTGCCTAAAGGATTCATCATGTGTTCCTTGGGATTCAAAGTCATTGGTCATAAAACCTAGGTCTTTTTGATCAATGTGATCGTGCTCGGCTAAATCCTCCTCAATTGTTTTCTTAGGTAGTGATAACAGCAAACCTAGTGCTTCATCCAACTTATGGTTTGTTGCAACGGCTCTCTCCATAATTCCTTGGCAAACTAGGTCGCATTTCCTATTGGCCTCACTAAAACGAGATCTTAAACATGGAGGTTGTTCATAAGAATCTATCCTAGGTGAAGGCTCATATGATTCATAGGTGTCTCTAAATGAGGTATTTTGAACTTCTTGGTGTTCTAGCCACTCAACCATATCTTGCAATCTTAGAAATCTAAGTGAAAAGTCCATTTGAAGCAAATTACAAACAAAATCACAAAGAAAAGATAGACTACGAGAAAGCTACAAAATAAAAAAAAAAATATCTCACTTGATAGGAATCTTGTGAGTAGACCTAATAAAAATAAAATTTCAACCTAAGCAATAACTACTCCCCGGGCTGCGGCGCCAAAAACTTGATTGCGTGGTTTTGTAACCTTACAACAGGTTTTACCTCTCAAGGGATCTTGAGAAGTTTGCAATCCCCACCAGGCAGTGTACCTGACCGTTGTAGTATAGTGAAGTGGCAAGTACCGGGGATTGATCGTTCAACTCAAAGAATAGTGTTCGTTAGGATTGAAATTAATCTAACTAGGTCTAAAGGTGAGGGATGATTCTTTTTGTATTTTTATATTTTATGGAAAGCAAGTAAAAATCTCTGGTTTTGGAAGAAGGGGCGGAATTAGTTGCTAATCAACTAACCCAAAAGCTACTAATTAAACTAATATGCAAGAAAAGTAAACTAGGGTTCTACAAGGGAAATGAAGCATGTCTACCTATGATATGTTACTCCTTGCTAGCTATCCAATTCTACCTATTGAATTGTCACACCTTGTTTTAATTGACGGGTTGTATTCCTTAATACCATTCGTGGGGTGGCGTAAGTACTTCCGCAACTCTATAAGCTCCTACTTCACTCCTATGTCGAGCCGGCTAAGAAGCTCCTAACATGGGATCACTAGAATTCGCTCATGCATTAAATACAACCAAATAAACCTAGTACGCATTGGTTTATGTTTCTTAAGACGCTCAAGCAAGTTACCGTATAGGAGGTTAGCCAGTTTTCTTAAGCCTAACATCGATATCACCCAATCAAACAAGAGACAATAGGAAACAAGAATTATAAACTAAACCAACTAGATCTATTGAAGTTGTCACGCCCTAATTGATGGAGATGGACACACACATCAACAAGAAATCAATAAGATCTAATTAGTTATACACAAGTTTCACACAATCATAAGTAGACACAAGGTGATTTAGCCAAGCATAATTAATGAAGAGCAATCAACAATAATCATAATTGAAGACATAACATAAGATTGAATCGATAAACAAACCATTACAAGATGTTTATGGCATGATTAGGACCCTCTAAGTGGCTGGAAAAACACCTACCTAAACCCTAGAATCGGACTTAGGGTTTAGGGCTTACAAATAATGAAGTTATGATGTTGTATTTATAGGCAGTTTGCTGTCCGAGGGGTTCTGACGGCGTCAGCCTTAACAAGTGACGCCGTCACATCCAATTTTTCACCAAATTGTAGATCTTTTCGTCCCGATCGCGTGGCCTTTTGAATCACCTAAATCCGAGTTCGTATGAGGATTTTATGGCCAAAACAGTAACAGCTACCGCGCGCGCAAGTTGTGACTAGATAACACGTGATGGCCTTCTTGACGCCGTCTCCCTTTAAACCTCCAAAATCCGTTCTGGCCTATCAGAAGCTGACGCCGTCAGAATATAGGCATGACGCCGTCCCTCTTTAAATTAAGCCTTGACGACCTTGATCACTCTAAAGGGTGACGCCGTCAGAATTCCCATGCAAATTTCTCTGGCTTATCATGAGTAAATTTCACATCCACCACTTTTGCCAAGCTATGACGCCGTCTGGAGTAAATCCTGACGCCGTCAAAGGTAACTTTTTAGCCGATTTTGAGACTTTGTCGTTTTCTTCACTTTATGCTCCAAAAACGTCCAAAATGCTTCCTTTTCCAGATTTCTTCTCAAAAGTACCTAAAATGACAAAAGGAACGATTTAGGGCAATATTTGATCAAATAAATACGATTTAGGGCTTAAATGACCCCTTAAAAGCGGTACACTTTTTGCTTCATCAAATGGTGTCTCGCAAAGACAGTTTTGCGGCAAGTTTATATTAGTAAAAGCTGATGGAATTATATATTTTTCGTCGGATTTCAACACTTGTATCTTTTTCGTTATAAGCTCGTTCTCTATGTTCTTTATATCCACGGAATCGTCATAGCATGAACTAGCATGTTTTCAGTAGCTCGGCTCTCCTAGATCACGTCTAACGCCTCATTTTGTCCCTTGAAGTTCGGCAAACAGCAAGCTTATTTTCAGAAAATAGTTTTTCGTCGCCTAACTTGTAAAAATCATATCTTCTTCGTTATAACTCGGTTTTTAGTGATTCAAGCGCCCACGTTTTCGTCTATGAGTGTATTTTCTGAATATGAAGGCCAAAACAACGGCATGTTTACTGATTTTTCCAGATTTTGTATTTTTGGACAGTAGGTATATATATACGTTAAAAACTCATTTTCTTGGTTCGCGGCTTGATCAAACTATTTCAAAACAACTCCAAAAATACACAAATCCTACCATACACCTTCTTAGGGTGTCATGGGTCCTAAACATCGCTAAAAATAATGGGCTTCGCGGGGACGTTAATGAAACGTACAGATCTGATGTTTGGGATAGTTTTTATAAAAAAATATAAATGAAGTGGTATGTATAACATAAATTTTGCATGGCTAGTTATCAAAATAACTTGAAAATACAACAAGATATGAACAAAATGAAGTAGGAAATGATCAAAAATAATGTTCTTGAGCTTACTTGATGACTTGATGAGTTTTGGTAAGAAATGAGTAATAAACTTGAGGTTTGATCACAAATCCATAACTAGGAAGGTAAATGGAGTATGTTTATGATTTGATCTTGAAAAAAAAAGATGGATTGTTCTTGGTTTCATCTCTTGGCCGTGGGTTATAGAGAGGAAAAAGAGGGAATGAGCTAGTTTATGGCTAGTGAAAATGATACAATAGATGTTATGAAAATTAATTCCAAGAATAAGATGACAAATTCAATTAATGTGGTATAGTGTTGGATAGCTTGTAGAAAAAGAAAGCATGGGATGGGGCGTACATATGGGGGTTGATATTTACACATGACAATTTACTTAATGCACATAAAATTTGCATGTATCATCCTAATGGTCCCACACTCATCAATGCAAATTTTATGTGTATATAGTAAATTCTTATGTGTAAATATCAATAGCCAGTACATATTGGACCAGAGTAGAAGACTTTGCCAAGAGTCTTGACTTTTGGGGTATTATTGATAGATATTGTGTAGTTTAATGTATACATTATGTGTTATCGGGTACCGAGTTATCTTGAAATAAATGTTAACGAAGTGAAATAAAATACGACGAAGTTGTAAAAATTGAAAAATTATGTTACTGATAGGAATTGGGTGTTAAAATAATGATCGTAATGAAATATCGCAAAACGACGGAGTTATAAGCTCCTAACGGGAAAATATAGCAAAAGGTTTAAAAACACCGGGTAAAATAATAATATGTTGGATCGATATACTCTGACCAAACTAACTTGTAGCTTGTCTACGGTTTAACAACTTTGAATGAATTCAAAACTATTAATAATGAAACACTGATATACTTTGCTAAGTATGCGGAATCTACTTTAACAAAGCTAAGAAGAATTAATAAACAACTTCGAATATTATTAAAACCTTGAACCTGCTTTCTTACACAGATTCACTAACAAACTCTAATCACTAATACTTTTAACAAGCTTCTTCGTGTAAACTTGTCTCTCTAAAATCTTATCTAATCGTATCTCTAATCGCATATGTCTAATGCCAACCTAGGGATCCTTTTATAGGCACAAGGAAAACCCTAGTCGGTTTACAAACTTGAACGACAAGTAATTCTAATTATAACTCTAATCTAATACGAACATTCTAGAATTACACATTAGTCCTTAAACTATTTGCATAGCAGTCCTTCAACGAGCAGCAGTACTTTGACTTAATTAGCAGTACTTTGACTTGAATAGCAGTACTTTGACTTTCAACAGTACTTTGATATTTCATAGCCCAACAATCCTCCCCTAACTTGAATTCTACTTGCTTGATTTCAAGTTCCTTTGTATTTCTTTAACTTCAACACTTTATCTTCAAGGAAAGGTTGTTTCTTTGAAATCTGTCTCCTTGTTGTTTTGTCATCATCAATGCAATCAGTATCTTCAATCTTCATCAGCAACAATTCTTTTCAGCATCATATCATCTCAGCAACACAGCATCATATTGGCAATAGGTACATCAGATCTTAAAAGTTTCATACTATTCTCATCACTTCCAGGTGTGTTAACTCCTGTGAGAGGTGAATCATTGAAAACTTAATGGATTTTGATGTCTCTTTACCAAAGCCATTAACTCTGGAGTAGCCAATGTTTAGATTTAGGAAAAACCATGGTACATTGATAACCATATGATTTTTAGCAAATCATCAGCTATAAACGGATTTGAGTAGTCTTTACCAAATAGCCGTTTGCTTTTGGACTAACTAGTTCTTTTAGTACAGTCACTACCATGGTGAACTAATTACCATATAATGGTTTTCCACAGCCTTTACCACAAAGCCATTATCTTGTGGGCTAGCCAACTCTTCACTAATATAGATATGGTGAGTTGAAAACCATACAATTTTTAGTAAATTGTCAACTAAAAACGGATTTGATAATCACATCAGAGCCGTACCCTCATGATGAGTCAAACTCTTTCTTGTTTATTAAACATGGTGAGTTGATTACCATTTGTTGTGTAGTACAAGTACTAACACCATGCTGTTGCTTTCAAAACCATTTGTTGCTGTTTAATCTTTGTGCTTCAAAAATGTTTTTGCACTTATCAAAAATTACTGATTTTATCAAAAGACTTTACTGGTTTTATGCTGCAAGCAGTACTTTAAGAAAGTACTGTTTGACTAGCAGTACTTTGAAGAAAGTACTTATTTTTCAAAAGATTTATATAATAATTAAACCATACCAGTAGTTATGCATTAATCTTCAGATTCAGTTGTCCACTTGATGAATAATTTTATGACCATTAATGCTACTTCATTCTCTTGTTCCACTTCCATGCCATGCTCTAGCATCCTGATCATCAGATCTCTTATGAGTGGATATCTCTGTTCTGCTAGCATATGAATCATAGTGCCATCTTCTAACTCCAAAACATGTATTCCAACTGATTCAAAGAATCTCCATCTATTAATCTCCCAATTGTCTTGATTTTCCCACAAAGTACTGTCCTTTGTTTCCTCTGTCTCCCAGATTGTTGTGAGATCTCCTAACAATATCAAACCTACTCCTTGTGGTGGAATATGCTCAAAATAAGTTTGTACTTGGAGATATAACTGAAGCATATCATCTCTATCAATCAGATGTAGTATATCCCATAATGAATTGAACACTCTAAAACTTCCATCTTGTCTATGAAAGATCAGATAATCTCCTTCTTGAGATTCTACAACTGAAAAAGTAGATATCTTGGACTTCTTATCAGTATCTTCTTTCAATTTTGGATGTTCAAAATCAACAACTCTAAGATAATTCCTGAGCTCATCGACTGTATCTGTTCTCAATTCAAATGCTTCCTTGAACTTCTTTGATGGCTGTTCATCAGTAGTTCTTTTCCTCTTTGAGCTTCTTGTAACAGCTCTTTCCTTTCTTTTATCTTCAAGCTCCTTATCTTCAAAAGAAATAATGCTTGCAAGATCCTTTTCTATAGCTTCTCTAACAGCATCATATAGATCCTTCATCTCTGTATATGTCAATCTGACTAAACCTGTATATCCTTGACCTTTCAGATAAGCCATCATATCATTCCTTTCTCTAGCTTTACTAATTGGCCTTTGTGATTGAACAATCTTCCTTGATTCTTCAGCATCTATCTCTGCTTGCAATATTCTAGCTGCTTCCTCATTTTTGGCAATCTGAATTTGTCTTAACTGTGCCAATGTCATCTTCTTCTTCTTCTTTTCTACCAAGATCCCTTTGCCTTTATCTTTTGGATCTATTTCCTGAGTAGGTTGAGAAGAAGTATGATGTTGTTATTCAACCTCATGAATACTGATGCCTCTTTGACTTGACATATTAAGCATAATGTCAGCAATTGTTTCATCATCACTGTTAGTATGAGCTATAACATCTTCTTCCTGAGCTGGTTTAGAAGGGCTAACTTCCTCTTGAACTTGAATTGAAGGACCAATATCTTCTTCAAAATCTAAAGTTCTAGGTGTAATAGTAAATTGCCTCTCAGTACCTTGTTGAGCAGTACTTTCAGCTTCAGCTCCTTCCAAGTTTATTTCCTCAGTATCACCACTTCTTACTTCAACAGCAGCTTCTTCCAAATTGATTTGCTCTGTTTCATCACTCTTCCTCTCAGCAGTATCTTGAGGAATATTTTCAGGTGGTGTCCTCTGAGTATCATCCATAAATCCAGCATCTTGTTCAAAACCAGCATCTTCATTCAAATTCTCTAAATTCCTCCCCAATTGGAATGAAGATTGCTTCTTAGACTTTTTCTTCTTTGACTGAGAAGACTTCTTAGGTTTCTGACCACTCTGCTTCTGAGACTTTACCCATAATCGATGGTGTTAAACTAGTGGCCAAACAAACTTCTTCAACCATTGAAACTTAGTCTTTAATTTGACTATCTTAGCAGCTTGAGCCTCACTCTCCTTTTTCAGCCTCCTTAACTCCCTTGTTAAAGCATAATTATCCAACTCTGCCTCTTCTTCTTCAAAGTGCTTAGACATAGTTGTGGAAGAATAATCATTAGGAGATGGTGGTTGATTCATACCTTGGTCTGACTCCTCATGAGTAGGAATGTCCATAGGAGCAGTATCTTCCCGAGTAGCAGAATGTGGAGAAGCAGTATGTTGAGAAGCAATAGGTTGAGGAATACTAACTTCTCTTGAAACTAGAGACTCTTGGCTTGCTGATTCAGAATTTGCTTCTTGCTCTTGCTCTGCATCTCTAACAACTTGTGCAACTCCCAATATATGAGCAGTCAAAGGTGTGTTGGTTCCAGAAAACTTGACACTTTGTTTAGATAGAAAAGTAAACACCTTTGGTGGAAGTTTGACAGTAGGTAAAAAACTTTGAGGTTTAGGGACATCCTCAAGTTGATTGTTCAAGAATAACTGAACAAACCTTGGATACATTAAGAATGGCGAACCATTAGCAATATGTGTAAGCATACCATCAAGAATTAGTCTTGAAAAGTTGAACCTTTGATCGGTAGCCAAACCCACTAATGCAGATGCAATATTTTGACCAAATTGATCAAAAGAAGTACTCTTGGGACTTAAACAATGAAGTAAGACGTGAATGAGGTACTTCCAATGAGAACAAAACAAAGGCTTTTGAAAAGTAAGTTTCGTCAGATCTCCTTCATAACCTATATCACTTAAAGTGTCCCAAAGCACTTGTTTTTCAAAACGAACAGCCCCTCCTTCATCATTAAACATCAAAACATCCCTAATCGTGGCCTCAGAAATCCGAATAGTTCGTCCAGCAACCGTAGCCCTAATCAACGAGTGATCTTTAATCGTTGCAGTAGCCCAAAATTCTTGCATCCAGGGACCAATAACATCAGGGTCAACTAAAATAGAGTAGTTGATGGAAGACCCAGTTAAGAAATCAATGATCGCATGAAAATCAACATTATCCCTTGTCTTGTCCAAATTAGCAATCATATTGTGTTTGCTAACAGTGAGGCAATTAGCCATGATGAGTGGTAGAGAAGTATTCGCTTTGAGTGTGTGTTTTGTTAAAAAGATTGTGGTGTAAAAGCGAATGAGGGATCTCAAATATGGTAAAAGGCGGGGAAATAGGGAGAGTTTCTTTAAATAGGATGGAAACAAATCAAACTCAAAATAATAAAGTTACCGTTTTGATTAACTTATTATCTCCGCCGTAAGGAATTAATTAACCGTAGCCCCACAATTTTTGACCGTTGGAACAGTACATCCACGTAAGCAGTACGTTGAAGCAGTACTTTGCTGAGTCAGTACTTTAAGCAACAAAGCAGTACGTTCAATATTCTTATCCACAATCAACACTCCAAACTGAACCAAGAACTTGTAAATGGTTCATGCATAAGTTCTAACTAATGACTATGTTGCCTCTCCTCAAATACAACATATGGTCTAAACTAAACTACTAAAAACCAATACTTTCATTAAGAACTAATAGAAAGTATACTAACTAATACTAAAGCCTCCCCTCAAATGTAGCCTAGTAGTTAATCATTCCAATGCTCACAACTAAGTGGTTGAATCTTGAAACATCAAATCCCTTAGTGAGTAGATCAGCTACATTATCATCTGTGTGAACCTTAACCACATTTATAAGCCTGTGCTCATAGCAATCCCGAATGAAGTGATGCCTAATCTGAATATGCTTGGTCTTGGAGTGATAAACTGGATTCTTCACAATGCAGATGGTACTCTCATTATAAATATTGATAGGAGTATTTTTGAAGTTGAATCCATAATCCAAGAGTTGATTTTGCATCCACAAAACTTGTCCACAACAGCTTGCAGCAGCAACATATTCTGCTTCAGTAGAGGAGGTTGCAGCAATTGTTTGCTTTTTACATTGCCAGGAAACTAATCTTCTTCCAAGATATTGACATCCTCCTGAGGTTGATCTTCTATCATAGTTATCCCCTGCATAGTCACTATCTGAAAAAGCTTCCAAATGAAAAGGTGACTCCTTAGGATACCATAATCCTAACTTTGGTTGATGCTTGAGATATCGAAAAATCCTCTTGACTGCATACATATGGGAAACCTTGGGTGTAACCTGATATCTTGCACACAAACATACAGCAAACATGATGTCAGGTCTTGATGCAGTTAAGTACATAAGACAACCAATCATAGATCTGTAAAGCTTGACATCCACAGCTTGTCCATCTTCATCCTTGCCTAAGGGTTTATTGTTATCAATGGGTGTGGTGGCAGGCCTGAGATTTGGAAGGTCAAATCTTTTAAGTATGTCTGCAACATACTTTTCTTGGTTAATGAAGATTCCATCTCTTGTTTGTCTAACTTGAAGTCCCAAAAAGAAAGTTAATTCTCCCATAGAACTCATTTGAAACTCCTTCTGCATAAGAGCTTCAAAATCTTTAACCATAGACTTCTTTGTGGCTCCAAATATAATATCATCCACATATACTTGGACTAACATAATGTCTTTCTTATCCCTTTTGATAAACAAAGTCTTACCAAAGTTCTTATGATTTACCCTAGTATATTGGTTCCAGACTGGTCTTTTGTGGTAGTAACAATCTTCCTGAAGATGATCAAAGCTACCACAACTGTAACAGGCATTTTTAACTAATTCAAAGTCACTACCTAACTTTTGTGAGATAAGGCTGTTCCATTTTCTTTGATTCCCCCTAAGCCAGATAGTTGATTTCCTAGGGACTTCTGTCACACCCCCAAAATCAGGTTCAGCGGAAGACAACGTGTCGCTGGGGTGCAACTCAATTGGTATCATGACACAAGTGCAAAGAACGGTTTTCTTCTCAACCATTTAGAATAAAATTGTTTAACAAAAATGTTGAATTTACATTGTTAAAAGTTGTGCGGAAATAGGCCCTTTAAAATAGGTAAAACGGTCCCCAATGTTTATCAGAGTCTCCTATGACCATGCCATGCCCTGCCAAGAGCCTCCAGTAGCGTGCTATTGCTTTACCTGAAAATACATGCTAAAAGTGTCAACACGAGGTTGGTGAGTTCATAGAGTTTATTGTAAAATGTAATGCCTTTGAATGAAGATTTTCCCAGCAAAGGCATTGTAAATCCACCCAGTTCCAAGTCCCGCCCATAACAAGACTTGCAACCTGTGTGTTTACAACCCATTGCCAAATATGATTTGGTTTATGTTACTGAAATGTTATACGGAAACCACAAGTATAAAGTGTATGACAAACTGCCACATAAAAATGATACAATATCTCTTAAGCTCATGACCCCGAAGCTAGACTGATGTTATATATGCCCCAAAATGGAGTGTTTTGCCAAACACCCTGAATGAATGAAATGAAATGCGTTCGTATGACAAGTTGGTGCTACCAACCCGAACGGAGGCGTCACCCTCGATAGATCTATCCACCGCACCTTCGCTTGCTCATAATTAACGGTTCATGATAAATAACAGGGGACTTTAACTTGGCAATGATGTAACTTAAGCAATGTAATGAATTTATATACTTTGGTCCGTATAAAAAAAATTGGTACAATGTATTCTCCCCCGATAATGTTGAAATGATGTAATAACTTGAAAAGCGGGGCTATGAAAACTCACGTTAATCCTTAAAAGATTAAAGTGCTTGTGAAAAATAATTGAGCATGTATTCTCCCCCAAAACGTAATCCAAAACGTATAAAGGTAGGGGCTATGGAACTCACCTGATGCGATAGCAACAATGACAAATATGAATATGCTGAAATGAGGCTCGGTCTCTAACCGCGACCTAATATGAGGATATGATGTAATGTAAGCAAATGAAATGATGCTACACATGCAAATACGTATGTTAACGATACCACTCGTTAATTTTGAAAATAATGTTTATCGTCGAAAAATACATTTTTGACGTCTCGTTAAGTCATAAACTACTTTTCGTGTAAATATGTTGAAATGGTACTCCACGATCCTCGTTTGGTGTTTTATGGTCAAATATAATGTTTTCGTCGCAAAATACCACTTTTCATACTTTGTGAAATATGCCCAAATGGCCTCGTAAAACTAGTCGTGAAATATTGCACGTTAAGAGTTAGTAATAGAACTTGACGTTTTTGAAAACCTTGTAACATGATCTTAATGCCGTCTCATTTGAGTTTTGGTCATACGCGCCTCGATCATAAAGAAAATCGGCTCTCAATATCGTTACTTGAAAATATAATGTTCAACACTTAGAAAATTCTATTATAGTAAAAGCTGTCAAAATGATAACTTTGAAAGGATTTTTGGGTAAAAAGATGAGGGCGTAGTTTATTCGTTATAAGTCTATTCGACGAACGGCCAATTGATTTAAAAAGCTTGCTGGGAGATCTTGATTTCATATGAAGACGGCTCGGACTCAAACCATACCAATCTAGGAGAAAAACAGTCGTTAAAATGGTGTCTCGCAAAGACAGTTTTGCGGCAAGTTTATATTAGTAAAAGCTGATGGAATTATATATTTTTCGTCGGATTTCAACACTTGTATCTTTTTCGTTATAAGCTCGTTTTCTATGTTCTTTATATCCCCGGAATCGTCATAACATGAACTAACATATTTTCAGTAGCTCAGCTCTCCTAGATCATGTCTAACGTCTCGTTTTGTCCCTTGAAGTTCGGCAAACAGCAAGCTTATTTTCAGAAAATAGTTTTTCGTCGCCTAACTTGTAAAAATCATAACTTCTTCGTTATAACTCGGTTTTTAGTGATTCAAGCGCCCACGTTTTCGTCTATGAGTGTATTTTCTGAATATGAAGGCCAAAACAACGGCATGTTTACTGATTTTTCCATATTTTGTATTTTTGGACAGTAGGTATATATATACTTAAAAAACTCATTTTCTCGGTTCACGGCTTGATCAAACTACTTCAAAGCAACTCCACAAATACACAAATCCTACCATACACCTTCTTAGGGTGTCATGGGTCCTAAACGTCGCTAAAAATAATGGGCTTCGCGAGGTTGTTAATGAAACGTACAGATCTGATGTTTGAGATAGTTTTTATAAAAAAATATAAATGAAGTGGTATGTATAACATAAATTTTGCATGGCTAGTTATCAAAATAACTTGAAAATACAACAAGATATGAACAAAATGAAGTAGGAAATGATCAAAAATAATGTTCTTGAGCTTACTTGATGACTTGATGAGTTTTGGTAAGAAATGAGTAATAAACTTGAGGTTTGATCACAAATCTATAACTAGGAAGGTAAATGGAGTATGTTTATGATTTGATCTTGAAAAAAAAAGATGGATTGTTCTTGGTTTCATCTCTTGGCCGTGGGTTATAGAGAGGAAAAAGAGGGAATGAGCTAGTTTATGGCTAGTGAAAATGATACAATAGATGTTATGAAAATTAATTCCAAGAATAAGATGACAAATTCAATTAATGTGGTATAGTGTTGGATAGCTTGTAGAAAAAGAAAGCATGGGATGGGGCGTACATATTGGACCAGAGTAGAAGACTTTGCCAAGAGTCTTGACTTTTGGGGTATTATTGATAGATATTGTGTAGTTTAATGTATACATTATGTGTTATCGGGTATCGAGTTATCTTGAAATAAATGTTAACGAAGTGAAATAAAATACGACGAAGTTGTAAAAATTGTAAAATTATGTTACTGATAGGAATCGGGTGTTAAAATAATGATCGTGATGAAATATCGCAAAACGACGGAGTTATAAGCTCCTAACGGGAAAATATAGCAAAAGGTTTAAAACACCGGGTAAAATAATAATATAAACTCTATATCATTAAAATTAGCATGAAAATATATTAGGATCATAGTCGGGAGTATTTGAGTATAATATTATTAGTAATGACAGAGTGGTAACGTTTAACAAATAAACGAACATACGTAAATGAAAAACACACGAACCCGTGCATGACTTAATATGATGATGATGTTACTGATGATATGTAGACTACTCTAGTCTATATGACATGTCCTTACTGATGATGCATGAATTTCGCAGCTAAACCAAACTGGTTACGCGAATTTGAATACCCGTAAACCTAGTTTACGAAAAGATGAATGATGATTATGAATAGTGATTTCCCTCCGGGAATGAATAGTGTTTCATGAATAGTAAAATTTTCCGAAAGTTTCTCACAATCTCAAACTGACCTCGAAAATGATGAATAGTAAAAAGTGAATAGTGATCGATGAATAGTAAAAATGAATAGTAACTCGCAAATAGTAAATTATCGAGGTTCGGAAAAATGGCCTGAAATTACGAGTTGTGACAACTTCTCTAGGTTTGTCCTCATATTCAGCCATTTTCCTAGAGATTCTGCTTCCTAGCATAGGTTTAACAAACTCAGCTTGTTTGACTTTAGGTTCAATTGGTTTAACATCCTCTAACCTCTTAGCCTTTGATGTTGTCTCTACCTGCTCATCATCACTATCTGATACACAATCTTCAATGATTGGTGCATCAGACAATTTTTCATCAATCTTAGGTGTACTAGTCCTAACAGTTGTTTCATTATTTACTTGACTTGTTTCACCTACAGATTGTGAAGTTAACTCATATATAAAGGACAGTTCTTTCCTAGTTGGTGCAAAAGCACTCTTGAGTGGGGGAGCCACTTCATGATATCCTAGGCCACATCTTCTTTTAATCATCTGATTGTCAACTGCTTTATTTGCTATAACAGATGCATATTGTTGTTTATCTATCCTAACAACATGTTTTTCTTTTTCATTTACAGCTGTGTCTCTAGCTAATTCAGCTTCTTCCACTCTTTTATTCAACATGTTAATTTCACATTCTTTCTTAATTAGCTCAGTTTCAAGAGTATGAATTTTATCAGCATATTCTCCCTCAATTTGCTTAAGAAAATCAACCTTGTTTTCTAAAGATTTTAGACCATGTTGATATCCTAAGTTATCAAGTTTGACCTTATCAAATTCAACTCTTAAATTATCATATCTAGATTTCAGTTCCTCTATAGTATCTGAACAAGATTTAAATGAACATGAAGATTCATTTGATACCTCAGAGTCTGATCCAGAGGAGGAGTAACCCATAAGAGCAAAATGTTGTCCCTTGGGTTCTTCATCAGCTACCAGTGCATAGTTGGGACCATCCTCAACTTGGTCACTCCAGTCAAAATCTCCCAAGCCATTACATGAGACCATAGCAGTAGTAGGTTTAGCCTCTTCAATGGGAATCTACCTTGGATTTTCCTTAATCTGCTTTGGTGCTCTGTACTCCCTTGCAAAGTGCCCCTTTCTGTGGCAGTTATAACACTCAAACTTTGATTTGTCAAACCCCACATTGTTCTGCCTTCTAAACTTGAGCTCTCTTCCGGTTCTCTTCAAGAATCTTCTTGCCCTCATAATCAACATTGCAAACTGCCAATGCAAATCCATCTCTTCTAAATCATCAGGATCAACTTGATCTAGATCCTGACTCATTACTGGAGTACTTGTAGTGAGTTCAGCTAAGTAGGCACAAATAGCAGCATCACTAATGGTGTCACTATTTGTAGAACTAGCAGCAGAAACTTGTGAACTAGCAGCAGAACCAGTATGACCAACAGCAGAATAAGTTTCTTAAGTGTTCCCAGAAGCCTTGTTATTAGAAGACATAAAAGCAAGGTTGTTTGAACTTAAAGAATTGGTTAAACCCTTGACTTCAGTTTCATAGACCTTCAAGTTGTTGTACAGATCATCCAAAGTCATGGTTTCAAAGTCAGACTTGTTCCTCCAGACTACTGTGTGAGTATTCCATTCTGGTGCTAGACTCCTCAGAAACTTGAGATTAATATCTTCCTGTGCAATATTGACACTCAGAAGAGCCAACTGACTCACCAGCTTTTGCAATCTGTCATAAGTACCATCAATACTTTCATTGCTTGAGGCAATGAAAGTTTCAAATTCGTGCTTTAGCAAATTCTTCCTTGACTTTTTGGTGGCTTCATTCCCACCAAATCTGAGTTCAATTGCTGCCATCAACTCCTTAGCAGTCTTGATGTTGCTGAAGCTCAATTGGTACTCATTAGGTATCCCCATTAAGAGAATAGTGTGAGTTCTAATCTCCAGTTTCCTTTGAGCCTTTTCTTCATTGGTTTTGATGGGCAATATAGACCCATCAGCACCAGTCTTTGGCAGAGTATCTTCAGTTTGTATGATCTCCAACATTGTGTAGTCACACATCTTCATGTAATGCTCCATCCTCATCTTCCAGAGTTCATATTCTCCAACCTTGAGCATTGGAACCTTGGACGCAGTAACCATATGATGAGATTCAGACTCCATTGATTTAGTTGATGATGAACAGATCTAAGTTTTTCAAAATTCTTCTAGATATCAGTTTCTAGATCACAAGCTCTGATACCACTTGATGATCCCAGATGAGCTTAACGATCGTGTTAATTACTTTAGATATAAACCTAAAGCAATAGGTATAGAAACTGTTCTTGAAAGATCTATTAATTAATATGCGAAAACTAGTAATTAATCTAAAAAAGAATTAAACACAAAAGAATTCTCAAACAACACTTCAATATATTTAATACGGCTGCTCAAAAGCAACAGGGTTACAAGATAACCTTGAAGTGATCGAATTACAAAAGATACGTATACTAATCCTAACCCTAGATCCTCCTTTTATACTCTAAGGAGTCCTAGTCGGTTACAAAACTTTCTATACAAGAACAATATCTATTCGTATCTTTACTATAACTATCTTAACAAAACTATACATATCTAATAAGCAGCAGAATCATAACTCTAGCAGCAGAATCTTCTTAGGCTAGCAGCAGTTTGACACTTAGCTTATTTTACCATTCGTCAGATATCATCAGCAGCAGAATAAATATACTAGCAGCAGAATGATTAAGCATGGCAGCAGAATCATACTTGGTGTATTTTCTATTAGAACCATGAGCAGCAGAATAACATTCATAGCAGCAGCATCTTCAAAACCCAACACTTGACTTTCATCAGGCATCTTAAAATCAAAAGAAAGTACAAGACATTCATTGTCAGTAAAAAGAACTTTGTTCTTTTTGTCACACATTTGTAAGACACTAAAAAGATTATACTTAAGCTCTTGCACATAGTACACATCTTCAAAATCTAAATTTCCAGTTTTAATGGTACCTTTACCAGAAATTTTGCCACCAATACCTCCTCCAAAGCTAACATATCCTCCATTTACTTATTGAAAATCTGAGAGATAAGACATGTTGCCAGTTATGTGCCTTGAACATCCACTATTCGAGTATCCTTGATCCTCTTGTTTATCAGTTGAATGTTCCTGCACATAAATGAGGAATATTAGTTTCCTTTGGGGACCCAAGCCATTACTGACTTGGATCTTCCTCGTGCATCAATGTAATTTAATCTCTTAAGAATGGTTGATGCACCATTGGGTTTAATTTGTCTCCAAACCCAACATGCTGAGGCCTTAACAGCATTTGCCCTCTTTTCCCAAGCAGCAGTATGAACTACTTGCCTAGCAGTATGAACTGCTGACTTTGTAGTTGTACCCTTTAATTTCCAAATTTGTTTTTGAACCACTGCTTTTGTTAGAAAAGGCCTTTGAGCAGTTTTAGATGCATATTTGAAAGTTATTTTTGCATTTTGAACTGCTGGTTTTAGGTAAACAGAGTAAAAAGGTCTGGCAGTAGAAACTGCTTGTCTAGCAGTATGAACTTTTGGTCTAGCAGTAGGAACTGCTTTTGGTCCAGACTTAAATGAAACTGCTTTGGTATTGTTCTAGTATTATTAGAGTGAATTTTAGGAGTTTGCCTTTTTAAATTCACCCTATTGTGTGTATACCCAGATACCCTTTGGTTGCAGAAAGCAGCAAGATGATCAAAACTACCACAAGTGTAACAAGCTTTGTTATAAAAGTCAAAGTCATCACCTAGTTGGTGAGACTTGAGGTCATTCCAATTCCATTGGTTACCTCTGGGCTTGTTAGTGGTTCTATATTGTTCACAATATCTAACTGGTTTCCTAACATGTTTAAGATTAGATTTAGGCCTAACAGTATCATTTTTGATCACTTTAGGAACACTTGTTCCTGCTTTCTTAACAACTGCAGGTTTAGACATAACATGTGGTTCTTCATCATCATCAGATTTCCAGTCCTCAATGACTACAATATCTGATTTCCTATCAGAGGACACCTTGTCCTCAGGAAGTGAAGTATTACTTATACTTTCACTTACTTTCTCTACCTTAGGACACTCAGTAGACTTAGAACCATATTCCATTTTTGGTTCTTGAAACTCAGCTAATCCTGTGTGTGCTAGGTCAATACCTAGAGGTGAAGGAACACCTCTAAATGGTGGAGGAACATACTTGTAACCTACACTAGAC
This sequence comes from Artemisia tridentata subsp. tridentata, assembly GCA_021014915.2. Taxonomy (NCBI): domain Eukaryota; kingdom Viridiplantae; phylum Streptophyta; class Magnoliopsida; order Asterales; family Asteraceae; genus Artemisia; species Artemisia tridentata. Next base: position 393,524,093 of record CP139506.1, read on the forward strand.
TTAGCTTTATTGATTACTTGAGCTTCCCAAATTTTATTGATTCCATCTGAGGCATGAGCTAGAGCATCTACTGTTATCTTAACATTTTCATTTTTCTTTTTGGTCTTTTATAATGCCTCATTGAGCAAATAAATCACTTCTTCTTTGAACTCTAAGTTTCTTTTTAGACCAGCCATGTCATCATTAAACTTAGATTCATTTCCTCTAAAATGCAAAATTTGTTTTTCAAGAACAGCTAGACCTCTTTTATGATTAGATAAGTTAAAACTTGTATCATATAGCTCTTCTAGATTATCATCAAATTCCTTTTTAAGTTTTTCATAAGCTTTAAGAGCAGAGCAAGATTCAGTACACTTGATTATAGAATTTACCTTTGAATCAGAAAATGCCATCAATGCAGTCTCAGTTGCCACCATTGCAGCTTCTTTTGGTGCTTCCTCTTCATCAGCCATGAAGCTCCAATCATAGCTAACACCATCAATGGCTAGCATAGCCTTTGGCTCTTCCACAGTGACTTCCTTCTTTCTATCTTGCTTATACCAAGTGGTCCTATTATCTTGCCTTTTTGGCTTTCTGCACTCTCTTGCAAAGTGTCCAAACTTGTGACAATTGAAACACTCTACTTTCATCTTATCAAACCCATCAGTTTCATTACCATTAATGGTAATCTGCTTTCCAGTTTTGTGCCAAAACTTCTTAGCCCTCATGCTAAGTAAAGCAACTTGCCACTTTATATCCATCTCTTCTAAGTCATCATCATCCACCTGATCAAGGTCTTCATGAGTTAGAAGAGAACCACTAGTTTGACTGGTTACAAATGCATAGAATGTTGAATCTCCAAGTCCAACAACATTCTTTTATGAACTAGCAGTAGAACCACCAAAGTTGTTAGGATTGGACACACGGTTAAGGTGGTTAAACCTTTTGTTCTTTGTGTGTAATGATATATTGAGTGAATATGATAAAGTATGCGGAATCTACTTAATCACACTTAGAAGGTGATTTGTGTTGTGGAAATGGAATGGTTGTGTTAGTTCTATGACAATGAACAATGAAAGATTAACAAAAAACGATTCAATATTATTAATGATAATAATACGAGTGATCTTGAATTATCACTAGGGTTACAACCTTGAATCTTAAGTTCTTACAACTTGTGATATTCTTGTGTTTGTTTTATGTCTTAACAGATATATGTTCTAATAATAACATATGCATGGACACATATAATATCGAGACTAAGATCTTCTTTTATAGTCCAAGAAGATCTTTACATATTGCTTAAAGTCTAGCCGACTTACTTGGTTAACTTGTCTTGAGTGTGTCAGTACATAAGATACAACATGTATCTGTGTACACAACTTGTTAACTAAGCACATGGAGTAAGATATTATCTACCGTATATTGTTGACTTTAGTACACAAATATCTTTTCAATACTTATCCATCTAGCAGTCTTAACTCAACAGTATCAACTAGCAGTTGGAACAGTTAGTTATAACTTGAGCAGTCCTAAGATATATACCAGCAGTTGGAACTGTTAGAGTGTTGGGAATTATCACACGGTTCAAGAGAAGACAAACTTAGGTCTGGTAATATGTCAGAGTTAGGTCTGTTTTTGTATTAGGTCTGGTAATACATGTTAAGTCTGGTAGTCTGTATTAAGTCTGGTTGACTTATTATGTTAAGTCTGGTCGTGATATAAGGAAAGTTTGTTAGAGATATGTTAGGAAAAGATACAAACGTGTAAGTATCTTTTTAGAAGATTCGTGAATATCTTCTTAGTCGGTTAGCATTAGGGTTTCCTTGTTGTATAAATGGATCCCTAAGATTGTTAGTTTGATAAGAGAGTTTTACGAGTTTCACAATCGTGATTAATAGAATTATACGAAGTTAGTGTTAACTCTGTGTTCTTCATTGTTCTTGTTAAGTTTCCGCATTAACATTAACAATCGTTAAGGGTTTCTCACTTAGACTGGTTTGGATTTATCCCAACCATCTACTAAGTATTCAAGGCTACTTAGAGATCCACATACAAACCGTGGACCTACAAGTGGTATCAGAGCAAGGCGAGAGACTCTGAGTATGAAGAACACTTAACCTCAAAAACCTATTCTCACTCAATTCACCCTACACAATGTCTGAGACCGAAAAGCCTATCAACACTGAAACTTTTTCAATCCATAACAGTGAGGATGAGAGTTCAAACCATGAAGATGAAGGAAAACCTTAATCCAATAACTCCCAAACACAACAACAACCCATCCCTTCCACAACCACAATCTCAAACATAAAACTTCCATTACTGAAAAGAGAAGAATATGATATATGGGCCATGGAGATGGAACATTATCTGGAGTATATTGATAGTGATGTATGGAGGTTATTCAAAGGGGAAATTCTAAGAAAAGAGTTTCACAAGGGACTGATGGGCAGCTGAGAATAATGCCACCAGTATCTGCTATGGAGATTAGGGCTGTGGAGAAGGAAAAGAAGTCAAGAACCTTGCTTCTTATGGCTATTCCTAAGGAGCATCTACAAAGGTTCCATGGCATGGTTGATGCTAAGGAGATGTGGGAGGCTATAAAGAAACGATTTGGAGGGAATGCAAACTCCAAGAAGATGCAAAAGGCTGTTCTTAAACAGCAATTTCAGACATTCAGTGTTTCAAAGACTGAAGGATTGGAGAAGGGCTATGACAGATTTCAACATCTGTTAACACAACTGGAAGTTCATGGTGCAGCAGTTTCGAATGAGGATGCAAACCACAAGTTCCTTAGATCTTTACCATCAGAATGGGGTAATGTATCTGTGGCGATGAGAATAAAGGAGGAAGTAGATTCAATGACACCTGATGACCTATACAATAATCTTAGGATGTTTGAAAGGGACATCGGTAACAACACTCAGGCATCTACCAGTTCATCAAACGTTGCTTTTGTGTCACAGAACAAAAGCAGTACTAACAAGGTTAAACCTAGTAGTGTTAGGTCTGGTATCTATGAGACTCCTTCAAGTGAAAGATCTACTTCAAATTTTACTGATGAGGTGATCCACTCTTTCTTTGCCAACCAAACGGAAGATGAAAGCTTTATTAGTGAAGATTTAGAACAGATTAATGATGCTGAAGTTGAGGAGATGGACATAAAGTGGCACATTGCCATGGTTGATTTAAGGGTCAAATGATTTCAGAAGCAATATGGAAGGACCATCAACTTCAATAACAAATCACCAGTGGGATACACAAAGAGGACAGTTGAATGCTACAACTGTCACAAGCATGGACATTTTTCAAGAGACTGTCCAGAGAAGAAGCCTGCTGATGGGAAAAGAGATGAAGAAGGGAAGCTGGAAAAGAATCAGATGAGCTTGCTGACACTGGAAGCTGGAGGTGTCAACTGGGGTGAGCATCCAAGAGTGAATGAGGAGTCTGATCATGCTCTCATGGCCATTGGTAATGAGGTATCATTATGCTCTAAATTATGCACTGATTCATATATTCATATTAAGGCTTTATGTGATGAGCAGTTAGGACAAATAGGTGACCTAGAAGTAAATCTTTTAGCACATAAAAATGCTGTAAAAACACTAGAGGCACAAAAGGTCACCCTTCAAAACCAACATACTGCTTTAAATTAAAAACTATACTTTCAAGCTAATAAATTATATGAACAAGATGAAAAGCTTAAAAGGTATAGACAAATGGGCCTTAGAATTCAAAAGGAGAGGGATGAGTTGAGAAAACGGGTAGATCAGTGGAACAATTCAAATAATAACCTGTTCAAATGTTGGGATTCTCAAATAAAATCCAATAAAAAATGTTGCTTAGGATATAAGGAAGATGAGAAAAAGGCAATTCTTAAGTCTAGAGAAGATGATTATGCGGGCAAACCATTGTATAATAGGTTTGTTAAGACTGGTGACTTTAAGGGAGTACCACCACCATTGAGTGATGACTATACTCCTCTTGAAAAAGAAGAATTGGATGATTCACTTTTTGTGTATGGTAAGAAAGGTCCTCAAACACCTGAGTCAACCACCTCAGAGGACAAAACCAGTAAGTATTCTTCTTGTCAATCCAATGACTCTTAAGTATCTATTGATGGTTCCTCTGATCACTCTAAGTCTGAGTCAAAAAGTGAGGTAAAAGAGAATCCTGAACCTAAGGTTGTTAAGAAGTGTGAACCTGTTGTAACTAAACCTGTAGTGACTAAACCAAAGCCTGAGATAGTCAAACCTAGTTGTGCCCAGCACATAAAAACTCCTAGAGAATCTGTTAATATTAATGAGTCACCTAGAAGCAATAGTGTTCACAGAGAAAGTAGGAGTAGCTATACTTATGCTCCTAAAAGATGTTTTGTGTATGGAAGTTTGAGTCATTTAATAAGAGATTGTGACTTCTATGAAAAGAGAATGAAGAGAGAGGCTGAGCAAAAGAGAATGAATGCTAATATTGGTCATGGTTCAAATAAACCAGTTTGGAATAATGCTAACAGGATTAATCAAGCCAACCAGTTTAATCCCAGACCAGCCCAACAGTTTTACTCTACCCGACCTAACTCTTATGTTAATACTGGTAGACAAAATTTTAGGTCTGGCTTTAGGAACTTTAATGTGAATAGGCAAAATGGTAATTTTATGAGGCCTAATGTGAATACTGGTTATGGTAATTCTGTGAGACCCAGACAACCATTTCAAAAGCCACAGGTGAATGCAAACAATCAAAGAAATCATTTTTACAAACCTCATTCACCTGTGAGGAGACCAGTTGTAAATCAAACAAATTCAAATGGGGGTTCTGCTGATAACCTATCAGATTGCTGGGCTTGGGATCCATTTAAAAATGAGTATACCTATAAGTCCAAACATAGTTTCACTGGAGCAGTTTCATACAAAACCTTCAAGTATGTTGCTCCATAGAGAGGACTCAAGCCCACTCAGGCCTGGGTTGTTAAGAAAAACTGATTTCTCTTTCTTAACTTTGTATAGTTTGTATATTTGTTTATTCTTAGAATGTTTTCAGTCTTGCTGTTCTAAATGGTTATTCTTATTTTCAATAGTTAATGGTTTTCAACTTTACTAGTACAATTGTTACTTTGTAGTGTGTGCTTAACTTTGTTTTGCAGTTGTCAACTCTTCATTATTGCAAGTGATTCATAAGTGGAAAATTAAAACAACAGAACCATGGAGCTTTTATTTATAAACAAGTGATTGCATTCAAGGATGCAATTTACAATGCAAAACAAGACATAAGCTTAAACATAAACCAGCCAAACACCAACACCTACATCTTCTTTTTCCCTTTGCCTTTATCCTTCACATCAGGCATGGTCTTCTTGTTCCTCTTCTCACCCATAAGGTCTCTGACCTTTGGACTTAGGAGTCCTAGAACCTGCTTGTTTGGTGTTGGACGAGGCACAACCTTGGTGCTCTTGGATGTCACAGTCTTGGAGGTCTCTGCTTCATAATCATCAGAAGAGTCCTCTTAAGAAGTTAAATCTTCTGAAGTCTCCTCTACTTCATCCTCTAAAGAAGAGTCCTCTGGTTCTTTCTCAGTGAGATCATATGCTGCTAACCAATGTTTCAGTATAGTCTCCCTTGCTGTTTTGTTTCTTGTTATTGAGGAGTAACCTGGTGGAAAATAACCAGCCCATCCTCCTGATGATGAATCAGAAGATGAGCCGTTAGGATCCCAAGAAGAATCGGATGAAATCTCTATGATTTCTGAGTGGGAAGGATCCATTATACTAATAAGGTTTTTCTTTTGGTTTGTGATGGTTTTGTGATAATACAATGGGTGATTTTATAGGGAAAATCAAGGTTTAATGCTATTAAATGCTCGGTTGGTGTATGGGTTAATTCTTGCAGGCAAAGAGTAATTAATTGTAATTTATGGAAAGTTGACCATGTTTATTATTTAGTTTACATTCGTTAGCTTAAATTTTGTTTTAAAAAAAATAAAATAAAATAAAATAAATATAAAAAAAAGGGTTTACACTTAAGGGGAGGTAATGTACATTTAAGGGGAGGCAAATGTACAAGTTTTTTAAATCGGGTAACCTTAAGTGTTAAATCTGGTAGCTTGTGTGTTTATCTTTTCTGGCAAATATTGTTGGTTTTTGTCTCCCTTTCTTGTTGTTTGGACTAATATCTGTAGAAAAGCTTGGAATGGTGATGAGGTTTAGCCTTGCTATCGCTTAAATCAGTGTGTAAGTCCACTCTTTTGGTTAGGTCTGGTAAGCTTATGGTTCGGCCTGGTTGACTATTTTAAGTCGGGTAGTGTTAAAATTATAACCGTTAGATCTGGTTAGATTAATAAAGATTTTTTATCTAAAATATTACCGTTGCACTATTTTCGGTAAAAAGAGATATTAATCAAGTATATAAGGATAAAATTTGATAAAATTTTCACTTTTTATTCATTATTTACTTTCCTATTTAAAAATATCTTTATTCTCGGCTCACGTCTCTGTTTTTAAGATATAAATTTTCAGACCCTACCCGTCCTAATTAACCAGACCTAAATCATTTACTTATCCATGGCTGACCTAAAGTTTGTTGATAAGCACAATCAAGTTGGTTTCTTGAAGAAACCAAATCAAAGTGAAGGCTTTGAGGAGGTTGTGGATTACTTAAAAGGTTCATATATTTGTTATTCTTTACTTCATAATCCCACTATTTATCAGTCCCTTGTTAAGCAGTTCTGGGGGTCGGTTACCTCTGAGACTCTTGATGATGGGACACCATGTTTAAGGGCAACTATTGACAATAATGGTTTTACCATTACTGAAGCCTCCATTAGGGGAAGTCTCCAATTGGATGATGCTTTAGGAGAATTTGAATTGCCTGGTAATGATATTTTGGTGGGATTGGATAACATTGGGTACCCCACTGATGGAAGTTTTACCTTTTGGAAAAGTCATTTTACACCACAGTGGAGGTTTTTATTACATCATTTGCTTCAAAGTTTAAGTCCCAAGAGTGGTGGATGGGATCAATTTGGAAGCAGAATTGCTTCTGCATTGGTCTGTTTATCACTTGGAAGGAAATTTAATTTTTCAAAACTAATTTTTGAAGGAATGATGAAAAATGCTAAGGATCCTAAATTTTTAATGTATCCACGATTTTTGCAAATGGTCTTGAACTATGAAACTGAGGATAAAGTGCCTTACATCAGTGTGACCTTTACTCCAAAACTTTTTGCAAATATGAAAAGGGGTTTTCAAAGGGCACGTAGACCTTTGCTTGCTGCTATGCTTGGTACTAACAATGCAGGTACATCTGGAGCTGCACAAGTGCAACCTGATGAGGAATAAGCCCAAGCATCATCTAGGTCTGCTACACCCTCACCATTAGCTGAAAGACAACCTACACCTATCCCTCAATCTTCTCCCATCCAAACACATGTTCCAAGTCCTGCACAGGAGGAGGGACATCCGCCACTTACTGTGGAAAACCTTCTCACCTTGGTCCCTCAGCTGCAAAAGAAGGTGGCCACATTGGAAAAGTCTAATGAAGCTATCAGGAGAGCTTATGTGACCTTGGTGAAAAAGGTGAAAAAGATGGAAAAGGTTATGAAGGAGAAAGGTGTTCACTTTGATGAAGAGGAAGGAGAAGCTGAAAATTCTTCCAAACAGGGGAGGAATTTGGGTTTGGAACAAGAAAACATTCTTCAAACACCAGTTCAAGAACAAATTCAAGATCCGGATACCACTATCAGTCCAGAAGCAATGGAAGTAGCAAAAACACTAGTTCAATCTATGGGTAAGATTAAACAAAGAAAAAGAAGATTGCTTTTATCTGCTGAGGAAGAGATTGATATGTATGGTATATTACCTAATGAAGTCTCTGGTAATGAACTTAATCCTGGTATATTACCTAGGGTGTGTTTGGCAAAAAGTGTTGGTGCTGGTGTTGGTGCTGGTGCTGGTGTTGGTGCTGGTGCTGGTGCTGGTGCTGAAAAAGATAAAAAATGTAGCCTTTTTTTTAGTAGTGTTTGGCAAACTAGCTGTAATTGTAGATTAAAATTGTAAAATGACGTAATTGGACATACAAATAACAAACCCAATATGAATAAGAATAGTAAATAAAATTATTGATATAAATCATAAATATGTAGCATTGCATGAAAATCCATGTAAAAATACAAACAACGTTAAAATGGTACACTAATCTGACTTTGGGTCGATTACTTAAGTCATTGTTCGCTAGAATGACCGATTACTTTTGTCGACATGATGCGAGAAAGTTGAAACAGCCATTTCCATAGTAATATGTATGTGATGACTTGTATATCATGGCATCACGCATTAAAGTTGTGTGTTTTCATCTAGCGCATTAGCATGATTATATGTTCATGCATTTATACAGTTTAACATTGAATCTAACTAGCTTGAATTTCTTTCAGAAATTAAGAATTGCGTTTTTTTTCAAATTAAAGGTCGATAAAGCCAACAACCCATTCCTTAATAAATTACTTTGCGGTGTTAACTATTTAATTCGTAGCATCAATACAACAATATTGCATTGAAACATGGGTATTAGGAAGGGTATCTTGGTAAATTTGCAAATTATAATCTCCAGGATTTTCTGAAAAGTTCCTGTGAGGAGCTTTCTTTTTTTGGAGATTATTTTGCTAGAGTTTCAATAATCTTGCGCAGCCAAACGAGGCTACTTTTTAGATGAGAGCTTATTTAAAAAAAAATAATCTTTAGCTCCCATAATCTCTCATAATTCTTGCTGCCAAACACACCCCTAATGAAGTCTCTGGTAATGAACTTAATCCTGGTAATGAAGAGCAACATTCTACACAAAGAGAAGGAAAGCAGGTTGTGGATGAAACTTCAAAGCCAAAGAAGTCTAAAAGAAAAACAAGAGAAGAACTAGCATCTGAGGCTGCAATTGAGAGGATTAAGGCACAAGATATTGCTGAAGAAGAAAGACAAAAGAGGCAAGATGCAGTTTATGCAAGACAATTGGCTGAAGAATATGATGAATTTACAAAGCTGCTCAATGTTGATGATGAAGTGAGAGCAAAATATGAGGAGCTTCTAGCTGTTGAAGGTTTAACTGCTGATGAACAAGCCAAACAGTTAGCTGACTTCATAAATGCAAAAGACAATGATGATACATTAGGTGGATTCTTAGAAAAGTTCAAGCTTCAGAAGAAATCAAAGATTCCCAAGAAGATGACTATTGCAGAAAAGAAACATGATATGAAGATGTATCTAAAGAATCAAATGCATCTATCTTTGGAAATGATGAAAGGGAAGTCATATGAGGAGATTCAAATTGCATATCTCAAAGCATTTGAGAGAGATCAAGGTTATAAAGCTGTTGATTATGATGATGTGCAGAAATATTGTTTTCAGGGTAGGAAGGTTAAAGAGACTAAACTTGTTATTGAACCTGATAAAATGGTTAAAATACAACCTGAAGTTGAGAAGTCATCAAGAGAAGTGCAAGCTGAAGTAGTAAAGCCAATTGTGTTTCAAAGAAGAAAAAGTTTGGAAAGAAAAAGTAAATACAAGAAAGTGATTGAAGAAGAGGAATCTGAGGAAGAACCTTCATCTGAAGGAGCCACTATGGGAACAATTGAAAGCTCAAAGAAACCTGCTAAGATAGTAAACTATCAAATTGTTATGACTGGAGAAAGAGCTTCATATATGATTATTAGGGAAGATTACTCTAATGTAATGTATATGAATTTTGCTGCTATTTTACATGATATAAGCAGGGAGGATCTAAAGGAACTATACAAGGTGGTGAATATCAAATTTGGAGATAATCCACCTGAAGATGATGTTACAAGAGTCTTTTGGGGAAATTTAAAAGTAATGTTTGAGCCACCAACTGAGTCAAATATAGTGTGGAAACTCCCTGAACAGTAGAAGATTACCAGCTGGACCTACTTCTATAACTGCAAGGTACATTGTTTGTCTGTAAAAGATGGTGATATTTATATGCTTGCAGAAGTGGAATATCCTCTGTCATCAAGTGTTTGCAAAGATATGATAAACAAAAAGTTGTCTGCTGCGAAGAAGGATGAAGTATATGAGCAGATATTGGATTTAATAAAACTGCAGTCATTAAGGGATGTAGCTTGAGGATGTTTGAAAGAATTTTCATAAGTTGTCAAGTGAGACTATTGGAACTTCTCACTTAGTGGAGGTGCATAGCACTAACACAACAAAAGGTAATCAGTCCACCTTGTCTTATCAACACAAGGACTGACTAATCCTGAGCAAACGGCTACAGGTAAAGATTGCTCAAATCCGTTTATGGCTGACAATTTGCCAAAAATTGTATGGTATTCAACTCACCATAACTAAGATAAGTGAAGAGTTGGCTAGCCCACAAGGTTATGGCTTGTGGTAAAGGCTGTGGAAAACCATAAATGGTAATCAATTCACCATGATGAGGTGCTTTTCCATCAAAGAATTGGCTAGTCTAGAAGCAAACGGCTTTTGGTAAAGACTTAACAAATCCGTTGATAAGCTGATGATTTGCTAAAAATCATATGGTTATTAATGTGCCATGGTCTTACACACCAAAACATTGGCTACTCCAGTGGTAATGGCTATTGGTAAAGAGACTTCAAATCCATTAAATTTTCAATGATTCACCTCTCACAGATGGTAACACATCTGGAAGTGATGAGAATAGTCTGAAACTTAAATGAATTTGATGTACATATAGTCAATGTTGCTGCAAAGACCATATCAGAAGAGCTTATCAAAATTCAAGCTACTAGAAAGGTTCAAGACCTTAAGATAATTCAAAGTGTTCACGATTCAATCCTCAGAAAGCTAAATCAGAAGAAATTGAAGTTCATGGAGCATGAAGATCAAGTTAGGGGAGGATTGTTGGGAATTATCACACGGTTCAAGAGAAGACAAACTTAGGTCTGGTAATATGTCATAGTTAGGTCTGTTTTTGTATTAGGTCTGGTAATACATGTTAAGTCTGGTAGTCTGTATTAATTCTGGTTGACTTATTATGTTAAGTCTGGTCGTGATATAAGGAAAGTTTGTTAGAGATATGTTAGGAAAAGATACAAACGTGTAAGTATCTTTTTAGAAGATTCGTGAATATCTTTTTAGTCGGTTAGCATTAGGGTTTCCTTGTTGTATAAATGGATCCCTAAGATTGTTAGTTTGATAAGAGAGTTGTACGAGTTTCACAATCGTGATTAATAGAATTATACGAAGTTAGTGTTAACTATGTGTTCTTCATTGTTCTTGTTAAGTTTCCGCATTAACATTAACAATCGTTAAGGGTTTCTCACTTAGACTGGTTTGGATTTATCCCAACCATCTACTAAGTATTCAAGGCTACTTAGAGATCCACATACAAACCGTGGACCTACATAGAGTATTCTTCTCAGCAGTTGGAACTGTTGATACTTGTAATTCTTGAAACTTAATCTTCAGAACATTTAATTCCCAACAATCCTCCCCTAAACATGTGAATCCATTTCAACATGTTTCTGAATTAAATTTATGGATTGTGAAGATCTTTCAAACACTTCAAAGTCAGACCCTTGATCTGAACTTTCTTCTGTTCTGAGAGATTGAATATCTTTCTTTAGAAGCTCATCTGCTTTCTGCTCATCTAAAGATGGTGCAATTTCCTTGGATGGAGGAATTATAAGAGGCAATGGTGCTGTGTATCTTGGATGCTTGTTTCAACAAGTGAAATCATCTATCAGCATGCCTTTGCAGGTGATGAACAAACGTGGTAAACTGAAATTGAAACTTTTCTTCGTTTGACCTAGATAGAACTTTCTCCTTTGGAATGTTCTTGTCATTTTCAACCTTCATATCATCATCTTGTATGCTCTTGTCTTTTCCTTCCTTTTATTGGATTATCTTCCTTTTCTGGGCTATTATTTCCTCCCCTGAGATACAAATAACTTTTGTTTCCTCCCCTTGTTTGGAAGATCTCAGTATGTACCAAAATATATCTTTCCTTATCATCTGATCCATCATTTAGAACTTGTTGTCAGATAATATTGTACATGAAGCCATCAATTCCTTAATAGTTTAAGTTACTGCCCTCATCACTTCTAGGTGTGTTAACCCCTATGAGAGGTGAATCGGTGGACATTTGATTCATGGTCCATCAATGGATGGTTTTTAGGAATCCTTGAAAATCCTTTTAAGAAATTGTTTGACATAGCAGTATGTTCATGATTTTAGAATTGAAAAATCATACTGCTTTCAACCATTTTGAAGGGATTAAGTGTATAACAGACACTTAATCAAAATTTTGGTTTAAAGCAACCTCTGGTTGTGTGAGAACCAATGTTTTCAGTTATAAATAACTGCCTGTGTGCAGATAAACTCATTCAAAGAGCTTTCCTGACAGGGTTTCCAGCTCATAGTAATTGTTGCCTCTAACACAAGTGTTAGATTCACTTTTACTAGCTGTTCTTTCTATCAGATGTCCTTAGACTTGCTCATTATAATTGAAAGTATAAAATGATAGAAAGTGAGTTGTATCAGTTACTATCTGATCAACTAAGTCATCAATTCAATGTGAAATTTGATAACCAGGTTTCAAGAAAGAAGTTTTAAGGAGTTTTACATTCCCAAACTCAGTCCATCATAAACCTGTTATGAAAGCAACTGGAATCACTTTTCTTCTGCTTCCATTTCACTTGAAATTTCCTTATTGCTCAAAGTTCATACCTGAAATTGTTAGTCCAAAACCAAGAAACAAAATGCATAGCATTTGTCTTATAGCAGTATCAATATATGACCAACAGTATGAACTTTTTAAACAAAATTTGTACTAGCAGTACTAACTGTTCTATTAACAGTATCATTTTTCAAAGATATCAGTACAACTTAACATATATAAAAACCACAAAGATTAGAAATTTTAAGGATTAAGCATTCCAATACTTGCTACCAAGTACAGAAACCTTCCAACATCAAAAGCTTTGGTTAGCAGATCTGCAAAATTATGTTCTGAAGCGATTTTAAGAACTTGAATTAATTTTTTCTCATTGCAGTCTCTTATAAAGTGATGTCTAATTTCAATGTATTTTGTTTTAGAATGTTGTACTGGATTCTTAATAATACAAATTGTACTACTATTATCAATATGAATAACAGTGTTTAAGAAATTGTACCCATAATCAAGAAGTTGGTTTTGAAGCCATAGAACTTGACTAGAGCAACTTGCAGCAGCTATATATTCAGCTTCAGTTGTTGAATTTGCCACACTTGTTTGCTTCTTACACTGCCATGAGACAAGTCTACACCCAAGGAATTGACATCCTCCAGTTGTTGACTTTCTGTCCAAGCTAGCACCAGCATAATCACTATCCGAATATGCTACTAAGTCAAAAGGAGATTCCCTAGAATACCATATACCCAATCTTGGTTGACCTTTAAGATATCTAAAAATTCTCTTGACTGCAGTTAAATGAGAAACCTTTGGAGTAACTTGAAATCTTGCACAAACACAAACAGGGAACATGATATTAGGTCTAGATGATGTAAGGTACATCAAAGAGCCTATCATAGATCTGTAAGTGTGTACATCTACACTCTCTCCATCTTCATCTTTCAGAAGGTGCTTCTCAGAGTCCATTGGTGTGCTTGCTATTTTTGAATCAGCAAATTGAAATTTTCTAAGTATCTCTGCAACATATTTGTCTTGACTAATAAATATGCCTTCAGATGATTGCTTAACTTGCAAACCCAAAAAGAATGTAAGTTCCCCCATGGAACTCATCTGAAACTTATCTTTCATAAGCTTCTCAAATTCTAAACACATCTCCTTCCTAGTAGATCCAAAGATAATGTCATCCACATACACCTGCACTAACAGAAGATCCTTCTTGTGCTGTTTGATGAAAAGTGTCTGATCAATCTTTCCTCTTTGAAATCCATTTTCTAATTAGTAGGAAGCTAGTGTTGCATACCAAGCTCTTGGTGCCTGATGAAGGCCATATAGAGCTTTCACTACTCTGTACACTTTGTTTGGATGTAATGGATCAATGAAGCCTGGAGGTTGTGAAACATACACCTCTTCTTCAATTTTACCATATAAAAATGCACTCTTGACATCCATTTGGTAGACTGTGAAGCCTAAAAATGAAGCATAAGCTAAGAAAAGCCTAATTGCCTCAATCCTTGCTACAGGAGCATAAACCTCATCATAGTCTATCCCTTCTTCTTGTGTATATCCTTGGGCTACTAATCTAGCCTTATTCTTGATCACAATTCCTATTTCATCCCTTTTGTTCTTAAAAACCCATCTAGTGCCAATTACCTTTGCATCCCTAGGTAAATCAACTAGCACCCATACCTTCTGAATCTTGAACTGAAGAAGCTCTTCTTGCATAGCTTCTACCCAACTTGAATCATCTAAGGCTTTAAGAATGTTCTTTGGTTCATCTTGTGAGAGAAAACATACAAACAAGCAAGAGTTTGAAAGCTCATGCTGCTTTGAAGCATAAAGGGCATCAAGAAGCCCTTGTTGGTCTGAAGACATCAGTTGTTGTCTTGTCTTTACACCAGATTATACATCTCCAATCACATTATCTAGGGAGTGAACTTTGTGAATTCTTGTTTGTGGAGTAGAAGGAACTTGATAATTTGATGGAAGATTGTTGAAATCCACCTCATTATCTGAGAATTCTGCTTCTTTCATTTCTGAAGAGCCAGTAGTTGAATGCTCTGTCTCAGCAGTACAAACTGCTTTTGAACTGCTAACTTGACTCTCTTGTTTCTCAGTTCCATCTTTCTTGCTTTCGTCTTCAACATTTTCTTTAGCTTTGCCAGAAGAAGATTCATCAGTTGTTGAAGTTGATTCCATACATGTACTTGACCATATTGGCATCCAAACATGATCTTGGTTTGTCTCCTTTTCTAACCTTGCCTCATCTGTTGCTTGTGAACCTGAAAATTCATTAGTTTCAACAACAACAGGCACATAATTCATTGAATTGGTTAGATACTCAAGATCAAATAGCCTTTTTGGTCCTTGACCTTCTACATTGGATTTATCTTCTAAAAACTCCACATGTAGGTTTTCTTCTACAATCTTAGTTCTTGTGTTGTATACTCTAAATGCTTTGCTATTAAGAGAATATCCAACGAAGAATCCTTCATCTGATTTACCATCGAATTTTCCTAAATGGTCTAAGGTATTGAGAATTGTCACATGACATCCAAAAGGTCTAAGAAATCCTATTGCAGGAGTTCTACCTCTAAAAAGTTCATATGATGTCTTATTGTGAGGCTGCACAACTAAAACTCTATTTTGAACATAGCAAGCAGTGTTGACTGCTTCAGCCCAAAAGGTTATTGGTAGCTTAGAATTAGCTAACATTGTTCTAGCAGCTTCAATTAGTGTTCTATTCTTTCTTTCAACTACTCCATTCTGTTGTGGAGTTCTAGCAACACTAAATTCTCTCTTAATACCTTTTTGTTTGCAGAAGTCATCCATAACTCTATTCTTAAACTCTGTCCCATTATCACATCTAACGACCTTCACTTTCTTGTCTACTTGGTTTTCTATCTGTGTAATGAATGTCTTAAGGATGCTTGTAGTCTCATCCTTAGTAGATAGAAAGAAAACCCATGTAAATCTAGTATACTCATCAATTACAACAAGACAATATCTCTTATGCATTATACTACTTACTGAAACAGGTCCAAATAAGTCCATATACAGAATAAACAAAGATTGATTGATAGAGTTAAAAATCTTGGGCTTACAAGTGGCTTTGTGTTGTTTGCCTTTTAGACAAGCAATGCATGTTTGATCATTTTCAAATCTTTTATGAGGTAAACCTCTTACCAAACCATTCTTAACAATTTTATTTATGGTTTTGAAATTAATATGACCAAGCCTTCTATGCCATTTCATTGATTCATCCAATGTGGCCTTTGCAACAAGACAAGTTAAATTCTTTTTAGGAACAATGTTCTTCATGTCTACACTGTACATATTGCCTTTTCTAGGAATTCTAAGAAGTAGTTGACTTTCATCAGGCATCTTAAAATCAGGAGAAAGTACAAGACATTTAGTCTTACAGAAAAGAACATTGTTCTTTTTGTCACACATTTTTGAGACACTAAAAAGATTATAATTTAGCTCTTTTACATAGAACATATCTTCAAAATCTAAATTTCCAGTTTTAATGGTACCTTTACCGGAAATTTTGCCACCAACACCTCCTCCAAAGGTAACATAGCCTCCATCTATTGATTGAAAATCTGAGAGATAAGACTTGTTGCCTGTCATGTGCCTTGAACATCCACTATCTGAGTATCCTTGATCCTCTTCCTGATCATTTGAATGTTCCTGCACATAAATAAGAGTGTTAGTTTCTTTTGGGGACCCAAGCCATTACTGACTTGGATCTGCCTCTTGCATCAATGTAATTCAATCTTTTAAGGATAGTTGATGCAACATTGGATTTTAAAATCCAACATGCTGAGGCCTTAACAGCATTTGCCCTGTTTTTCCAAGCAGCAGTACTAACTGCTTTCCTAGCAGTCTTAACTGCTGGCTTTGCAGTTTTACTCTTTGGTTTCCAAACTTGTTTTTGAACCACTGCTTTTGTTTGAATGGGCCTTGTAACAGTTTTTGGTGCATGTTTAAAAGTTATTTTTGCACTTTTAACTGTTTGTTTTGGGTTAACAGTCTTAAATGGTCTAGCAGTTGAAACTGCTTGCCTAGCAGTAGAGACTGCTGTCGAAACTGCTCTGGGTTTTAAACTTTTGGACTTAGAGTGAAAGTGAGTTGTGGGTTTTCTTGGTAGCTTCATTTCCAATGTATGGATGAACTCAAATAAGTACATTTTATTACTATCATTTATCCTATTAATTTGACTTGTTTTACTATATTATGTATGAGGATTGATACTTAATCGTTTACTTTTGTAATTCTCAGGTAAAAACAAGCATTTGGTGAAACTTAGCGATTATGGACTAAAAACGGAGTAAAATGATCAAGATTGGAATTGGTTGTTGGAATGAAGAGAATGAAGACCACTGCCTGACTTTGAAGAATTTGCCGCATGGATTTATCCCATGCGCCGCATATGAAACTTTGGTCAACGAAGAATAACCAACTTATTCTACTCCAGATGCGCCGCATCTCACCTATAACATGCGCCGCATCACTATCAATATTTCACCAGATACGATCCAAGATACAAGAGGACATGCGCCGCATCCAAAGATGAAGTTACGCCGCATCTCCTGGCGGTGTACGAATATTCCTGAATATGATAATCTTGGACCCCACGCGAAGTTAAGTACATGCGCCGCATCTACTTACTAGATGCGCCGCATCTTACCCTCAGACAGAAACTATAAATACCCCAAGACCAGACGAATTCGATGTGACATATATTATATACGAGACCGAAGACCAGAAACCTAGGACGAATTCAATCAAGGCAGCAGCACAAGACACACCCAAATCAAAGATACAAGAGCTGTAAGAAGGTGCTGCATGTGTTTAATTCATTAAGTAGTTTTGTTTTATTGTGTTAGTAAACTTTAATTCATCAAGATTGGTGGCTTGTGTAATGTGACAATGGAAAGATTGCACTCCCTTAAAACTGCTTTCTCATTAATTAAAGTTTATATGTTGATGTCATTGGTGACTTTTATTAGTGCATTGATAACCTCTGTGGCTAGCTGAGCGTTGATCGGGTCGCCATGCCTCTGCCCTCGCCTGTTTATTAGATGCCTATGTATTCTATGGTCTGTAGAAAAGTAGGAGAAAGATAAACGGGATAGTCATAAGTAATCATTAAGGGTTTACTCACCGATAAGATTAGAACCAACGAGAAAGGACTTAATCTCGGTGCGTTGCATCGAACTATACACTTCATATAACACTATCAATAAAACAAGTGACAAACTACTTATCATAAGGACAGCCCTCTTATTGTCTCGAGTATTTATCTGTGTACGTGTGTGCTACTTGCTGATTCGTGCCTATTGGTTTAGTTTATTATTGAATTGCAACCAAATCGTGCCAGTCTCTCAGGCTGAAACCCCCTTGCGTTAGATTAGGTTGTACAGCTAACTTAATATATTAAAATACTGATTAGAATAACTAGATAATACGTTCTACTCTTAGTGATCGACACTCTACTTACCATTATATTCATACTGACCGGGTACACTGCTCGTTAGGTGTGTGTGTTATTGATAAGTCGGCTAAATATAAATTTAAAACTTGATTAGGCATTAAAACTGCTAAACCGCAACGACACACGCAGCACATCAAGTTTTTGGCGCCGCTGCCGGGGAGTGAATTGTTATTATCTGTTAATTTGATTAGTATTTTAATTAGGTTTTTAATTTTTATCTAACCGCTAATTTTGTTGTGTATTAGATTAATTTGCATTCATTGTATTATTTTGCATATTTTCTGTTTTTGTGTGTTATTTGTTTGCTTTTATTTTGTGTTTATTTTCGTGTGTTTTTATTTGTTTTAATTTTTCGTATTTTTTGTGTTCTGCTATCGTTGTACTGAGCTAAATCGAACGATACGGCGCATCTGATTTCTCAGATACGGCGTATTGCGTTCAATTTTTATAAAAAAATAACGCGTTTAATTAATTCGATACGACGCATCTTTTCCCCAAGATACGGCGTATCTGTTTTTGATAAAAAAAAATTTCTAAACGTTAACGCCATACGACGCATCTGCTTTAGCAGATATGGCGTATCTATTATTTTAATTAAAAACAGTTTTCGAATTATTAAACAGATACGGCGCATCGATCTCTGTCGATACGGCGTATCTTCTGAATCAAAAATCTTATATTTTGAAACATAACGAAAATACGGCGCATTAACATTTGTTAATACGACGAATATAATTTGATAAATATAGTTGATTTTTGATATTTACTTTGATCGGTCCGCTACTCTCGTGTGCAAGTTGTTTATTTTCAGGATAAAAGATGATTCAAGCATCACCATGATGGACTACATTCTGAACCAACCCGAGAGAAGCTAGCTGGAGTGATCAAAACGTAACCTCTTCGATTATTCTACCAGCCCAAAGGGAAGTTCTCTACTATATAATCTCAATTTTACTTATCAGTATAATACATCTGATTAAAATCGTAATCTTAATTTTGTGTGCTTAAAAACGATATTTGTTCCTAACCTCGGAATAAATTCTTATCCTCTAAACTATAAGATTACAATTGTTAATAAAACGTTTATACCTATTGCTCTTATTTGAATTCATTTATATCGTATGGTGTAACCGTTTTACCCCAATTTGGTGTATAAAGAATCGTGTTGCGGAGGCAAAGGTACGTTCCTCATCTAAATTTCGTTCACTAATATAGCGATACGGCGGATCTAAATATCCAAAGCGCCGTATCTCTGACCAACTAGGACTCATTGACTAGTCAACGAAATTAAATAGATACGGCGCATCCAATTTTCCAATACGGCGCATCTCTTTGCCCTATAAATACGACGGGAATGCGCCGGATCTAAAATCTTTACCGCATAAACACACACAGTTAAGAACTTACACACACTAAAAGTTATACTCTAATTCTGATCATTTTTCCTAAATCCACCTCTAATCCGATCTATAATCCATCTCCTAATCATCAAATTAAGGTAATTATTCCATTTCGATTTAATCTTGGTTAATACGAAAATTAGGGCTTATATGATTAATTCGATTTGTGCTTAAATGATATAGAGATATGATTAGGACTTGTAATAGATGATCTTCCCCGTGTTTAACTTGCGTAAAACATCGAATTTCTAGCATAATTTGATTTGAACGAAAATTTGGGTTTTGTTATTCGGTTTTGAATATTTAGCGGGAAGGTGGATTAGTAAAATGTAATGAGCTATTAGAACTGATATACGGAGTATATGATACTGTGATATTTAGTGGTAGTTTACGTCATGGATACGGATTCTTGATAAGCCTGCCTGATCTCCTTTATTTATACTGATATGCTTTTAGATGCGGCGCATCTAGGTTGATTGATGCGGCGTAACAACCTATTTCCAAATTAATAACATTGTAGATACGCCGTATTGATTAATCTAGATACGACGCATCTCCATACGCCGTATCTCATCTATTGCTCCGCATCTCTTATACTTTGTGCAGATACGCCGCACTGATTAAATCAGATGCGCCGTATCTACCTTTCTTGCAGATTACTTACTGACTTTGAAAATTTATTTCAGATGGAACTACCAGAAGTTGCACAGAGACACCAGTGGTTACGATTCGAGGATATGGGTCTAACCCCTGGCACTTTGGAGGATTACTTACGGAGACTTGAGTCGATTTACTTTAGGAGGTTATTCAGGGTACAGGCTTTGGATTTTGATGACGTTGGATTGATTGGGGCAGGACATGCTGCTGAGAGTTTACAGCATAGGATGGAGATGGTAGTTGCTGGAGATGATGAGGAGGTGGTGTTCAGATCTAGTGCTTGGGAGAGACTGTTCAGGATCGACGAGCCCTTGGTGAGGGAGCTCATGCTGGAGTTCTTTAGTACATTTTACTACAGAGAGACGGATACGGGTTTAGATATTGCCGACACCCTTGTGTTCAGACTTGGTGGGGTGTCGAGGCAGATGTCGATGAGACAGTTTATCCTGGCCATGGGTTTGCATACAGCTGAGGAGCTTGAGTCAGATGGGTTTACCTAATATTGGGATGATAGTTTGCGGGCGGTCCCTGACAGAGGATTGTTCAGTGATTACTGGGATAGGATTTCTTCGGGGGGTGATATCACTACTTCCACCCCCTCATACACTTTGATCAGGGAGCCGATGAGGAGGCTGTGCCACAGGCTGATTGCACTTACCATTGCTGGGAGGGGTCAGTCACCTGAGAAGGTGACCACTCTGGACCTCTTCCTCCTTAGGAGCATGGATGAGGGGTTGTCGGTGAACATCCCCCATTTTTTGGCACACTACCTCCACCGATCAGCTGCAGGGAGAGATCGGAGGAGCCAGATGACTGGCGGGCATTTTGTTTCTTGGCTGGCCCGCCATTTTGGAGTCATTGGAGCGGAGATTCCAGCGGGGCTGGAGGTTGTGGTGACCCATCTCCCGGTTATTGACAGGGATTACTTGGTTAGGCTTGGGATATGCCAGCAGGCTATGGGAGAATACGTTTAGGTAGCATTAGGGCCCGCCAGAGCTGCAGGACCAGAGGCGGAGCAGGGAGGCCCTCAGGGACCTCCGGCTGCTGCTCCAGCCCATCAGGATGAGCCGCAGGCACCAGTACCCCCACCAGTCCCTGTACGTACCATGGGTCAGAGAGTCGAGGCAGTCGAGGGGGAGTTGAGAGCGTTGAGAGGGGTTGTTGATGGTATGAGGAGAGACTCAGAGTGGCTGGTTATGAGTGTGAGCAGACTATTGGAGCAGCAGGGTATTACCCATACCCGTTCAGATGGTACTCATGTTGCGGGTGTGACACGTGCATACGCTCGCAGAGTCCGCCCTAGGACTGATGGAGCCAGCACTTCCGGGACCCATCCAGACGACCTCACTCACCCATGATCTTACTCTTTTGATTTTACTGACATTGTTCCACATATTATTATTATTTTTTGGATTGTACTGATCACTATTTTCGTGTATATATTTAATGTTTCAGTTTATGTTTCTTGTTATATTTGACGAAGACTGGCATTAAGTTCAGCATGAGAGTACGAGAGGACGTGAGAGATTAAACCGTGGAACGAGTCATTTTACAGCAGACTGTTATCAGTCTGTTTGGTAACCACATGCGCCGCATCTGGTAAACAGATGCGACGCATCCTATCCTTTATTTCGTTTTATTTTTGTGTCAGGCCGCAGAGGATACGGCGCATCTCAATTCTGAGATGCGACGCATCTCCTGCAGATGGTCATATCTTATTTTATTTTTCTGCATTTTTTATTTTCGAATTTAAAACTTTTTATCAGTTTATTTTAATGCGGCGCATCCCTGGTTAAGGATGCGGCGCATCTTTTATTCTGATCCGTATTTATTCCAGGCTCGATACGGCGTATCTTCTTCCATAAGATACGGCGCATCGACTGACCTGATGATTTTCATTTTAATTTTTATGTTTTATTTTTACCTAACTACTAATGTATTATGCAAGTTGAACCTTTCTTATCTTAGGTGTGTTTTGAAGCCTTGGTGGTATTATAGATTCCTGCATTTCCTGTGGATACATCGATTATGAAGCTTAAACGTTTTAATCCACAAGAAAGATGATTTTTGCTCTTATACTAATGGAGGATCATACCGAGCAAATCTCAGGGGAGTTTTTCTGTTCTAATTCTTTTATTTTCCAATTTTTAACCTTTAATACAAACAACGAGGACGTTGTTTAACTTAAGTGGGGGGATTGGAGAATTAGAACACTTAACACTTACTTGTCCTAAACTTTTCAAAATATGCTTAAAATGTGCTTAATATATCAAAATTAAAATTTTTTTTTAGCATGTTTTTGTTTAAAGTCTAAGTTGCATAGCTGCACACATGACGTTATTTTCAAAAAATTGTGATTTTTCAAAATTCACAAATCTATGAGTGTGCCGGTGACTTGTAAACTTTAGAACTTGGCTTGTATACTATTCGAGACCACCATAATAAGTATTATTTTATATAATTGGAATGA